>CANTFL010001352.1:0-437636 GCA_947650285.1 Hyaloperonospora brassicae | reverse complement strand
ACGTGGCGAGCGAGGAAGCGTAGGTAGGGTAAAAGTAGAACTGTTATATTAATATAATTAAGTCTTTAAACTACTGTCTCTTCGTTTGACTTAGCTTAACTATGCTAATCTAATTGAGTGTATGGTGACGTCTCGTCACCACTCATTGCGCGCGTCTTGCGGCGATTGGTGGGTTGATATCATCACGATATCAACAATGAACAGACTCTTTGGTCGACCCTTCAATATCACCACTTGGGTGATATTGTTAAAAGAATATTCAACTTCATATTCTTTATTGTCACTTTCCTTAAAGTGACAATTCCATGTAACGGGCTGCCCCGTTACATTCAAGGCTTAGAAGTAAGACCGGGACTGTACTGTCAAATTGAAGCATTAGTTGTTCCCATAAATTGAGATTGCGGCTGGCTGAGCAATAATTTAGCCGATGGATAGGCTACGTCGAGACATTCTGATGCACAGGGCCGCTGCAACTTCAACCAGAGCGGGTTTATGTTGTGGCTTGGGCTAACGCAACGGGGTCTGTAGTATGTGTCGTAGCAGAAAGTGCTCGACGAAATCGCTCACTTTTTTTGCGTCCCCATACCTACAAACGCAAAGTTAATGTAGGGCGAATATTTCCATACCTTCAGACTTATTATCTTCTCTAGATAGTACCAGTGCACAGACTTGATAATTTATGTGCCTAGAGGCAAACGAAGCTAGGAAGAACACCACATGAAGGGTCAGGTAGTACCAACAAAGACTTGATTGGAGTGCTCCAAGATCTCAGCAGCATAACGTAAAAGAGAGGCAGAATAGCGAACCATCCGCTCATATAATGCGCAGACTGAATTCATGACGGACACCCAGCGTGGCGAGCTGTCCGCAATATATATTATACGTAGACCGGTTCTAAGTTGCAAAATAATTAATCAAGAACACGACTGTCATGATGTTGCAACAAGGACTAGTTGCGACCTTCTCTCTGATCAGACGAGTGTTCTACTGGCACCGAGTCCTCTCTTGTGGACTTTTGGTGCCATCGAACGATGCACTGGCAGCCAGTGGCTTACAGAAGTTGGTAAGATTCTCGCCAGCGAAAGCACGGGTGTGCCTGTGCGTGTGCAGGACGTTTGCTATCAATGCAGCCAGATGCGCCGATACACGGTACGAACCGATACACAACAATAAACCGCCTTCCGATTACAATTAGTCCCCAGTCGACGACAAATGAGCGCAACACTACGTTTTAGCTGACAGTAGTGCCGGCTACTGCAACATGTGAAGGTGCTATGGTGCACTAGAATGGACAACTTGCAGCACTATCAGAGTGGCATGTGGTGTGATCAAACGCTGAGCTAATTTCGAATCGACCCCACATTTGCACTGTCAGTGACCAGCCTCTTATCAGTGTAGGAAGAAACTACGACATACTTCGCATATTCACAATCCAAGAGAACCTTACCATACTGATGCCATTTTTTCGAAGCGCTATGACGAACCTCCTCGATATAACATCACGTTTTTGGCTTCGAGCGAGAAGGGGGTTTGTGCCTATGTTTAACTAAATCTCGAATGGCACTGCACATAGGCAGAATGTCACTGCGGCAACCACAGTCGTCCAACGATACGTGTATTTACGTACGCCTATGCTTCGCACTAAAGACGCTACATCACGCAATTGCTGCATGAGTGCTTGGATCCGGTTGTCAGATATTTGTATCTGCTGCGTCTGAGCAGGGTGAAGCCACCCATTTGTTGCCAAATGGTGGGACGAAAATGCACCCTCACACGTTTGTCAAGTCAAGCATCTCATCTTAAATTTACATACCGATTTGTTTAATCAAATTGTGGGAACGATGATCTGCCTATGCTGCGTACTGAATGGAAATGTGTGTGAGTGGGTCCCGTACGTATATTCATCTAACTACCAATGCATCACTGCGTCTGTGTGAATTCGTTGCCAGCCTACGCATCTTTCAACGAGGTAGCGAGGTCAGAAACCTCTGCGCAATACCATCACAGTTGGCTTGTCATTAAGAGTGTTGATGGTCAACGTACCAAGGGCACTCTACGGCTCTTTGGACTGAGCTTCTGTGCATCACTATACTGTTCGGCTTTGCACATGTGCCGCATTGTGCTGTAGGACTTTGAACTTGTGCGCAATTATATTCGTGGCCACCATTCTTGGATTTTTGTTCAGAAAACACGACATCAATTACGCTTAGATACTTCCGATGCATGCAAATGAAGCCTAACTTACACTCGGTATCGTACTCCTATCGCCAGCGAAACGCGAAATACTTGCACGATCGCTCGTGACATGGTGTACGCCGAATGTAGCTGGTACACACAAGCCTCCTCTTTTGGGAAAACTCAAGCTAAGTATAGAGAATGTATTTACGTGCACCACGCATGTCCTTCCAGAAAAGCCATTGACATGACACATTCATAGCTAGGTCCTGCATGGAAGCCACAATGGTCACATAGGCTATCAAGCCCATCGCAACAAGCGTCACTATCAACAAGTGACAAGGTCGCTTGACCTGTCAACTGCCATGCCGGTTGGACGGTCACTCCTATCCCTCGTCACGGAGAACAAAGGCCCTTGGTGTCCACCAGTCTCTTGTTCGGTCATTTACATGACCGAATGTCGTGCTCGGTGACTTAACTGCCTCTTTGAATTTTAGTGAGGTACATTTGTTTTTTTGTATCTCGCTTATCTGGAAGTGATCCGACTTGAGATAGCTTGTCCTCGTTTGCACGGCAATGCAGTGCTTGACCGGTAGCCCGTTGTCTTGCCAGCTCCCAATATCGTTTTTGCTAATTGTCTCAGCCGGCTTCCAAGATATGTATTTGTCCAAAAAATCAGATTGCGCTCCTATTAGTTTTCCATATTTCTAGACGGTTGATGTAACGGGGTTGCGCAACAGGTGTGTGTGTAAAACGAGTTACATACTATGTGTGGTACACAAAGGACGGAGTCCCATAAAAAATGATATTCGAACATCGTATCAATTGTCAGGAGCTGACGTGTGTCAGCCACTGAATTAAAAGATCTTTTAGGAGGTATTAATTAGAACAGTAGTGACTAGGTTAAGTACGTTATTCTGAGATGTTCTTTTAGATAAACAGAAATAACGTTCAGTTCCCATTTTGATCAACATAAGACACGTGCATCACGAGGCGTCTTGATCTTAAGAGCTAGCAACGCCTGTAAAGGTATCTGCTCTTGATCTCTCTGTGCTGCGATTTTTTTGAATCTTTTGGACCCCCTGGAACAGGGACCGTAAGCTCTCTAAGCTTGTTGACTCTCTGAGTGAGGTTCTTTGAACCAAAGTTGCTCGTAGAGCATTAAATATTCCTCTGACTTTAGGCGCGGTGTGGCTCCGCTATAGTAGACGTGTTGCAATTTATTTGATTCTGCTCGGCGTCGCTCTTTGTAGTTGTATTGAGTAGCAAAATCTGGTAATCTAGTCCAGCCAGTTATCTCTGCTAGTCAGCACACGCATTGGTGTATCTTCATAATCAAACTCTCTTGGCGTTCACGCACTGATTATTCGAACCCTCTCTCCCCGTTTGTATCGACTGCAGACCAACTACCCCGAGGATCAAGCGCTTCCTTCTTCTCGTGATTGCACTCGTGTTGGTGTGTGGTGGTGGAAATCTGCCAGCTCCCCATGCAGTCGATTAGGTGCCTACGACCACGTTGCCGAAACTAGACAAAGCGGTCGGATCGAATGGCAGGGGGGTGCTTCGGTCAAGGAACGACACGAAGAGTGTTGTCGGCGAGGAGAGAGAACTGGTGGGGCTTCCGCTAATCAGGTCTTTGACCCACGTAACAAGGACGACAATTGGTCGTTGGGTCGCACCCTTGAGGAAGTCAATTGCGCAGGCGAAGTATGATGTTGCTGCGAAGAGAATTGAGAAGCAAATTAAAAGTTTGCAGCGATGAAAGAAGCCAGTGCTACCGTAGAGGATCACGGCAGAGCGCTAAAAGTGGACGCGGCGACCATGCAATCATATGCGCTATTCAAAATCAGTAGCGAATACCTTCGACGTAAAGGACAGAAGTATTAGGATTACGTGGACTTCAAACGATTTAACAAAGAAGGGCCGAGCCGGATGCGAGATAGGTTCCGCAATACCCACACAACAGAGCTATGAGCAGTATCTTGGACATGAATGCTGTCAGTTGACCGAGAATTGAGGGTAGACAAACACCGTAGCTTAGTGAAAGGGAGCTAGGCGCTCAGCACACTTCTTTTTATGAATATACCATCCTTTGCGTTGTTCGTATGATCCAGCAGAATGCGCGGCTAGTCACAAGCTGACAATAGCTCGACGCCAAGTCAATTCAGTCTCGAATCGTAAAATGGAAAGATCGTTTCTTCCTCTTTGTAGGAGAGGATACGTTCCACGTCCATACGATACGTTATTCAGATTCCACCAAGATAATGAATGCATCTGAACAGAGCCTTACTAAACGAGAAAAACGCGACCATTTGTGCTACCAAGTAGCCATTACACTGGTCATGAAAAGGAAAGGGAGTGCCTGAATTTCGGCAGCATCGTTGCTGAATACTTCACTTGTGGCTCCAAATACCAAGGCGACACAGCAACGACCTATACCGCGTTTGTAGCGATCCGTTAGCTAGTACGTAGAAATATGTAGACATTCGTGTTGCAGCACGAAATCTTGTGGCAATTAACGTCACGAGGGTTCAAATTTGAAGGAGTGGGTCGTGGACTCGATTCTTGCCTGTTGGTGCAAACATCGTCGCGAGTTGTGCGTCAAAATAATCTGTCTCTCCTTCTAGATATATTCCACAAGACTATGTAATAGAAAAAGTCAACGCAAAGTGTGGCCTATTTTTAAGTAGCTTTATAGGCACCCACCCACCCTTTGATACGTACAGACACCCGTGAAATAGAGCCCCCTCATTAAGCACCGCAACCTCCCTCGCTAAGCACCGCACACTTATTCATGAAAAATGCCATACAAATTCTCTTTACTTTGTACATACCCCTCCGTAATACAGACCTCCTTTGTGTCAGTACATAGCCTTGCGTATGACTCCCGCTCTCATTATTCGGCATTCCCTATAAGTACCCTAATACGACCATTTTTCGTTTTTACCAGCAGCCAGAGCAACGTCTACCACGCTTGATCTACGAGCAGCAATTTAGCCGTACGGTCCCTTGAGATGCCGCGGCAAGAAGCAAAGAGGAATGGCATGTGACCTGTGCGTTTCTCTTCTCATTGTCGTACCCACAATCTGTCTCGTTGTGGTGCTGTACGAGTTCATCTATTTACTAGAGTACACTGTCTGTACGACTGCAAGAAACGGTCTCGGTGATGAGCAGAGCGGCGTTTGCGCACGGACGACAACGCAGAAGCTGTCACTTCTCTGTCGCAGCCACGTAAAGCTACTCGGTAGATTTTCAATGGACATCGCACGATCGTTCTGGCGGCCAATTACCCCGACTCGACCAGGTGAGCAGGTGCCACATATACACATAAGGGTGCTTGTGTCTGTTTATATCCGACCTCTGGATAATCATTTGCTGACTTTCGTGGATTCAAAATGTGTTTTCGATCTGTTCAGGTGCTCGGAGCCGCTGCGGTCGATATTTGACAATGAAGCAACGCCGGACAATCGTAAGTTATCACTTTATGATCAGATTTATCCTGCAAGGAGCGAGCGCTCGTGCGCCGACGTGAATTGTGATCTCGTTGGAGAAGACGACTGTCACCGCGCACAACTTGAATTGTCTCAGATCGGCGCCGTTAATGCGACGGTTAGTCATTGACGAGGAGTCTGGTAGCGTTTTTGGGGGGAACGGCTGTTGACCCACTTGCTGCTGCTGATGGGATTGTGTTTGATCGTATGCGGTGTAATTTTGAACTTCAACTCACAAAGTAGAATTAAAACCAATACACCCGATCTACAGAACATTTTTTGAGCCATGCATGACGCCATTGGCAGCGTCATGAACCAATATATCCATACCAAGAGAAGTGAACACAATCCTGTCTCATTCTGGGAAAACCCCTCACGGCATTAATACACGTTTTCCATACATGTGTTCTGCCAACTGTGTAAGGGCCTACTGCTGCGCGGTACGAGACAATATAGCCACAATGGAGGAGCATTTCTGCCTGAAAATAGACTCGCACATAATTTTTATGCTCGATTAGGACGAGAAGAACGCCCTGCAGACGGGATCGATCGAGAATCCTAGCGTCATCATTTCGATCTACCCAAAGTTCACTGAGCATTTGACGGATCTTGATGCGGATGTTCTGCATTTATATTATGAAACGTTAATCGCCCCCAGGTCTTCGTTTACTACCCCCGTCCATTTATATCACCGTAATCTAGTCAATTTACGCCTTCTAATTGGTAAGATAGAATTAATTACTGGTCTCATAAGCCATTTACAAATTCATTTACAATCTCATCTACAATCTCATTTACAAATAATAATTACCAAATCGACAAATCGTTGCATGTCTATAGGTCGGCGACGTGGAATAGTTTATAATCCAGCTTCTTCATTTGAACGAGGCATTACTCGGTCAAATGAATCTTTTATACGAGCGATTATTAAACATATCAAGATTGTAGAAATTATCCTGCATGGGCACTGTAACAAGGGCATCAAACAATACTAAATTCGACATTTACTTCCAGCCAGACGCATCGATCTATCATGAGGTACACCAATCGTCGTAACACCTTTTTAATTGACTAACCCGACTAACATGTAATTTTATGATGGTAGTGACTTGGCGTGGCGTCTGACAAGAGCCAGACTGATCTTTTTCGAGACAGTGTTTCCCTCATCAGACAGTCTGCATCCGCTGGACACTACAATTGACTAACTTCCGATTCAAATGGATGTAGATCGCAGCATTGACGCCCACTAATCCCCGTCGCTGTGCAAAATGCAGTTAACTGAATGGTCCAAGCCGATCAACCTGACAACAATGATCACGTCATCAACGAGGATGGTTCACTGAGCGCTACAAGCGCCGTTGCTAGCGGCGCGAACGTTGCTTATATGAAAACATCTGCCCAGTCGGTAAAGATCGCCATCAACAAGATTCTTTTCGAGTACTGTTCGACTCATATATACAGTGACAATTATAACTTAAATTGATGGTCTTGTTGATTCAAATGATATGTGCAAGCCGTGGCAAGCAACACACTTTACATCCACGAGACGATCGGCTGCCTCATGTTCGTGTCAGCTGAAGTGCAGGTTCTGTTGAACCACAAGAGCGCGGCTGAGATGGCACATTGCGGCCGATTATATGGCTCACCTTCTGTGCGTCTTCTAACAAATGGTTTGATTATTTGCAATTGGTTAGTGTTTATAAAGACTGGTCAGGTAGAGCCTCGTGGATGGACATGACGATGTTTGGTGAGATCGGCAACCTGCCCAACTCAAATGACTTATCCCACTACGACTCGCTCATGTTCGGCGCCATCATCTTCCCGAAGCATAAACGAAAGAGCATCTCCAGGTTTAAAGTTGCGAGAAGATCCATCCAAGGGTCGATGAAAGATCAAGCGTTTGTCCATAGCGAACACATTTTGACTTTCATTGTCGTCTGTACATCTTCTTCTTTTCGTTGCTCAACTACTACACGTAGTCTGTATGTCGTTTTTCTTCCAATTTCTATACGAAATATTGTGGCAGACCCTCATTTTTCCATTTTCGTCTCAATAGCGCACGACGAGCCAATTCTTCATCACCTCTGGCGGCTACGCCATCGCAGAAGAGGCTACATCCACGGACGCATCTCTCGTTCCTCCTACCATCGCTATGCACATCTCGGCTGCTCTACACTCCACACATTGTCTGTAGCTGAGCTACACAGCTCCTTAGGTCAGAGGAAGACTTTAACGCTCTCACGAGCAACTTTGATTCAGAGAACCCGACTCGGAGAGTCAACAGCTCAGAGAGCTAAGGTTTTGGTTCAGAGAACCCGACTAAGAGAGTCAACAAGCTCAGAGAGCTTACGGTCCCCGTTCCAGAGGGACCATACGATTTAAACGAATCACAGCACAGATTTCTCGAGGACAAGCTACCTTACAGGCCTTGCTTTTGTCCCTTCGATCAAAGACGCCTCGTAAGGCTGGTGTCTCTTATTGATCAAAAGGGGAACTGAATTTTATTTCTTCTTTAAACCTAAAGAACCCCATAGAATAACGTACTTAACCTATTCACTAAGGTTCAAAGAAAAACCTCTCTAAAGATCTCGTAATCAATTGTTGACAGACATCAGTCTTCAACAATTGATACAATCACTGTGTTCTAAAATTACTTTATAGGGTATTCCCTCTCTTGTGTGCACCACACCTATCGTCAACTACCAGTCGACGAGTAATTCCGTTACACCCTCCCCCACCAGACTGACGTTACCACAAAACGTCAATCGATTTCTTTCCTCGAAGAGGTCGGTGTGTGTGCGCTTAACCTCTTGGTGGAAAAACACGAAGCACCATGGCATCGCCACCCAACGAGTCTCGAACTATTATCTCCTACCTCGGTCTTAATGAGGATGTGGACTATGGTAGTGATACCAGTGTCCCTGGAGATGAAGGGATATCGTCCCACTCCGCTGTATCTGAGGTTTGACCTCAAACAGCACCGAATCCATTCGTTAGACGGGGTGTTACCACAGCGCCAGGGGCGCAGCATTATTAAACAGATGCAGGTAAGAACATCATCACAAACTTGCTCGACGAGCAACAGGAGTTAACCCTCCAGCGTAAGGAGCGTGATCTACGTCGCACTCAAACCCAGACGGTTATCCAAACCGGAATGGTTACGTGTTCACAACACCTGTCGTGGAGCAACGCCTCCGTCATACGGAAGGCCGTAGCATTTCAACATGGGCCATGGGCCCCGAGGCTACGTCGCCCGAAGATATAGCCGTTCGTCAGGCTCTAAATGAGAGATATCTCGAACCATCTTTACCACACAAGGTCAGTACCACGCGCATCTTGAGAGCTTGTCTCGTGGTGTCTCCGTTCGACCGATTAAGGGCGTGCCCATCTTGTTGTTCGCTGGCGAACCGCCCGAGGAGGAGGACAATCAGTTCATCCGTTTGGTGTATCGCAAGCGACACCTTAGCAGTGTGCCAGCGCTGCGGGCTAGCGCCGATGTGGCCGACGTTCGGTTGGAACGAAAGCTTCGGTTCGAGTATGCCAAACCTAAGTCAGGGGCTAGTTGCGTACACGTACGCGTTATGCTCCGGCTACAATGGCAATCACGGGTCGCGACCCTAAGGTGCGGAGCAACACGCTACCTCCCACCACTATTGGTGAGAAGCGTTCTCGTTCGCACGGGGACCCTGGTCACGATGTTCAAAAACATCCACGGCGTCAGGACAGTCCTGCCGAATGGGTATCTCATACTCCCACGAGTTTTCCGACTCCGGGTTCCCTCGCCACTTCACCAGATACTGGTATTGGCCACGACGACGACATCGTAGAAGAATTTTCTCCACATGGAACTGGTGGTTCCCTTGCTCATCGAGAAGCGTCGGTGGTGGTCGGGGTACCGAAGGAGAAGCATGAGAAGATGCTCCGTGAGCTGAGCGATCTCTGAGAGGCATTGGGTAAGACCCAGAATGAACTCGGCGCGATGCAAGCCCATGTTCAGGCGTTGGAGTTGGCCTTAGCCCGTGTGGATGGTCAGTTTGACCTCCTGGTTAGGATGCAACAGTCGACGTCAAGGCCTTATTCCCGGTCGCAAGCGCCTCCGAGTTCACATGGGACGGGTCCCGATACGGCTTAAGCAATCCAACGTAGTACACTGGGTGCGTGCGCAGTTTGCGGGGAAGGTTGAGCGTGTACGCCATCCCTTCTTAGCGATGACCGTGAACGGCCCAATGAAGCGCGGACGCAACTTTGTCTTGAAGACAGCAGATACTACATTTGTAGGTAGGTTTTTAGCATTGAGTAGGACTTGGTCTCCGACCTTATAACGCTCAATACATCCTCTGCCTTTAACATCAGCTTGCTCCTTTTGTCTATCTTGGCTATCAGCCAGTGCGTCTCGCCCGCGTTGTAACATATTCAATCGCGTTGCGAGAAACTCGCTTACTTGTTTCTGGACAGTAGCAGGGCTGATATCTTCAATCCGATCGGTCATCTCTCCCCCACTAATCACTTAAACACGCAGTGGTAGCGTAAACGGAACGCGAGGGTGTGTGAGACAGTTCACGTCGAACGGAGTAAAGCCTGTAGAGGCGTGAACAGCGTTATTTAACACAAAATCAACAACAGGAAGCATTGAAATCCAACGTTTTGGTGTATTAGCGCAAACACTGCGTAATATATCACCGATAACGCGATTGAATCTCTCGGTTTGACCATTGGTCTACGGATGATCCGCCGTGGACATGTCCAAACGTGTGCCGAGCACCTTGAAGATGGACTTCCAAAACTTCACAGTGAATCAAGGATCTCTGTCAGAGACTATTGCCACAGACAATCCGTGTTGTCGAAACACTCTATCGATAAACAGCGTAGCTGTACCTTCACCATCAATGGTATCTGGTACAGCCGCCAAGTGAGCCATCTTGCTCAAACGGTCAACAAAGACCATAATACCCGTATTGCCTTGCACATCTTTCGGCAGGCCGAACATGAAATCCATGCTGATGGACTCCCAGCACCCAGAGGGTATAGGGAGACTAGCGAGCTGCGCAGCCGCATGAGCTGAGGGTTTCACCCGTTGACACGTTCCGCACGTACGCACGTATGTGCTTACCCATTTTTAAAGTTTGGGCCACCAATAGTATTGGCTCACGGAGCTATATGTCTTCTCTCGACCGAGATGAACGCTCACCGCAGTATCATGCGCCTCATAGAGGATGCGATACTTCAATTCCTCATCATGAGTGACAACGATACGGGGAGTATTCTCCATATCTGTGCTATACAACAACAGGCCTTGATCGATGGAGTACCGATGTAGCCTCGCACGCAAACGTGCCGACAATTCAATGTCTGAGTCGTTAAACCCCTCGCTATCCAGAGCACGTAGCAAAGCTACAAAATGTTCATCTTTGGCATATGCCGAACGAATGAGGTCTGTGACCGATGATGACAGTGTCGTAACATGAGCAAGCTCATAGTCAGGCCTACGTGACAACGCATCAGCTATAGCATTCTGCTTTCCCGGCTTGTACTTCACCTCGACGTTGTATTCAGCAAAGAATGAGAGCCAGCGATCCATTCTCTGAGAGAGGTGAGGTGACTAGGTCGCAGTGCGTAATGACGCATGATCTGTATAGATCACAAAAGGCTTAGAGCCAAGCAGATGAACTCTGAATTTGACTAAAGCATACTTCATCGCAAGCAGCTCTTTGTCATGAACTGGATAGTTCTTTTCAGCTGGTTTTAGCTGTCGGGACTCAAACGCAATGACGCGTTCCCGCCCATTATCATCTGTTTGTAACAGAGCACTGCCGATGACAAAATCAGATGCGTCACAGACGACACTGATAGGCCGATCAGGATCGGGCAAAGCCAAGATTGGAGCATGAAGAAGACTCTCTTAAACCGCCGTAAAGGCTTCATGCTCGGTGTTAGTCCAACACCACTCCGTATCCTTTTTAAGGAGATTGGATAATGGCCGAGCAATGTCTGCATAGTTTGCACTATACTTGTGTAAGTAATTGGCGAGACCAAGCATTTTACGTAAGTCCTTTTGGTTCTTAGGAACCTGCCAATCGACTATGGCTTTTATCTTAGTAGGATCCGCTCTAAGACCACGCTTCTAATGAAGCACCCTAAAAAGTGAATCTCTTGTGCACCAAAGATGCACTTAGAGGCGATGGCATACAACTTGTTCGTGCGCATGCACTCGAGCACTGCTCTTAAATGGTCGATGTGATTATCCACATTAGACCGGCCGTTCTTAGAACGACTATGGACAAAAATGTCATCAAAGTAAGTCTGTGCATAACCTCGGTGAGGACGAAACAGTTGTGTCACAAGACGATTGAACGTAGCTGGGGCATTGGACAAGCCCTGTGGCATAACTAGCCACTCTTAAAGCATACCGCTCGGGGTACTAACCGCTGTCAGCGGAATATCCTTCTCACGCATGAGAAATTGGTAATAACCATCGACTAAGTCAAGTGCACTGTACATTGTACATCCCACCATATTGTTCTGAAGAACATCTTTCCTAGGTGTTGGTGTCTGAGCCGGGATCGTGGCAGCATTAAGCTTATTGTAAGCATAAACAATGCGCCACTTTCCATTGGGCTTTCGGGCACAAAATGTGGGCGTGGAATGAGGAGAATTGCTCTCAAGAACCATCCCCGCTGCGTGCTTCGCACGAAAGAAGTCGTCTATGACGTCACACTGCTCCTATGGTAAAGTCCACTACCGTGTTACGCAGTATTTAGTTCCAGGTACTTGGTCAATTCCATGACGCACACCTCTATCCGTAGGTAAGGCAGACGGTGGGTCGTGACACACCACGTCTTAAAATTCCTTTACCAAAGGATAAAATGGATCAAGAGGATCGTTAAGGATCGATGATCCACTACGCGCACTGAGAGTTGCCTTTGTGTCCTCAAGGACGGACTCGTCCAATAAAGTGGATGAGATCAACTCAACATCGGGTCGAACGACCACTAAGTCGGATAACTCTCTGGCCTTTAACGCTTGGCTGAATTCGCCATCAGACATTTCATCTAGTTTAAGGAGATTATCTAGAGAACGAAGAGTCTCAAGAATAATGTTGCCAGAGACATGGCCGGTCATTCCATTGACAAGTATATATAGTGTATTATTACGATTATCACTCCTTAACATCTCGGAAGTCTGGCGCTTGACAGTTGCCACCCGACGCCGAGATTGTTTCCTCAAAGAAATTTTACGCCTCCTAGAGGCCGGGACAGTAGGGTCCCTGTAGTTGCTATCTGCTATAACACGCTCTATACGAGAGCTCATGTCTTGATCGACATCTGGTGAAGTGTTGCGAAACTCGAACACTTCACCCAGTGGATTTACACGTATCACTTCACGTACAGCATCCGGGTCTAGCCCTGTATGCTCTGGCGTATCGCCAACAATGTCATTACCGACCTTCAGTGTGTAACCCAATTCGGCCGCCTTCACTCGGTGGAATTTCACGTGCCACCCCACTCACATTAGAGGAATTACATTCCTATGTCTCGGCCCATGGCCAATCATGCTTGACGCATGCAGTGACTCATTATCACAACGAGTATCACTCAACGGAGTACAACTCTCTTCAAATACGTTAGAAGAGCTCCGCTCAATATTTATGTCATAGACATTCGAGTTAATTAACTCCGACATACCAATGTCCAGCACATTGACATCTTCCGTCAATGGCTCGCGCCAATAGCGCTTTTGTTGCCCAGCGAAGATGGGTTCATGACTCTCCAAAACTTCACTAGGAACATTGCGCGTTGCGCCTAAGGTCTTAGACCTCCAATCGATCCATGGTTCATGGCGTTCAATCCAGACCATGCCTAGGATATGATCGTATCTCGAATTTAAGTCAAGGACAAGACAGCGTTCTGTGCTACAAAAGTTTAAAAACTTCACGCCCAAGTTCAACGGAGCTACAGGCACAGTCAGGCGACTACCTGTCGCTAACCGAACAGTGATGGATTCACCGTCGTGCGCTCTGAGCGCATCAGCATATTGCTGACTTTCCTCAAGAGAATGGCGTTTAGTATAGTTGCATGACGCCCCAGAATCGATTAATATCGACCAATGCTTCTCAAAGCCTTTAACTATCGCCTCGGCGACTAACAAGCCAGGCTTGTACCCACGCTCTGTGCTTGCTGGCACGGAGATCTGTGGGGCTAAGCCCTGTTTTGCTCTGCCTCGTAGAGAAGTGACAGAACTCAGTTCTACCCCAGTAGGGCACCCCGCGCCTACTGGGTGTCGACATTTCCCCGTGCCATACCAGGTTTCTGGTTGCGGCCCATAGAGTTACGTTGTTGCTTACGCAAAGGACAAGTGGGGCTTAGATGCTTGGTGCTTCCACACGTATAACAACGTCTCACTTCCTGTCGTTGCTCTGCAACATGAAGCTCCGCTTCACCTTCATCTTCAGCATAGCTGAGGTCCATCGGTTCTGGCTTACAGTAAGCCGAGGTGCTTGCAGAGGTTGCTGTCGCAAAGCTTGGGTTGTACCCATTCCAACCAAGTCTCTCTGACTTAAAGTTATGCTCAGCATTTCAAGCGATGCTCACAGCCTCTTCAAAAGTCGAGGGATGGATTCGAAACACCTCGGTCCTGGCAGCGCCAGTGCGGAGACCTTCCATAAAGACTGTCACGCAGACAGTCTCAGGGAGAGGGTCAGACTGCATGGCAGCCATCAGAGTTCTCAACTCGTGGACATATTCCGTTAACTCGTTCATACCCTGACGGGTGGACAAGAAGCGTGAACGCACGCGATAGGCCTGATTAGGCGGCGAGAAAACTCGCAACAGGTCTAGCTTGAGCAAATCCCATGTGGGAAACGCCAAGTCGACCGACGTGCCGCACGTCAGAGCCCATTGTCTAGCTCTTCCATCGAGTTTTGAGATCGCTAGCGATACTCAATGATGCTCGACTGAGATCAAGCCAGATCTCATGGCCATCTCAATCTCACGGATCCAGAGGATGAGTTTTTCACCCTCCTTTCCGGAGAAATGCTTGACGTCCACTCGAAGGGGACGAGGCTTAGCCTCTTCGTATGGCATAGCCACAAAGCGTGTGGGCATAGCCGACGCTACCTGGTTGTGAACCTGCCCTAAAACAGCCGTTTTATACTGCATAAAGGTCTCGACACGCGTGTTGCGCACGTCGGGATCTTGTGCAGCGAGAAACTCGATATATTCTGGGCCTACGGCCGCGGTTAGCTTATCTAGCGCAACCTTTTGGGCCTCATCGAGGGGTGTGGATTGCTCCATCGTCGCAGAGGGTCAGTCGTAACGACTCAGGCGTAGATTGACTACGAGTGCTACCAAGTGTAGCGGAGCTACACAGCTCCTTAAGTCAGAGGAAGACCTAACGCTCTCACGAGCAACTTTGATTCACAGAACCCGACTCAAAGAGTCAATAGCTCAGAGAGCTTACGGTCCCCGTTCCAGAGGGACCATACGATTTAAACGAATCACAGCACAGATTTCTCGAGGACAAGCTACCTTACAGGCCTTGCTTTTGTCCCTTCGATCAAAGACGCCTCGTAAGGCTGGTGTCTCTTATTGATCAAAAGGGGAACTGAATTTTAATTCTTCTTTAAACCTAAAGAACACCACAGAATAACGTACTTAACCTATTCACTAAGGTTCAAAGAAAAACCTCTCTAAAGATCTCGTAATCAATTGATGACAGACATCAGTCTTCAACAATTGATACAATCACTGTGTTCTAAAATTACTTTATAGGGTACCCCCTCTCTTGTGTGCACCACACCTATCGTCAACTACCAGTCGACGTGTGACCCCGTTACATTGTCGTCGTGCGGTTTGTCCATCAGCGCGTCCCGATCCAGATCGCGCTATTGTTAACTTCGTCGCTCCCCTAACTCGCGAGATAAACGTCGCAAGAAACATTCCAAAATCGATCTGCGCCATTCGCGATAGCGCTCTGCTTCGCGTAGTTGATCTTTAAATCGACCAAGTGGCAGCTTAAAGAAGAAGAAAAAAGTAAGCGGAAGAGCCACAATAGTGCCAGGAAGAGCAGCAAACGGAGCAGATGCAGAAGCGAGAAGAGAATGAAGAACGTGCGTAGAAAAGGATTAAAGGCGAAAGGCAAAGAGGGCGAAAATTCAATTAATTAACGGGTTCGTGTGGTGGACGTGAAACCTATTGATTAAAGTACTCCTGCTGTGGAAGCATCTGAGACGCTTGCCAATAGCCAAGCTGCTGGTGGTGATGGCAAGAGCGTTCGATCAAGCTCAGAGGTGGATAAGAACGTTGGAGATCCTATGACTGCCACGCCGGAGACGAGAGGAGGTTTTTACTACAAAAGTTCAACTTCAGCGATATCTCGTTTAAGTATGGTGATTCAGATCTACAGAAGAGTCAAAGACCTACGCAGAATCTGCGAACCTACATTTAAAGCCTGCTTAACGGCGCTTTACTAAAAAAAATTGAATTTTGTGACTTAAAATTTAAATCCTTGTCTCTTCTTCCATATCTGGCATCATTGACGGCAAGTTGATGTTCGCGCTTTCCCAATTCCCTGCGCATCTGACGCAAAGCATGTCACGTCCTTTATGAATACATGGAGTAGATCGTTTATTATTCATAGTCAGCTGCAATTTGTTCTTGGACTTGAACGCGATCAGGATTGGACGACAAAATCTAAATAACTCTAATAAAGTAATGGGGGGCCACGTATTCGCTAGCTATGATTTGCCTTTGGCTGCAACTGAGAGATTTTACGTGTTTTTCTGGGGGTGTTGGTCTACAGCAGGTATAAAAGTTGTTACCTTACCGACCGCAATTTGTGCAATTACGCTTCTCGGGGGAATTTAGCGCGACCTCTGCATGCTCGAAGGGAGATGTATTGCGCTCCGCGCTTCCGAAACGACGTTTTCAGGCACCAATATGTCTACCACGACTCTGTAACCGCTCAGGATCAGAATCGTCATCAGGTCGCGCCAGAACATGTAAGACGATCTCTTTTCTTCGCTTCCCGGCGGCATTTGAGTACTCTGTCGACACCTTCTCCCATGCTGGTGGCAAGTCTACCGCATGGTGTAAATTATATAGCTTACGCGGCTGCAGTAGCCATCAGTGCCTGTCGATGACATCAATAGATAGCGATATACGTCTAGTGGAGAAGGAATGTCGGCAAGGGTATTTCATAACCGACGTTTTCGAGGCTATAAAAACGTTAAATGAATATGAGCTGCTCATAATTTACTATAATGTAATATTTCAAAGACTTACCTTGGCAAACAATGACGGACCCATTGTCGTCGACATCAATTAAAATAATTTATATGCTGGCGAAAGGCTGCGCGCTGGCCAGTTTACAAGATTTTTCTCATGACGTCAGTAAATATGCTGCCAAATTGCATGTCAAACGTCGATCGATCTTTTGCGTGTTGTTGCTCGATACTAGCCAGCTGTTCATCGGAAGCTAGCGTTATAGCGTTATTGAAAGACAGAAGATCACCGGTTGAGGATCCGATCCAGCGTTTTTAGGGCTGCATGCGCACTTTTAAGCGAAATGTGGTGACATGTCCATAGTGCTACTTGCTGCAATGTTAAAGGTAAAAAAATTCTCTTTCCAACACAGCCACGTTTCGTCGACATATAGAACGACCTGCGGATGCGACATGCCCCAGCATTCGCGCATATTTTTTTACATATCTTTGACGGTCTCAATCCGATCTTGTTACACTGAGATGTTCTAGGCTTAAGGAAAGGCCTTCCACTCACCATTAGCGGTCAAAGATTTCTTGTCCTTGTCAAGAATCTTTTGGATATATGCCACGGCCAAGCAACCCGTTCACGATCGATTTCACTATGTCAATCGCGTGCATCAAAGCCAGCTCTCGGTCTGTGAAAATATCTTAACCTTTAATGTTCGATTCACAAAATTTCTGTCGTAGCGTCTGCATCGCTCAGACTTAGTTTGCCTCTCGGTTTGCTTGCAAAAAGCAGAATGCCAGAGTAAGGGTATGTTTGGTGCTAATATCTCCGACGATATGGAGCAAGGGTAGTCCATACATATTGGTCTTGTATGTAGAGTTTATAAGCCATGCTACCCCGGCAGTATATCTGGAACGAATTACACATCGTCCGATCGAAAAATATAAAATATGGTCCCAGGTTTTACCCATCTACTTTGCGTGCCGTATGGTAATTTACGTTTGGAGCAAAAAGGTCATCAAGCAGTGACCGAAGCAATCTTCCCATCTATAGCCGTAAAGTGCGATCATTGTTATGAATGTTGTGAATATCCTGAGGGGCAACAGTTTTGATGCTTTCATGGTGGGGTAAAGCAACAACAGTACCAGGTTCGACACTATTACTGGTCATAAAGAGAGAGGACTCGCTCGCGAGGCTCTTCATTTAACGCGCGACCACTCGGATGTGCGGAGGCTTCATTAAAAGCTTCACAATAGTGCTTCCCTTTAACGATTGTAACTTGCCAGCGCTCATCTATGCGTTGAATGAAAGCCTCAAAACGTCACAAACTTCTTCTACTAGCCCTTATGGGCTTGATCGTTCTCGTTGCTGATTCTTTGTCAACAGCAACTGCCTTGAATCCATTCCCTGTGAGCACCATAGGATAAAACGTTCGAAAGCGCCATTCTTCGTGTTACCCACCTTCTTGGCACGCTTGATCGTTTACATGCCCTTGAGCTATTACATATTCATTAAGCGCCTTACAGGTTTGCTTCAGGGTATCGTGTGTATTTTTGGAGGTGTCAGCAGAGCCAAATGAGAATGAATGACCATGGTGTTAAACCGCTAAAACAAATTCTTCAACAATTACAAAGTAGCGTGTAGGGGAATAAAAAAAGGAAGCAAGCTTTTTATTAGGGTTGATTTCCAGTATTCAGCAATATGACGTTTGATTATGACCAATCAAACACACAAAACGTATATAAATTGCGGTAATATATGGGTGTGGCGAAATCAAGTTTTTTTTAAATTTCAATATAATATGAAAGATGCGTACTTATAGGGAATGCCGAATAGTGAGAGCGGGAGTCATACGCAAGGCTGTGTGCTGACACAAAGGAGGTCTGTATTACGGAGGGGTATGTACAAAGTAAAGAGAATTTGTATGGCATTTTTCATGAATAAGTGTGCGGTGCTTAGCGAGGGAGGTTGCGGTGCTTAATGAGGGGGCTCTATTTCACGGGTGTCTGTACGTATCAAAGGGTGGGTGGGTGCCTATAAAGCTACTTAAAAATAGGCCACACTTTGCGTTGACTTTTTCTATTACATAGTCGTGTGGAATATATCTAGAAGGAGAGACAGATTATTTTGACGCACAACTCGCGACGATGTTTGCACCAACAGGCAAGAATCGAGTCCACGACCCACTCCTTCAAATTTGAACCCTCGTGACGTTAATTGCCACAAGATTTCGTGCTGCAACACGAATGTCTACATATTTCTACGTACTAGCTAACGGATCGCTACAAACGCGGTATAGGTCGTTGCTGTGTCGCCTTGGTATTTGGAGCCACAAGTGAAGTATTCAGCAACGATGCTGCCGAAATTCAGGCACTCCCTTTCCTCTTCATGACCAGTGTAATGGCTACTTGGTAGCACAAATGGTCGCGTTTTTCTCGTTTAGTAAGGCTCTGTTCAGATGCATTCATTATCTTGGTGGAATCTGAATAACGTATCGTATGGACGTGGAACGTATCCTCTCCTACAAAGAGGAAGAAACGATCTTTCCATTTTACGATTCGAGACTGAATTGACTTGGCGTCGAGCTATTGTCAGCTTGTGACTAGCCGCGCATTCTGCTGGATCATACGAACAACGCAAAGGATGGTATATTCATAAAAAGAAGTGTGCTGAGCGCCTAGCTCCCTTTCACTAAGCTACGGTGTTTGTCTACCCTCAATTCTCGGTCAACTGACAGCATTCATGTCCAAGATACTGCTCATAGCTCTGTTGTGTGGGTATTGCGGAACCTATCTCGCATCCGGCTCGGCCCTTCTTTGTTAAATCGTTTGAAGTCCACGTAATCCTAATACTTCTGTCCTTTACGTCGAAGGTATTCGCTACTGATTTTGAATAGCGCATATGATTGCATGGTCGCCGCGTCCACTTTTAGCGCTCTGCCGTGATCCTCTACGGTAGCACTGGCTTCTTTCATCGCTGCAAACTTTTAATTTGCTTCTCAATTCTCTTCGCAGCAACATCATACTTCGCCTGCGCAATTGACTTCCTCAAGAGTGCGACCCAACGACCAATTGTCGTCCTTGTTACGTGGGTCAAAGACCTGATTAGCGGAAGCCCCACCAGTTCTCTCTCCTCGCCGACAACACTCTTCGTGTCGTTCCTTGACCGAAGCACCCCCCTGCCATTCGATCCGACCGCTTTGTCTAGTTTCGGCAACGTGGTCGTAGGCACCTAATCGACTGCATGGGGAGCTGGCAGATTTCCACCACCACACACCAACACGAGTGCAATCACGAGAAGAAGGAAGCGCTTGATCCTCGGGGTAGTTGGTCTGCAGTCGATACAAACGGGGAGAGAGGGTTCGAATAATCAGTGCGTGAACGCCAAGAGAGTTTGATTATGAAGATACACCAATGCGTGTGCTGACTAGCAGAGATAACTGGCTGGACTAGATTACCAGATTTTGCTACTCAATACAACTACAAAGAGCGACGCCGAGCAGAATCAAATAAATTGCAACACGTCTACTATAGCGGAGCCACACCGCGCCTAAAGTCAGAGGAATATTTAATGCTCTACGAGCAACTTTGGTTCAAAGAACCTCACTCAGAGAGTCAACAAGCTTAGAGAGCTTACGGTCCCTGTTCCAGGGGGTCCAAAAGATTCAAAAAAATCGCAGCACAGAGAGATCAAGAGCAGATACCTTTACAGGCGTTGCTAGCTCTTAAGATCAAGACGCCTCGTGATGCACGTGTCTTATGTTGATCAAAATGGGAACTGAACGTTATTTCTGTTTATCTAAAAGAACATCTCAGAATAACGTACTTAACCTAGTCACTACTGTTCTAATTAATACCTCCTAAAAGATCTTTTAATTCAGTGGCTGACACACGTCAGCTCCTGACAATTGATACGATGTTCGAATATCATTTTTTATGGGACTCCGTCCTTTGTGTACCACACATAGTATGTAACTCGTTTTACACACACACCTGTTGCGCAACCCCGTTACATCAACCGTCTAGAAATATGGAAAACTAATAGGAGCGCAATCTGATTTTTTGGACAAATACATATCTTGGAAGCCGGCTGAGACAATTAGCAAAAACGATATTGGGAGCTGGCAAGACAACGGGCTACCGGTCAAGCACTGCATTGCCGTGCAAACGAGGACAAGCTATCTCAAGTCGGATCACTTCCAGATAAGCGAGATACAAAAAAACAAATGTACCTCACTAAAATTCAAAGAGGCAGTTAAGTCACCGAGCACGACATTCGGTCATGTAAATGACCGAACAAGAGACTGGTGGACACCAAGGGCCTTTGTTCTCCGTGACGAGGGATAGGAGTGACCGTCCAACCGGCATGGCAGTTGACAGGTCAAGCGACCTTGTCACTTGTTGATAGTGACGCTTGTTGCGATGGGCTTGATAGCCTATGTGACCATTGTGGCTTCCATGCAGGACCTAGCTATGAATGTGTCATGTCAATGGCTTTTCTGGAAGGACATGCGTGGTGCACGTAAATACATTCTCTATACTTAGCTTGAGTTTTCCCAAAAGAGGAGGCTTGTGTGTACCAGCTACATTCGGCGTACACCATGTCACGAGCGATCGTGCAAGTATTTCGCGTTTCGCTGGCGATAGGAGTACGATACCGAGTGTAAGTTAGGCTTCATTTGCATGCATCGGAAGTATCTAAGCGTAATTGATGTCGTGTTTTCTGAACAAAAATCCAAGAATGGTGGCCACGAATATAATTGCGCACAAGTTCAAAGTCCTACAGCACAATGCGGCACATGTGCAAAGCCGAACAGTATAGTGATGCACAGAAGCTCAGTCCAAAGAGCCGTAGAGTGCCCTTGGTACGTTGACCATCAACACTCTTAATGACAAGCCAACTGTGATGGTATTGCGCAGAGGTTTCTGACCTCGCTACCTCGTTGAAAGATGCGTAGGCTGGCAACGAATTCACACAGACGCAGTGATGCATTGGTAGTTAGATGAATATACGTACGGGACCCACTCACACACATTTCCATTCAGTACGCAGCATAGGCAGATCATCGTTCCCACAATTTGATTAAACAAATCGGTATGTAAATTTAAGATGAGATGCTTGACTTGACAAACGTGTGAGGGTGCATTTTCGTCCCACCATTTGGCAACAAATGGGTGGCTTCACCCTGCTCAGACGCAGCAGATACAAATATCTGACAACCGGATCCAAGCACTCATGCAGCAATTGCGTGATGTAGCGTCTTTAGTGCGAAGCATAGGCGTACGTAAATACACGTATCGTTGGACGACTGTGGTTGCCGCAGTGACATTCTGCCTATGTGCAGTGCCATTCGAGATTTAGTTAAACATAGGCACAAACCCCCTTCTCGCTCGAAGCCAAAAACGTGATGTTATATCGAGGAGGTTCGTCATAGCGCTTCGAAAAAATGGCATCAGTATGGTAAGGTTCTCTTGGATTGTGAATATGCGAAGTATGTCGTAGTTTCTTCCTACACTGATAAGAGGCTGGTCACTGACAGTGCAAATGTGGGGTCGATTCGAAATTAGCTCAGCGTTTGATCACACCACATGCCACTCTGATAGTGCTGCAAGTTGTCCATTCTAGTGCACCATAGCACCTTCACATGTTGCAGTAGCCGGCACTACTGTCAGCTAAAACGTAGTGTTGCGCTCATTTGTCGTCGACTGGGGACTAATTGTAATCGGAAGGCGGTTTATTGTTGTGTATCGGTTCGTACCGTGTATCGGCGCATCTGGCTGCATTGATAGCAAACGTCCTGCACACGCACAGGCACACCCGTGCTTTCGCTGGCGAGAATCTTACCAACTTCTGTAAGCCACTGGCTGCCAGTGCATCGTTCGATGGCACCAAAAGTCCACAAGAGAGGACTCGGTGCCAGTAGAACACTCGTCTGATCAGAGAGAAGGTCGCAACTAGTCCTTGTTGCAACATCATGACAGTCGTGTTCTTGATTAATTATTTTGCAACTGAGAACCGGTCTACGTATAATATATATTGCGGACAGCTCGCCACGCTGGGTGTCCGTCATGAATTCAGTCTGCGCATTATATGAGCGGATGGTTCGCTATTCTGCCTCTCTTTTACGTTATGCTGCTGAGATCTTGGAGCACTCCAATCAAGTCTTTGTTGGTACTACCTGACCCTTCATGTGGTGTTCTTCCTAGCTTCGTTTGCCTCTAGGCACATAAATTATCAAGTCTGTGCACTGGTACTATCTAGAGAAGATAATAAGTCTGAAGGTATGGAAATATTCGCCCTACATTAACTTTGCGTTTGTAGGTATGGGGACGCAAAAAAAGTGAGCGATTTCGTCGAGCACTTTCTGCTACGACACATACTACAGACCCCGTTGCGTTAGCCCAAGCCACAACATAAACCCGCTCTGGTTGAAGTTGCAGCGGCCCTGTGCATCAGAATGTCTCGACGTAGCCTATCCATCGGCTAAATTATTGCTCAGCCAGCCGCAATCTCAATTTATGGGAACAACTAATGCTTCAATTTGACAGTACAGTCCCGGTCTTACTTCTAAGCCTTGAATGTAACGGGGCAGCCCGTTACATGGAATTGTCACTTTAAGGAAAGTGACAATAAAGAATATGAAGTTGAATATTCTTTTAACAATATCACCCAAGTGGTGATATTGAAGGGTCGACCAAAGAGTCTGTTCATTGTTGATATCGTGATGATATCAACCCACCAATCGCCGCAAGACGCGCGCAATGAGTGGTGACGAGACGTCACCATACACTCAATTAGATTAGCATAGTTAAGCTAAGTCAAACGAAGAGACAGTAGTTTAAAGACTTAATTATATTAATATAACAGTTCTACTTTTACCCTACCTACGCTTCCTCGCTCGCCACGTGTACGTCCGTCGGGGCACCCAAATCCCTTGCGTTAAGTTACGCAAGGGTGTGCCCCGTTACACCTGGTAGCACTTTGTAGTCCTTCCAAGGACCACATCATCCAACATGAACATGTTGGATGAAGAAGACACCTTTCACGCCACGCGTGAAGGGTTTAACCATTTGAGTGACATCGAATGGGGTGCGGTAGAACGAATGAGTTCTACCGTAGGCGAACTCGTCGTCAGCACCATGTTGGAGTCTCTAGACAGAGACCAACAACATGCTGCTATCGCCAAGTTCATTCACAATGAACTTGCTCTCGAGAGGGAGAAAGTAGCCTTGCTTCACCAGCAAGGCTCTCAACAGGCCGAGCAGTTGAGAGAACTCGGTGCTCAACAGACGGAGCTGTTGAGACAGCAGCAATTCCATGCTGCTGTGGGCGGGACGGCGCATGCGCGTCGTCCCGAAGTGATGAAAGTCGACATCTCCAAGTACAGTGGAGTCCCGGAGGACTCCCTGTTACTATGGTTTGTCGAACTCGACAGAGCCCTAAGGGCTCGTCGCGTCGAAGATGAGCAAATGAAACTCACATTTGCTCAGACCCACTTGGCAGGGCGTGCCAAAACTTGGTCCCTGGGACTCGAGAGTAGCGACCCACATGTGTTTAGGTCGCTAGATGACTTCAAGTCCCGGCTCAGACAAACGTTTGAGCTGCCACGTGCTGAGTTCAGGGCTCGTTCAGAGCTCCTGAAACTCAAGCAGGGTAAGCGTGATGTGCACGCTTACGCACAACATATACGACTCCTTGCGAGTAGTATAACTGCAAACCCAGTTCATGAACACACGTTGATTACGGTGTTCATGCAAGGGCTCGCAGAAGGGCCCGTCAGGAGCCACCTGTTCCGCCTTGAGCTGAATACGCTTGAAGAAGCGATATCAGCCGCGGAACAGGAAGACTTTAGCATGAGACAGGCTCATGCTAGCTCAAACTCTTACCGTCCACCGAGACGACAAGAGATCGGAGGTCCAGAACCAATGGACCTCTGTTATGTTGAGAGCGAGAGACCTCGCTCTACAAGCAACAAGCGATTGCAGAGGTGCAATCGCTGTCAGAAGTTAGGGCACTACGCATACGAGTGTAGTGCTCCACGCCCAGTACCAAACAGTACTGAGCGAAATGGACGACCATTCGCCAGAAAGGGCAATGGGCGTGGGTCCAGCGCTGTTGCGAAGCCGCAACAGCGAGACGGACCATCAAAAAATGGTCGGGGTCAGTAGGGGCGGAGCGCCCTACTGATCCAGCAACCTCAAGAGAATTTGCAAATCTCTTGACGAAAGTTGCTCCAGATACACAATCATTGTGTGTCTCTGCACCTGGTGATGACGTTTCGCTCATCACCTTGAAGTTGGAAGCGACAAATGATTTGTCGCTTCGTGCCCTAGTAGACTGTGGGGCGTCGAACAACTTTGTTCGTCGCCAGTCACTAGAGGGTCGTAGGCTCAAGTTCGTTGAGCGCGACATTCCCCTCACAAGGATGACGGTGCGCCTTGCAACAGGCGCATCGATAACCGTTGAGAAACGTGTAGTAGGAATCCACTACACGTTAGAGGGCGAGCAGTACGATGATGATTTCATCGTACTGGATCTGGATGACAAATTTGATGTCATCCTGGGATTACCTTGGCTCAGAAAGTACGAGCCAAGGGTGAGCTGGCAGCATCGATCCGTGAAGATGCCTGCTGCTTGATCATCAGATGGCCATCTGATGAACATCTTGGAGCGTCCACAAGCGTGTGGATGTTCTGCGAGTGAGTGCGATGGCCTCTACTTGCGGTACGGTCGTTAGCACGACTGCACAAGATCACAGTGTAGTTGATCACTACACTGTGGAGCAAGCTCCCGGCGGCTGTACAGGAGTACAGGCTGCGCCGAAGGTCCACCACTCGTATAAGTCCAGTGGACCGGGACATGGATGCATGCCTAGCGGGCAGCATCTTAGAAGCAAGAAACCTGTTGACCCCAAGGGGCAACATGGAAATCCTAGGTCGACTGGAGAGTCAACCGTAGAGGATCGGTGCCTGACTGTGGTTGCACAGCCACAGTCAGAAGACGTCGAGGGAATAAGTCCCCATGCACTTGAGGAAGGAATTCCTCAAGAGTCACTTGCTGAAGGATTAGGCCTTCAGCAACCTGTGGAAGCAAGTTCCCAGGAAGAAACCGAGACGTTGAACGTCTTGGTTAATGACGGATCAAGCGTAGGCGCTTATACGCTTGATCTGATTGTGCCTCCGAAGTTAACTTCGGAGATAACACAGTTGCCAACGCTAGAACCGAAACGTTTCTTGCGTGATCTGGGTAGTGGCAAAGTCAAGCAGATCTGCATACTCGTCACAGAGTGTGAGTATGTGACCGACATTCGGTCGGCAACAGAATTTGCTGAGAACGAACGGGTTCTCAGCAGCTCATCGATGGACGAAAGTGTTCTAGATGAGAAGACTCGGATTAAGCGATACACGTCTCAATCCTGGGAGTCACTTCAGGCAAATCCTTTGTATAAGGATTTGATCGAATTCAGGGATGTGTTCCCTGAATCCGTACCTTGCGAGTTGCCTAAGGACAAAGGCACTCGACACGAGATCGAGCTCAAACCGGGCTCGAAGTACTGTGTCATGAAGCAGTGGCCACTGCCTCGTGAACAAGTGATAGCGATCGACAAGTTCTTTGCCGATCCCTTAGCAGCGGGCCATGTGAGGAAATCAACATCCCCTCACAGCTCTCCGACCTTCTGTGTGCGAAAGGCTACAGGAGTATGGCGGATAGTGCACGCATTCAACAAGTTGAATGCTGCAACGGTACCGGCTCAGACGCCGATACCGAGGAAGGACGTAACCATAGATGGCATGTCAAAGAGTACCATCTTCTCGTCCATGGATCTGATGGATGGATTCTATCAGATCCTCATGCGTGAACGGGACATCCCGTTCACAGCAGTGAGTACCCCCAGCGGTATGCTGTGGGAGTGGCTAGTTATGCCACAGGGGCTGAGCAATGCCCCTGCAACATTCAACAGATGTGTCACAAATCTGTTGAGACCGGTGCGAGACTTCGCACCGAGTTACTTCGACGATGTGTTCGTCCATAGCCGGGTTATGGACGGGAAGACGGACGTTGAAGTTCCCAGAACTCACGTTCGTCAGGTTCTTCAACTTATGCGCAAGCATAAGTTGTACGCCAACCTCAAGAAGTGTATATTCGCGGCTAGCGAAATACCGCTTCTTGGGTGCATCGTGGATAAACACGGCGTACGCCCTGATCCCGAATAGATCAAGGCGATCACCGACTGGCCAGTGCCAGTCGATGTCAAGGGACTAAGGAAGTTCCTTGGTCTTGCGGCGTACTTGCACAAGTACTCGCGCAACTACGCCGAGATGACTGTTCATCTTTCTTGCCTGCTCAAGAAAAATGTCAAGTGGTCATGGAACGCTAAGTGCCAGCGTTCCTTTGAAGGTAGCAAGCAAAGCTTGATGCAATCGCCGATCTTGGCGATTGCAGATCAGGACAGACCATTTCATGTGGTCTGTGACGCCAGCGATTTTGCAATCGGCTGTGCGATAATGCAGTTCGATGCAGATGGCGCGGAGCGCGTCATCTGTTATCAGTCGCGTCAGCTGCAGGCAGCTGAGCGTAATTACCCAGTGCATGACAAGGAACTCCTTGCCATGAAATACGCACTGGCTAAGTTTCGCGTCTATCTCCTGGGAGATAGACCGTTTGTTGTCTACACGGACCATGCGTCATTACGCACGGCCGTAAACAGCCCACACCTCTCGCAAAGGATAGCGAGGTGGCTGTCTTTCTTCGCGGAGTATAACTTCTCCGTGGAGTATAAACCAGAACAACTCAATGTCGTCGCTGATGCGCTTTCGCGCCGGCCCGATTTCGAGCCGGACGCACAATCCAACAGTGAGGATAAGCCCACTGTTGCGACACTGTCAGTCAGTGTCCCGTCGTCAAGTTTACATGACGACGTACGAAAGGCATACGCGGAAGATAAGGATCTTCTGCGAGTAATGGATCATCGGGTGAATCCATCCAGTAAATCCATGAGGGATTTAACGGCTTTGTACCGATCCTCCTCGGATCGGTATAGTACACGCAACGGATTGCTGTACTATACAGCTGTTGCCGACGACACGCCTCGTGTCGTCGTACCCGCTCATCATGATTTGCGTTTGCGCATCATGTATGAGTGTCACGATGCCCCAACAGGCGGCCATCGTGGTAGAGAAAAGACTTACCTCACGGTAAGTCGTGCCTTTTACTGGCCCCGCCAGTATCAGTTTGTCCGCAAGTACATACGTGCTTGCGAAGTTTGTCAACGGGTGAAGCCTAGTCCTTCATCCCGTGCGCCATTGCAGCCTCTGCCTATTCCGAAAGAGTGCTGGCAGTCCGTTTCAATGGACTTTGTCTTCGGGTTTCCCGAAGACGCTCACAAGAATAATGGTATTCTTGTGTTTGTGGACCGATTCAGCAAGATGGTCCATCTTGCTGCTGTCCCTGAGTCAATCAGGGCTCAAGGTTGTGCTCGTGTCTTTCTCGACACGGTCTTTAGACTCCACGGGTTACCCCGTGAACTCGTATCCGACCGTGACCCTCGGTTCACGGTGGCATTTTGGCAAACCGTGTTCCGTACTCTCGGAACACGATTGAAGATGTCCACTTCTGACCATCCAGAAACAGATGGTCAGACGGAACGTGCGAACCGTGTCCTCGAAGAGATTCTTCGAGGATATGTCCACTCCTTTCCGAGTTGGAGCGAATTCCTACCCATGGTGGAATTCGCCATCAATAATTCGGTGCATGCTTCCACACAGCACACACCGTTTTACGTAGATGGCTTACGCCATCCACGAGTGCCCACCCTTATAGAGTGTGACTCTTGGATAAGAGGGGGAGGGACTCGCTCGAGCAAAAACCGTTTCGGCTCTTGCTCATCACGTGTCGACGCTAACGTCGTCACGTATGATGCCGATGTCGATCAAGTCGACATCGATAAAGAAGATCACCTCAATAATAGCGACGACGCTATTATTGACTTGGATGATGATGACGATGCTGGTATATTCAGCATCGTCAACGATTACTCCAGCGAGGAAGAAGACAACCTCGCTGAAGAAGAGAACGATCTCTTAGCAGTGCGCACGAAGCGCACTGAAAGACAAAACAAAGAGTCAGCAGAGAACTTCCTGCTGACTCGAGAAGCGGTAGTCCGTTTCGTTCAGGACTCCATCGCAAACGCGGTGGACCGTCAGAAACGGAACGCAGACAAGAATGGAAGAGCAAATGTTCTTTCATTTAAGGTTAATGACCTAGTACTACTGTCTACGGTAAACTTACCTGGACATGCAGTCACTAGTGTCGGCAGTAGTAAACTACTGCCGAAATACATTGGGCCATTTCGAGTGTTGCATCGCAAGGGCAATGCATACACACTCGAATTGCCACGTAAGATGCGCACGCATCCTACGTTTTACGTGGGGAGGCTCAGGCCGTACTGTCAGTACGAGCCTTCTTCTTCCGATGAAGATAGCCCCCACCTTCAATACCATCCATCAAGTTCTTGCGTTCGCGCTCCAGACGATCCGTCTGGTCGCGCAGATATGATACCTCGGAACTCAACCGAGATATCTCTCCGCGAGCTGTCGCCAGCTCGCCGAAAAGGGATCGGACATCGCGCTCGACCTGAAGCTGCGCCGTGGCATAATCGGCGCGATCCCTCGCCCGATCAGCCTCGTGACCCTTGCGGTTCTTCCGCACGGTATCGGTCAAAGCGTAGCGCCGGTCTCGCTCTTGCTTCAAGTCATCGCGCAATTCATCGATTGCGCGATCCATCTCGTAAGGGTCGAGATGGTGAACCGAATCATCTGGAGGAGGTCTTTCCTCCTTCACCACATCCTTTGGTGGATGCTCACGGTGATCAACGCTTTCTAGTGGAGCGTATCTTAAATCACCGTGACCATTCAGGATCAAGGACGAGCTACCTCGTCCAGTGGCGGGGGTATCCACCCTCTTGGAACAGCTGGGAGCCCCGCTCTCAGCTGTTGATGGATGTTGAAGGTCTCGTCCGCCAGTATGACGAGACCCATCCGATGAGTCCTCGGGCCCATCGGTAAACACGCGCCCTCGACGCTTGTAGACGGATTGCAAGTCTGCAATCGCGTCACGCATCTCAGCCGAGATGTGTGCCCTTCCCCAGGGCGAACTTACGGAATACACATCCCTATGGGTACGCTGCGAGTTGTCAACACAACTCGCACAAGGGTCTCCCCATGTGAGGCAAGGAATGCCTGCCTCACTCTATAGACAGTACAACCGGTACCTAGCACCGGTTGGCGGGCGCCTTTCGAACCTGAGGCGTGTCGCCTCAAGTTTCTTGAGCCACCCCTCTCGTCCAAAATTCTTTATGTTTTGGACGAACGCGTTCCACGCAGCCAAAAAAGAGGCCTTGTCACGCTTTTGGTTGCCGTTGTACCATCGACGTCTAAGAAAGACATTGAAAAAAAAATTTCTCCAGCGCGAAAGTTCCTCGCGCTGGAACTCAAGCAGTGAAGCTCGGTCGCATCGAATAAGGGTATTCGATGGTGTTGGCTTGTCTCGTGAGACAAGCTATTGATGAGCCGTTCGGGAAAACGCCACGGCTTCAGCTCATCACGCTTCACAGTGGTACCCTTGTCGGTACCACGGCTCCCAGATTGACGACGGCCCACGCCATCGTCATCACGCTCGTGCGAAGAGGCACGAGCCGGCGGTGGTAAGGAGTGATACTCCTCACCGCCCTGATCATCATCGTCACTGCCGAACAGACTGTGATGCAAATCACGAGTTCGTTCGTTCGGCACTGGTCTTGGCGAATACTGAGGCGTCGCCGGTGAGCGAGACGCCTCTGGAGCATTGCCCGAGTCAGACACGTCTGACTCGCCATAGTAGATGACCTCAATGTCAGGGTCATCATGCGCAAGCGGTGTTGTACCGCGTGCACCTGCAGCACCTGTTGCTGTAGGCGGAGAAGGAGCAGCAGACGACAAATCGTCTGCCGCAGAGGCTGGCACAGCAGCGGGCTGCGCGTGTCTTGAGTCACCTCGCATAGACATGTTAACTATGCGAGGTCAAGCGGAAAGTGAATGGAACGGACCCAACAAGTGCTCCCTGTCCCAATGGTGCCCAACGGGTGGACGCCATATTTTCGATAGTCACACGGTGACTATCCGTTAAGGGGGGGAACGATGTAACGGGGCAGCCCATTACATGGAAATTGTCATTTTAAGAGAAAGTGACAATAAAGAATATGAAGTTGAATATTCTTTTCACAATATCACCCAAGTGGTGATATTGAAGGGTCGACCAAAGAGTCTGTTCATTGGTTGATATCTTGATGATATCAACCCACCAATCGCCGCAAGACGCGCGCAATGAGTGGTGACGAGACGTCACCATACACTCAATTAGATTAGCATAATTAAGTTAAGTCAAACAGAGAGACAGTAGTTAAAGACTTAATTATATTAATATAACAGTTCTGCTTTTACCTTATCTACGCTTCCTCGCTTGCCTCGTGTACGTCTGTCGGGGCACCCAAATCCCTTGCGTTAAGTTCACGCAAGGGTGTGCCCCGTTACATTGAACGAACATTGGAATAACAATTCTCGTGGAATGAAGTAGGGAGGTACAAAAAACCTTTCGAATGCTGTTCTCGAGGTTTAAAAATCTTTTCGTTATATCAATTTTAGCGGAAGAACATACTGGCGTGTGCACTGCATAGTGGGATGTGTTCGTATCTCGTCGGTCTGGTCGGTAGAAATGTATGCAAATGGTCAAGCAGTATTATATTAATGTCTCTAGAGAACATATAAATATATTGCAGTATTCCGACGATGGTGCTACCTCGTGCTCAAGCTACTGCTCAGAAAGCTGTAGTGATCGACGGTGCCATAAATACAGACGACGGAGGGATCTTCGCCGCTGGTGGTGACCGAGACGCAGCGCTTGTCGTCTCTGATCAAGCACTCGGCCCCAGAGTCATAGACCACGTCGCTGCGCTCGCTCATCAATTACTCCTCCAGACCCAGGTGTTAGCAAGGGAGCATGCTGTACTGCAGTACCAACAAGAAAAGCAAAATCACGCCCAGAACGCCGCGTTGATGGCTGTGCATGCCTCAACAGAGACCAGCGTAAGGCGACTCACAAACCAGCAACGGGAAATTGCTGTGAATCTCGGAGAAGCGCTGACGGCCACACATGTCAGCCTCCGCTAACAAATCCAGCACCTGCAGAACGTCCAAGATGAGCGAGGCGGTCAAACCGACATCTACTTTAGTGATAGACTTATCCAGGCGAGCCAAGACGTACAAAACGAAGTCTCTCAGAAGTTGATGCTGATGGAGTGCAGCATGGACGGCACTATATCGCGGATGATGGAGCAAGTCCAAAAGCTCATCGAAGACAGGTCCATTATAAAAAATCTCGAAACGAAGACAGCACAGATGATACCGATACCATTGGAGAAGTCCACCGATCATGTTGCGGCGAAAGTGATGGAGTATGGGCTTTAACTTGTCGATGACAAGCTTACGGTGGTTCGCGGTGAAACCAGTTTTTTACACAAGAGGCAGCGCAGATCGTTCAACAGCGAGTGAAAATGTCGACAGAGGGCATTGCAGTGGAAGTAATGAAATACGTTTAGCAATTTTTGATGGCAAGCTAAACGTAACTTCTCGCGGAAAAAGCACCAATCACGAGACGAGCGGGATGATAAAACATGAAGTGAATATGGCGATGGAAAGAGTTGCATCTGCAATATGGGATTCAGATGATCGAGACCTTAAAAAGACATGCAATACAATTTGCGATGAGCTGTTTCGGTGCGCTGGCGATGTGGATGGGACTCTACAAATTTGCTCGTGATTGTGTTGCATAAACATCAACGAACGAAGTCCGTCAACTAAAAACACGCATTCACAAAATGCTAACGAAAATGCAGGCGGAGATGAATTTACAAGTGCAACGTCAAGCGGACGCGACAATGGCTATTCGTGGGTATGTCAAGACGAATCGTGCGCGTATGGATAGGCAAAGCCAGCAAAACATTGATTGCCTTATAGGTACGATTGCAAGTCTTGCGAAACTGGAGGTGAATAAGTGCATTAACGATATGCAGTAAAAGCGCCCCGTTCCAATTACGACTCGTTGCGACAAAATTGTGCACCAGCTATCCAGCCCAAGTCCTCTCAATGCAGCATTGAGCATAGCTCGCAGTCGGCTTTTGATGTCCTCTGCGAGACAGATATGGAGTGCGTGAGTGAGCTGAAGTCTGAATATGAGAGCCCGAGAAGCCAAACGACCCGCTACGAGCCCTACCGGACCAGCGACGGTCAAGGAGACTCTGACGGAGATACTGAAGTAGAGAAGAATATGCTAGAGGCATGAAAATATTCTTATCGACATGTACCACGACCTGTCTCTCCTGTTCAAGGGCCTAAAAGAGAAAGCATTTTATTTAGCAGCCTTGACGATGAGTCTAAGGTGCATATAGAGTCGGAGAGGGAACAGCAACACACGGTTGTGATGGTGTCGAGAAGTGCTGCGACGCAGACAGAGGATCAAGAGCTACAAACATTAACCGTATCTACTCCGTCTTCACAGACATCTCCCGAGATAAATCGCGTGATGGATGTAAGGACTTATGCGGCCGCGGCTGCAGGGGATCGTTGTTTGTCACAAGCCGGAGAATATAAAGAATCATTGCCACTACTTCGGCCGACAGCATCCAGCATCGTGCGAATGCGGCCACCTCGATTGCGCAATCGAGATCCTGCAAATTATCTTCATCATCGAGCGCAAGAAAATAAATTGGGTGTACTCGTGTCAGACCTTCAGCTTCAAGTTCAAGTGAGAGCGAAACAGATAGAACAACGATACTTGTCGAGTAATACGTGAATGTTGGTATTTTATAAATTTGTGCTGTTACGACTTCGTTTCCTCGAGGTTGTCAGGTTGTGACATACAATTAGCAAATTCTTCCAGAAGGTCGCTTGTCATCTCGTCTAGGTCATTGTCCACATCTTCGTCGATGGAAAGATATAGCTGGTAGGTGTGTGAAAGTGATGCTGTCCTTTTGAGATCTCCTCACACTGCAGTAAGTCATCAAAGTCTCAATACCTGTTAAGGAATGAGCACATATCGATGTTAAGCTCAGCTAACGTCGTGCGCTGTGTAGATACCATCTGCCCGCTTACACCAAAGTCACGCTCAATTTGGCACGAAGACGATGGTGTTGAGAAGAGCACTCTCACAGTTTTCGGTAAAATACGGTAGTCGCCTTCGTGCTCGCGTCTTTGCCAAAACTCAAGTACTGATGCCTTTCGTGTGTAGTCCTCATTTCGTGCAACATCAACAGGATCCTCCAGCCATCGATCAATCTCCTCTTCTGCGCGTCGATCCTGCCTACTTATATTTGGTGGTCGACTTGATCTCGGCGCAAATTCTACTTCCATCCGGCTGAGGTGGACAACAGGTGGGTGTTAATCAAAACTAAGACTTCCGCGGGTTCACTTACAGCCTTAAGTAAGTCCAATAAGTTGCTTCGGGTTTTTGCGTCCACATCATTCTTCCTAATCATAGCCTCCCTTCCGCTTTTTTAATGCTGACGGCACGACGAAATCACTGCACGATCGAGATTCCGCTCCGTCCTTTTGTATGTAGGGTGGAGTTTAACTGCATTTCAAGTACAAATTGGCATTTGCGAAAAAGCTTGTCATTGTAATAGCTGCTGACGAAGCGTTCGTCCAATGCTTCTCGCAATTGCCTCCGTGATTTCGCAGCCGGTGGTGTAAGGTCACTTGCAGGGATCCATCGAGGGTTTTGCCGCCTGATTAATAGTGTGGCAAAGGCTGATCAGGGTCGAGATCGTGAATACGCGCCATATACAACTTTACGAGCACTTCGACTTGAACAGGACGCTCTGCTTGACATGTCTGCTTGATCTTATCAATTTGCTTGAGCACAGACGAAACATGAACCAAGTCGTCATGAAATTTAGCCAACGGGAACTCTGGTGATAGTTGGCTGACACGAAGTTTTTTACGAGCTCGCTCTTGAAACACGTACTCATTGCAGGCCATTTCTCATGAATTATCTTCAATGAACGCGTCATGCTCAGGAAACGTGAAGTAGAATATTCAACAAGTCGCGTGGAGGGGTTCTTAGCCTTAGATTTACAAAGCTCGGAAAATAAGTTTCGGTTACAGACACCACTTTGACCTGAAAGATCGTTTTAATCATCCGTGATATCAAATCCGCCGTCTCCGGGTTAGATGCAGCACTAGCAGCTTCAGTTACAACACATGGAGACTTCGTAGCTGCGTTAGTCATGTGTGCGAAGCACCACTCCCAGTGTAGATTATGTTTATTGCAAAGCATCGATTTTACGTCACTTCCTGAGTCACTCGTATCCCCATAAAAATTTGTCGTCACTAAGCTAAAGTCCTCGAATAAATGCTCCAGCCACCCCATGAAGGGCTATAAAATGCCGCCATCACGATCTCCATATGCCGGATTAAACTTTCTCGTTACAAAAGGTATTGACTTGTAGTGCCAGGCTTTGTACACCAGATATACGCGCAACCCAAGAAACTTGTCTGGCGTTGTTTTGCAAGTCCAAAAATCAGCCACTAGCGTAAAGTTCGGATAGTTTTCTCGGTTCTCCTGAAGGTAGCTACTGACTTCCTTTCGTGTTGAAGAATATAGCTCCACAATTGAATTCTTCACCTGTTTCGTAGTCATCTTGGCCTTCATCTCTTCCTTTTAGAGTAGCGCTTGGATAATTCTTGCCTCCTCGTACTTCACCATACGAAACGCCAAATAATGATTTATGATCATGATAGTGGTCATCAGCACGTTTAGCCGGGTTGGATTGTTTGAATACAGGACAGACTATGACAGATGGCTGTAATCGTGGTCATCTTTGCGCTTCTTGAAAGTCACTGTCTCCGTTTTCAGTGAGCCAACGTTGTGCATCTTCTGGAGATGCTTTACGGCCATGGTCGTTTTTCCAGTATAGAGCTTGAACAGTTTCCCCCCCGACATCCGACACGCCTCGTCGGGCAAACAAGCCCACGCGAAGACCTCCTTTCTGTTCTCGGTGTACTTGACACGATCACGCCATTTGAATAAATACGAAGTCTCCTTTGGTCAAAGAGGCACCATCTCGAAGGGTCCAAGGGCTTGAAAATCTTCTATTGCTTGGCGGACCGCAGAAGGTGGTTCTGCCATGACTTCAGGCGAGCCTATGATTTCTTAGGAAGTCCTTGTGAGCAGTCCTGCGCTGAAAATCGATATGATCTGTGCGGTGGTCACGAGCGTAGGTTTGTGTTTTTCTTGACCCCTGATGTGGTCGCCATTCTGTCGGCTGTACTTCGAGCGTGTCGAAAGCTCACCAAACGCGGGCGGAGGCCGTATTCAGTGCCGAAAATATCTTCGCGATTGAGCTCAATAAATTTTCAGTGCGGCTGTGTAGAATCGTGCGATTTTCAGCCAATCTAATGCGTAGAATACGAACATGCCAGATCTTCTTAAATACGAAATGCGCGAGAAGGAATATCGGGAGGAAAGCTCACAAAATGTTCGTTCTTCTCGCACCTAAGCGAAGAGAACACTTTAGTCAAGCTTTTTGTGCTCCGTGTTTTTCTTGGAAGCGTTTTTACCAAATTTTATGTTCCCGTACCCGCATGTTCGTCCAAGACTTGCTTACTTCCGTCGAGCCAAAACATCCGGTCGAGGGCCAGTGTCGATGGGTACAGCGCACAGTTCCTCTAGGTACAAAAGGCGCGCGACGTGGTCCACACCACGTGACTGAAAATTGTGCAGCGCTCGTATCCATTCAACCATTTGCTCTGTAGCCATCGCACGCCGTTCAGACGAAATCGGAAACGCAATGCGTCTGCTCTGGCCCTACTACTTCGCGGTGTGCACAGTCCTTCTGCACACGCGTGCTGAGTCAGTGACATCGAGCGGTATGCGGACGTACGCTGCTGCCCGTAACTTGTCCTCTTTGCCTCCTTTTGTTGCGAAGACCGAGTCCGTCGAGCCGGAACGCTCCGCGCAGCAAGACTCAATGGAAGACACAGTGTACGGCGAACATCGGCAACAAGATGAGGCGAGAGCCGGTATGTGGAATTCTCTAGTGGATGCGAGGGATGTGCTGGGTATAAAGCATGTTTTGGAGGGACAACTACACGCAAACACAGCGCTAACGGCTTCCGCAGTCGAGGAGAAGATAGACGAGGTCGTCACTTATGCTAGGCTGCACCAGCGCTTTTCTGAAGCTGACAAGCCTGGCCATTCCTTTCGCAATGATGACTTCATTAAGAAAGTGCGGCAATCTGGACAAGAAAAAGTGATGGCAAAATACTTTCTCTGGCTTCGAGGTACCCCCTTGAAAAGCCGCGCTGAATCGGTGCAAAGAGGAATTCTTGCCGAATGTCCAGAGGTGTCGCCGTTGGTATTTGAAGTGTGGCTAGAGGCAGGGGTGGGCCCTGTAGATGCTTATCACATGATGAACATCCCGTCGGGTGGAAGTTGGAAGGGCGCCGGAGGAATAGAGTCAAGCTTGCTCGCCAGCTATCATATGCTAGAAAAGTGGATGCACTACATGGAGTTGCGCCGAGATAGAGGGCTTGCCTACAGCATAATGGAAGAAGCCAAAGTGCTACAGATTGGCAGAGAACCAGTAGACGTGGTGAGATTTTTAACGTGGCTTCGAAGCAATCAGGAAATGAGAAAACTCGCGAGTATGATGCTGAGGAGGCTAGCTAAGGATGATCTGGATAGAGGAGGCAACTTACAGCAGTTATTCGATGTGTGGCTGGACTTCAATGTGAATCCTAAAGATGTCTACCCCCTGATGTCCATGATACGAAAGAGTTATTTTACGAAACCGACCTATGCAAACAAGAAGATCATTAGTTTCAACAGGCTCAAGCGCTGGCTGGATTATGTGGACAAGTACCGCTTGACAAATTTCGACTTCGGCGACGATAGGGTGATCGATGTGTTGCTGGATGAGCGACAGAAGGTTGAAGTGGAGAGGTTTGTTGAATGGCTTGGAGAAGGACATGACATGACGGACCGCGCCCCTCTTCTTCAAAAGGAGCTAGCTTCGAGGCTGCCGGCTACACCATAGCTATCACGGCTGATATACAATGCGCGTGGAACTCATTCGAGGTTGCGAATTTGATAACAATCTGCTGCGCCATCGTAATTGTAAGCGCGATTAAGAGGAGGATTTCTTTTACAGAGTCTGTGCAGATGTCGATCATTTAATACCTTTCTATTCCTTGTGATTCGTTTCCAATCGCAGTCATGCTGTTTTACAGACGGGTTGTCACACGCCGATGCACCGATGTAGTCGAGGACAGGACGACTTGTAGACATAATAACTCGAGGGCTGAACGTATTGCATACACCGTGATCATTCTTTCTCCAAAAACAACTCCAGCACTTGGCATACTGCCATTATTAGATATGCAACTCGATCGCGTTCAGTGACTGAATTGTAAACTGCATCGGTAGATATATCACGAGAAAGGGTTAGTTGCATACTCGACTGTACGTTTTTGAGGATAAAGCCACACTTAGTCGTTGCGTGCGCCATTTCTGATGGAACCGGCAGTTCCCCCTCCCCATAGGCACCTTCATCGATTGATGTTCTACTTAGTTTCTGGAAAGTAGTTTGCGCTGTGCAAGGCTGCATTGGCTCGGTACCACGATTGGCGTGACCTGCCTCTTCCGGCGAGGCCCCTCGCGCCGTTTTTGTTGCAATGCTTGAGAAGAAGTGCAAGGCACTGTGCAATTTGTGTGGAAGCAGTAGTTTTGCTGTAACAAGGTATGCTACAGAGGGTGTGAAAATAGTGTAAACCATGCAATAACGTAGCCGAGCGTTCTTAGCCTCTGGAAACCATATTCATGGAATCGAGCATGATTTCGCTTATTCGTTCCTGCTTCGCAATTAGTTGCGGCGAATGTAGGCAGCTGTCAAAAGAGTGTAGTAAACTACTTGCCTTGTAGTATGTCACAAAGTAACGAGACAGTGTTGTGTTGAGAGCCCGCTTCCGCCCTTAACGTAGTTTTTGGAACTGAACGTTCATTATCTCAATATGAAACTACTACCTTCCTAGTACATGTATATGGCGTCGTCTCCCAGAGTACTAACTGCAGCAACCTCCCTCTGGGACTTCACAGTCTGTTTACATCAACACCTCCTTCCCATACTGGGACTTCACTGTCTGCTGATATCATCCATCGAATCCTTCTGTAGTATGCGAAGGGCATTCACCCTTCAGCTTTACCGTCTGGAGAGTCTTGTCACCACACTGCTACACTTTCCACACCACGCCCCCCTCGAGGCTAGGCTCGCACACCGATCGAGTTGGATAGACGCGCAAGTCGTCGTGTGTCGAGTGCCTTCGTAAAAGCATCTGCTGGGTTCGATTCACCGGGCACGTTTTCAAACACTTCCATTTTTAGCTTGACTTGCTCTCGCAGGAAATGCCACCGCAATTCGATGTGTCTTGTGCGCTTTGAGTACGCCGGGTTCACGGCCAGCTTATAAGCACTTCGACTATCGATGCCAATTCTGACCTCCATGTTTACTGTCGGGAAGACTTCACTGATCACATTTCGCTCGCTGACTGCCTCCATTGTTGTTTCACAGGCGGCAACATATTCGGCTTCAGCTGTGGAAAGGGCTACGATAGGCTTTTTCTTGCTTGACCAAGCAATTGCACCTCCTGCTAGCGTAAAGACATATCCTCCAGTACTCTTTCGGTCTCCAGCATCCGAGGCCCAATCGCTGTCGCAATACCCTTGGATGTTGATCATCGGTGGATCGATGTGAGCGTTACGCTTGTATTCGATGCCATGATTTACTGTACCAGCTAAATGCCGAAGCACGCGCTTGAGACAACCTGCATATGCTGTTAGTCAGATAAGCCGATTTGTTGCTCAGCCATCGAAGCAACATGTTGGTTGTCCCAAGCGCGTGCTTCGGTATTTAGCTGGTACAATAAATCATGGCATCGAATACAAGCGTGACTCTCACATCGATCCACCGATGATCGACATCCAATGCGACATCCGCAACTTGGCATTCAAGTAGGCGGTATTGACATCCGCACCAAAAATCTTCAAATCAAGAGTAGCATACAGCGCTAGCACTAGTCGAAAACTTGACATCGGCGCAACCGGTGCAAATGTCTCCATAAAGTCAAATCCTGGTCGCTGCCGGTTTCCGAGCGCAACCAATCGGGACTTATATCTAGTGACATACCCATATTGGTCCGTCTTCAAGCACCAAACCCACATCGTTCGAATCGCTTTCACGTCTGACGTCTTATCAATAAGTGGGATCTCTTCCAGTACTTCTGTAGCTCGTAAACCGTTCATTTCGTCTAGCTGAGCGGCATACCGTTGATCACCATGCTTTGAGCGCCGTGCTTCTCTTCCATTCTTCCGAACTCTGACATATGTATCTTTCATTGGGTTTCCTGTGCTGTCATGTACGCGTGTACGCGTAGCATATGATATATAGTCATCAAGGGGTTTGGCTTTTGCTGTAGAGAACGGTCCCTGATGCCTGTGCGCTTTGATCGCTTCTCTGGGGCGCCTCCAGATTCTGCTGACGGTGTTTCTTCCCGATCGTGACGCTTTTGAGCGGCCAATACGGCTTGTTCGACTTCCTGTCGCTGCTCCATTACTCGAAGTGTCGACACATCGTCGAGTGCTCCTGGGACACTTGATTCATCACGTAACAGATCACCTACAGCTGATAGACTTATTCCGTCAGGAGTGTCCACACTGTGTCCCTCATGTGCTTCGTCGTCGGTGTCAATGGACAAACACGTTTCAGTGTCATTTCCGGTGTTTGAGTCGCGGTCCACGTCGTCTTCGTCTGCAGTGTCATGAAATCCATGTTCGGCGGTGAATTGATCCTCGTAATCTTCGTATTGCGTTCTTTCTCCAATGCTGATGATGTCATTTAGCGTATCGCCCGTGAATGTCGCCTCAATACCCGTGGAGAAATCATCTTCGCGCAAGGGGTGATTTACATGTTCAGTCGTGACGTCCGAGTCTTATGCTGGGACGTCCGAGAAGTAAAATTTGTCAAAGCGATAGCCGTGAAAAAGGTTGCGGTCACCATAAAGTATGGACTCATCAATATCTACATCCGGTGCCCACTTGCGTTTTTTTTGCTGGAATAATAACCTTGTATCCAACATGATCCTCTTTCAGACCGCTTAGAAATTCAATTTAGGCATTGTAGAAATGTCTTGGTCGGTCAGGGTCCTTCGGCATATGTTCATATGCTAGAGATCCAAATGTACGCAAGTGGTGAATGTCGGGCTTTCCTTCCAGACATTTTCTCGAATGGTGTGCATCCGACAATCATGTTGTAGATTCTGTTCTTCAAGCATACGGCATACTCTATTGCGTCTGACCAGAAAATCTTTGGTAGTGCTGCATGACGAAGCATCGTCTTCGCCATGTTTCCCAATGACTGGTGTTGACGCTCGACAGGATTCATGTGTGAGCTCTTCGGGCCGACTGAAATGTCCAATCCCCTGTGATTGGTACCACGAATCAATTTTACCATTGACAAACTCTCCCTTTTATCAGTAAGTATTGCATGTACCTGGAGATTTGGCCCTCTTGCCATTAGCTATCATTTTCTTTCCACGATCTTCTTGACTGAATGACCTGCCTGTCGTTCGCCCAACGGACGTAAGCCTTCATGAGTGGGCAACGGTCGACGCGTCATTACGCTTCAAAAGATAGACCGTCAAATAACCTGAGAATCCATTCATTATCACAAGTATCGCAGTGAGATGAGTGCCGTTGTTCTTCGCTGGAAAGATCAAGTATGCATAGACGACTTGATTTACTGCGTTAATTTTTCGATCCTTTTTCTTGTTTTGTCGTTTATGTCGCTGCTTGTCGATGTGGCACGCGTCGCAGGTCGTCGTGGGACGTTCTGTTGTCACCATACCATCTACGTGCCCTTTGTCTGCCATATTCTTTGAGCAATGATCGCACGTGTGACCCAATCTCTCATGCCACTGTTTCATTGGAGCTTGACCAGCAGCCACTGAAAATTAACAAGTCCAAACTGAACAGGCGTGTGCACTTCCACATCACCAGCTGTACTATCATGACGTGCGCTAGATATTGGATCATTACTCATTTTTGTCGCTTGCATGTCTGATGATGAAAATCCTTACATTTCATCAGAGAAGACTGCTTTGACAAGCGCAGTCCCTCGACGAGATACCACGAGCTCCATGTTCGTCGACAAGTTTAGGTCCATGCCGTGCTCGGTCGCCTTGACAGGTGAAAATAGACCATGTTTTGCATCTAGAACGTGAAGCACATCGCCTAACATCAAACAGTGCTTTTGGCCGTCCACCTTAGTGCCAATTAAAACAGTTTCAACTCCAGCAACTGTAGATTAAAGCCCGCCGCTATACCAGACAATTTTGCTTTCGAATCGGGTGGAGCGGGGTCACATGTCACGAATGCTTCGCGAAGACTTGTGACGTGAACATTTGCTCCAGTATCGAAGCACCAGTGATAGTGTATCGGTAATGTCGTTTGTAGTTCCTTGTCCTTTATATTCTCGCCAACAATATCGAACGGAGTTTCATTTACCGGATGATCCTCGAACTACTTAACGATAATATCGATCGAATGATCTTTAGGTTCTTCAGCAATTACGATAAGGGCAATTGGTGTCGTAGGTGAGGCTTGAACAGTAAACATGGCACGCGATTTTTTGATTTTTGGTCTTCCGACTCAACTACATCTAGACAGTCTCGCTTAAGATAACCAGGCTTGCCACCAGGCTTGCCACACCCATGACATGTTCGAGTCTCTATTTGATGTGCACCTGCACCACACCATTGTTCTTCACTTTACTTTACATTCGCCTGTTATGCTTTTTATCAAAAACGGCCTTCGTCTTGTGACCACACGCATCTCTTTCATCACTTTTAAAGATGAACGTCTAATTTGGTAGCGCGAACTCGCCGTTCGTATTTGCTCTTCCAACTCGTCAATGTCAGAAGATGATGATTTTTACACCAGTTTTGCGTTTGTATTAGTGCGAATTTATCAATCTTGTCCGGTAAGCTTTGAAGCACGTACATCATCATCGTTGTAAATGATACCGTATGACCCAAGTCAGCCAATTCAAGCTGCTTGTTTATTATCCTTCGCAGATGCACTTCAATATCTTTGTGACGTTGTATCTGCATTGTCGTAATTCCTCCTATAATCGCTGCACTTTGTGAAACACAGCCACAGTCGACGATCGGTTGGCACATCGTCTCGTAAAAGCATCCAATATCTTGCTTCCCGTTGGTTCCGTCCTGTAGAGCTCTGCCAGTTCCGCTAAAAATGACATTAAAATCGTTTTCCGAATCTTGCACTCCATCTTGGCCAACTTCTGCTTTCCTTCATCGGTCACAATATATTCAGCCTTGATGCGTCCGCATGCCACATCCCAAATCTCGTCATCATCATTCATATCCTGGAAGGTCATCTTAATCATCTCGAAGTGCGTGTTCCAGAACTTTCCATTCCAGTTCACTGGAATACTACCCTTGGTGTAGAGCTTCATATCCGTCGTATTGGAGCTCACGCCCGAAACGTGCCCGCAGTGGATAGTGCTTGGGCTCATAACCCTGTTGTGTCGAGAACGCGCTTCCGCCCTTAACGTAGTTTTTGGACCTGAACGTTCATTATCTCTATATGAAACTGCTACCTTCCTAGTACATGTATATGGCGTCGTCTCCCAGAGTACTAACTGCAGCAACCTCCCTCTGGGACTTCACAGTCTGTTTACATCAACACCTCCTTCCCATACTGGGACTTCACTGTCTGCTGATATCATCCATCGAATCCTTCTGTAGTATGCGAAGGGCATTCACCCTTCAGCTTTACCGTCTGGAAAGTCTTGTCACCACACTGGCATACTTTCCACAACAGACAGCCATTGGATGCGCCTTGGATGAGAACTGTCCCTAGTGATAGCTAAGAAGGTGCTTAAACCCCACAATCGATGTAACGTCATCTGATCGATCGGCACATTGGTCAACAAGATGCGTGGTAACGGTTCCGTTCGATCCACCCGTCCGAGGGCGCACCCCTCGTCGCATCCTGACGTGTTCGCACAGACCGTCTTCAGTAACAAAGGCATCGTAATAACAATGACGTGGCGTGGGTGGGTCTCGGTCTCATTGAAGACAATCCGATATTGTTGGGGTAAACGCGTTGCGTGTAAAGGTATATGATTCGCATTTAATTCGTTAAAGCGTTTTTCATGGCGGCCAAATCATTTGTAAAACCGTCATTTGGACGACCGTGATTGCTATAAATCTGCCTGGATAATGGAAAGTGTGGATGCAGCCAAGTACTTTTTCACTTATAACACTACCACATTACTATGCTATCGCGGATAGCTGTGACTATATAGCTGCTATTCGACAGAGAAACTGTCCTTTTGCTGTAACAGTACATCGCTTCAATACGTTCCAGGCGTCTTTGATACGCGTGCTCAACTTTTTGTAATAGCGGGGGTTCTTTTAAAATAAGCGAAATATTCGACTGATTGGAGCAATTTGTTACAAGCTGTAATGAAGAAGCAAGTATATAACCACGTATGAAACAGTTGATACGTAATGATGCATATATAACACCGTCGATCTGACATCATTACCGAGTTTGTGCCGTTGGCGGATCCGTCGACGCCGTACACATATGTCCCAATAACTGCTGTTTCTTCACGAGTGAGAACACGGTACATGTATTCAGTGCAGCAACGAAACTAACGGAGAACCATGTGTACTGAGCATCAACCAGTACAGTTTTCTATGAAAGACGACTGTATGTGATAAGTGAAAAAGCAAATTTTGTAACCCAATTTATGATGAAATCTTGCCAATAGTTTGTAACCAGCGTATATTTGACGTGAATAAAACGACTACACATTTTGTCGTATGAAAATAAACCGATTCGTAAATCACTATCGTAGATAGAGACGGCGATAACGCGCGATGGAAGATAAGATAAAGAAAAACGGATGTTCTATGGTCCAGGGGTGTAAGAATTTAATTGCGAGGTCCTTTGATAGGTAATTGTATATTGAACGAAAGGTTTAGGTCCTATACGTGAAATAGAACGAGCTTACTCAGGACTGCGATACCTTACGAAGTCGGTAAGTATAGTAAAGCTCTTCATAAAGTGACGAGCCGATAAAAACAGCCCTTCACGAGACATGTGCAATCTAAGCGCGCCGAGGCGTGCCATATTCATTCAAGCACGGCTTCGTGGTATGCTCAATGCTATTGTGCAACACCAGATGCTAAAGTACTGATACTTGTACCGACCAATCGGTACAAAATGGATCTGATCGGCATCTGAGCTTGCTTCTAAGATCAAATAAGGTTGGTAATTCACTCATTACTTGTCAAAAAGTAATGAGATACACACAATTGATACCACACGACGTCGTGAGATGAGACGCAAAACTTTCTTAGATATAAGAATTATTCAATATGATAAAATCTCTATCTTATTCATCGGTATCAAGAAAAGCATGTTGATAGTGTAGAAACATTAGGCGCATAATGCTCGCCCTTGTCCCGTTTCAGTGTATACTCATTCATTATGAGGTGAATGCATGCTGATTCTCGGCAAGGTTAAACTAAGTCGATCGTCAGCATGAGATGCATTCGAAACATATTTTCAACCAAAATGAATTCAGTTAGACTGCTCCAGAAGAAATCGGACTTTCGAAAATTCATTTCGATAGTTATACTGTAGATATCACATCCGATACAACATAGCTTCAACTAATGGACCGATCATAGTTTAATTGTCGAGACCATATAACGATCCTTTTATGCACGAATGTATCACTATTGGTTAGTCTAAAACGCGAGTCAGGTCGGCCATGCAAGGTTCCAGATATCAGCGCGGGTCGAGCGACCACCAAATCAATGTGCGATATAAACGAGTGTACTCACGTCTGGATTAATTTCGGGTTATTAGAAGTGTGCAGAAACCTATAGGTCATGGACTCATTGGCTTAAAAATATCGCATGGCAAAATTGACGGTACCCAATGGAGCAAAATGTTGCAGCTTCTGTTGCAAATGTACCTTTATGGTCTTTTTGGCGCAATACCGACCCAAAACTTAACGTATACATTCAAAATATTACAATGGACCTAATTTACAAGGAGTTACATATGCGAGATATGTGGCGGGACCTTGTTTTTAACGCATCACCGAATGTACCATATTCATTAGTTAAAGATACATGGATTGATAATACTATATCGGACCAACAGTGGGAGAAATTGGAGGTCTACCCCCTTCTGAACGATCTAGCAGAACAATATTTCAGCAAAATGGCATGTTGCAGAATGGAGACACATACCGTATCATCGATCAATACAGTCTCAACTAATACTTTCAGGATAATTTATACAACTCTCCCCGACCCCCTCTATGGGATTTGACGTTCAGTAAGTGTACACAGATTTGAAGTTTTCGAATAGTTTGATGGATCCGCGAGACTAGTACTGTAATACGAAACATAACTTCCAAGATGTGCAACTCTGTCGGTTGTTATTGCACGAATAGTGAGTATCGGGCGTATGGAGGTAGATCGGCGACCCAGAACGCCAAATGTAACATGTACTAATCAGGTAAATAAACTTTATAAAATAAGGCACGTAAGAGTATGTGTACCCTGTAGTATATTGGGTAGGTCAATAAACGTAGTAATGAATACAATTATCGAGATGCTGACTTTTGTCAGCCCCCGGAAAAGATATTTATCAGTTTCCTTTCCTAACGCGAAATATTGTTACATTTGTGTCCTTTGAATGGCTCATACCACTTAAGTGAAAACACAAAACATCGCATCGCTTATCTAGATGTGAGTTGGAAATGAGTTGCTCGGGCATATATGTTAGTACTCGTGCCGTTCATCCTTTATCGTTCCATTTCGAGTTTGTTGACTCTTTGAGGCAAAAGACGCAATTATTTGAGCTGGTTCACTTTCAATATAGCTCTCCAATTATTAATTGATCAAAAGATTCATAGTTTGCTGAATTGGTTGGCATGTTAACCGTTGATTTAAGTTTAATAAGGAAATGGCTCTTCATGCTTAAACTTTCAATCAGCATCTCTGCTTCACTTCGTGCCAATATAATTTGTTCGATGCCTACGTTCTAAATACATAGTTTTTCCGAGCACAGGACAATTTGTCCAGCTCTCTGGGACTCAAAGTGATCATGCTAACTCAGCTGATCAACGCGGTAAAGCATTATTTGTGAGATTTCTTCCGTTGTGAGTTCAAAAGATTGGATCACTCGTCTGACAGGCCATTTAGCGTATGTTTTTCGTTGTTAGGTTGATTTTAAGACCGATCAGCATCGGTTAGGCCAACACGAGTTGTATCTGTATTTTACAAGGGGACAAGTTTGCATCAAACAAGTCAAGCGATCATAATAGACATGAGGATTATCGAGAGACCATTTGACGCTTAGGTTGGGAGGTAAATATATCCATGAAATATTTAATGGTCTGACACATCATCTACGTGCATCTCTAACCGAAAAGAATATTGATTTGACGGGAACTAGTAGCAACGCACTGACTTCAGTGTGAAGCAAACATTCATTGACAACAGTGCGATATAGTGGCCTATCAAACAATGCATAAGGTATGGTAGAGGAAGACGTTGGAAAAAACAGCTGCGCGTAGTTATAAACACGTAAAATTGTAATTATATAGCTAAGACCTAAAGTTCAAATTGTCTTGAAAGTTCTATCTTTCCTTTATTAATCAAACAACATGTCTGGTGACGTCTGTTCAACACCCATTGCGCTCGTCTACTAACGATCGAAGTGTTGATGGAATGGAATTTGTAAACCAATAAGTATACCCGCGATTCACTGCAACAATAGTACTGCAATCAGTGATACTGTAATGAGAATATTAGAAAAAAGTTCTCCACAACCATTATTATTGTTATTGTAATGTTATATAACAGGCTCAACCCCTTACAATCAAAAATAGTACGTGATGAAGCTTTTAGGTGGCACGCCAGTTGGTCTGTGATGTCTACATAAGGATGGCTGATGCAACCAGTTTTGCGCGTATTTGCGCTCTCTTACTAAGTTTATATAATAATGCTTCCTACCAGTCAGAATGAGTAAAAATACGTTGATGGACTTTGATGAACGCTGAGGATGATCTTGGCTTCTATGCAGATCCGTTCACTTTCACGGGAATTCATTAAAGCAATGTTCATCGAAGGTCTTCAATCTGGCGTTGCCAGGTCCCAAGCCGATCTTGTTCGTCCCTGAGCATCTTGGATGCTGCGCAAACAGCACCGACCATTGAGACCAGCCCCAAGGTGACTATCGTAAATGAAACATATTTAGAATATATCTATGCGAGTATCAACATTCATTTAGCTTGGCCTACTAAACTTGGCTATGCTAAAGGGGTAAGGTAAGGTTTGGATTTCAACAACTGAGAAATCAAAATACTGTTTGCCAAATTATTAATGTCAATTCACAGGGCACCTGCATTTGAATTGTCTGTTAGGAACAAAGCGTCAAACTTTAATAAACCCAATTGCCACATCGTGCTTGATGTCCTTTGATGCGTCGAAAATGTGAACTTTCTGTAGGCGCGGTACGTTTTATTGATAATAATTTAGTTCCGTGTGCCTCAAGAAGGTGAATCAGTTTTTTCTGTCAGCGATATTTGTGATTTCATAGCTCAAAACGTTATGCAAGCAAGTTACGTTTCGTACAGGAATACTCATGCTTTGATACCCCTTGATCTTTTATATGGATGGTGGATAATCAAGAAGTGTGCATAATTTTGTCCTAGAAACGAGCCTGGAGTCTGCTGATGCGCTAAAAATAACAATATTCTGAGACCTTAATTGTTTGCTTGGGAACAGAACGCGTATCGATGTAATTTGTGCATCAGACTTTACCACGAAAATGGTCTCAATTTTGGTATGTATATAATGACACGCGATATAGTATGGCCGGATGACTTATATCCCTGGCACGACCCGCACTGTTTCTAGCTAACAAATAACAATTATGAATTTACCTCCGCTGAAGAAAGTAAGCGCTGTTGACGAAGCGATAACTCAATTTGTTTATAGTAATGAACGTAATTTCTTGAAGTCGATGGGATCCGAATATGTCAAAGACAGGATCTTAAGCGGATGATATTTATTGATAGTAATAAGGCGCATTCTACTTTGAGTATTAATGATCTCGATAATGAACGATTATTGCGTAAGTGTTATGGGTATAAAGCTGTGTGATACTGAGCTGAGCATAAGGGATAAGTGTGTAGCAGCACATATGTAGACACTAAATGATGTTGACTGCTACAGTACCACAGCTGACTTCATTAGCAAGAAACTAAGTTACCTTTTTTGGTCCACGCCCACCTAACACGCGTAAAAATTTGTACATAATCAATTGGATGCTGCTGAAGAGCTACGTAAGCCCTTACTGAGTGCCGGCAAAAGTATCAATTCTATAAAAGAGCGAATATGTGTACGACAAAATGTCGAAAGACTACTATATGGATATTTACCAGTACGCGATCCATTTTATATGACGGTAGCTTTTTGGGCGGCGTTTGCGGGGAGCAAAGCTCTTATCAAAGTAAATTCATAAATTATATATATCACCTCTTTGGCAGAGTGATTGGAGATGTGGACTGTATAGTTGACTTCATGAATTTTAAAGATTAAAACGATTTGATAAACATCGACAAACGTATGCTTTATAGATGGGGGGTTATAAGAGGCGCATTCTACTATTAGTGGTGATGATTGTGCACCTCCTACCTAATTTACAAATTTATGAGTACTATTAAATCAATCGATCTTCTTTTCTTTTCACTGCTTTACGTAGACCAGCACTTACCTGGGAAGATATGTGACCCCTAGAAGTTTTTATGGAATTCATGAAATATAAAATGGTGCATCAGAAAAGGCCTTCTTAACATGGGCATCGGGTCTGTGTCAAAACATGGAGTGATTAGTGGAATATTAAGCATTGTTGAAAATACTTTCATGATAGATACATGGCTCAAACCACTTATTGTAAAGGGAAAGGGCTACACAAAACTTTGCTTCTATGCATTCGATCTAAGATTTTTAGCGCGGTCGATCTTTGTTTTTCAATTTCTGATGCGAGGCAATATCAATAAACTAATATCAGTGGGCGCTTCGATCCATGTGTTATAGCAGTTTCTTTTGATGCCACAGGATATACCGGCTGCCCGGATGCATATTTTCGTTCTGTAGCGCAGTAGATCAAATCTTTTTTAGGCTATGGACACACGCGATTGTTGATTTTTTTCCAAAGCCGTCCATAAATGGTACTTGCCAATTTGGATGGTCATATCGATCACTTACGATGCCTTGTTATTTAAAATACTTTGCTTGAGTGCATGCGGACAATATGAAAATATGATGCATAGTATACTCGAGTTTAAAGGAATTTACTTCTAAGTGCATCATCGCCACATGATGCTGGAATTAAATTCTCGAAGATTTGGATCATTTTTGACGGGCCAGCTCCAGAGAAGCATATAATCAACGTTGGCCAATTCTTGTCAGCTATTTACATAGATTTAGTGCAAATAAAACCAAGCTATCTTCTAGTTCTCGTTATTGTAGTTTAATATCGGTCTTTTACTTACACACCATATGGTGATGAATAAGTAGGTAAAGATTTGTCTCCTTCGTACCCGGTCTTGGATATCACAAACCATGAGAGTTGTTTCAGTGTCGTGAGGCGCTTCAGACGATTTCAGATGCTGTGGTCTGCTCCAAGCGTACGAGGTAGCCATAAGCGCTTTATTTCACATTTTGTTCAGTCAGATGAAAGCTGCAGCGAAGAAGTTTATAGTAAGTGGCATAACGTCAGTCACGACACAGTGTGCTCATATTTCATTTCAGAGCATATCTACGTGACTGTATGTACTTTGTGATGTTTACAGATCATGCTTCGTTCTCTTTGCAATTCGGCCACCTAGTCTTTCGCAAATATTGTTTTTAGGGTAGAGAAAGCTCGTTTTGTATTCATGATCAGGCTGTTACGCGTTGCCATTGTTTTCGAACATAATGAACTCTAAGTGCACGGCTTACGAAACGATTTCGGTTTGTAAATTTTGACATCATACTGTCCATAGAAGGTAAAACATAGTCATCGCACTGTCAGCATGATAGCGTGGAAGACTCTAATCATACAACTCGATGAAGGTCTGTTGTGCTAGTGCCATAGGTATCTATAATATTTTCATTGCGTTTATCCCTTGATGATGTAAAGTAGAAAATCGAAAATATTTGTATCGTCCAATCACTGTATGATTGATCGTTTCAGTCGTCAGACGACATATGCTACTTATATTGTGATTGTAATTCGTCGCTTATACTATTTAACTCGATGATGATGCATGTGTGTATAGAAATGGCTCAAATGATTCAACCGTTTCGTGTGGGTAATTTGACTTTTGTGCGACTTAATCGCACGACGTATGAATTACTATAAGTGAAACCATTGAGATTTTAGGGGGAAATTTACATATATTGTTGTCCTCGTGATTCATGATCCATTTTTTACCAGACGTCAGAAACAGCATCTGACAATGCTGAAAGTACATTGAAGCTGTGTTAAATCACTTATTTCGTTTATCTATACTACCCGTTGCAAAAAGTGCTCCCAAAGAGAGCATAGCCTAAAATCTGTTTTGTTTATCCATATTTTAGACGCCAGGCATTCAATAAGACATGCACACATCGGATAATACGCAGACCAATCACTCATAATGATCCAGTAGATCGCGTTCTCGGTAATGTTGCATGCAGTATCTGCGCTGACGCGCTCAAGGTTAGACGCGTCATACGTCTTGATATTTGATTTGCATTTGGCTTGGCGGCATACGCATCTATTTGTGCTGAACGATGTGATGCAAATGGCATCACACCCTCGCATTAAAAACAATTGAGTTACTATGTGGGTCTGTTGTTTGTGGAAAACAGATGGCTGAATAGCTTAATGATCTGTGCTCGACATCTGTAAGAAAAAGGTTGGCGGGTTTCTCGCAAGGCGGTCAAGTGTAAGACCACGTGAGCATAGAACAAATGTTAAAAGATAGGCCTGAAAACGATATCAGACTGATGCAAATGCCGATGTTGTATTGAATGTTTTCAGGAAGAAGAGTAGGACTACTTACGGTAAGAACATACCTGCAAATGTCGTATTTGCCACTGAACAAACAATGTGTGAATAGGCAGTTTTACGGTCGTGTTAAGAAAGGAGGTTAATCGGGCTTAAGTTCCAGCTGAAATAATCGTATATTATGTGGTATGAGCAAAATGTTTTAGCTGTAACGGATTTATCCTTTTAATGCGTGATGCGCTGTGTTGAGAAAGATGAATGTGAGAAGAAATGCTGCATCCGCATCAGGGTGTCAGATGGCCATCTAAATTGTTTTAACTCTGCTCCAAGGATTATACACAAAATTGGACCGATATTAAGCGTCCCACTCGCTCGCGAAGCTTCGTACCTCGTTCATTTAATCTGCATCGCGAGATATAAATTAGCATACAATGCTTCTGGAGTGTTGGCTCCACCCATAATTCCTGATGGTCAAGGAAATCGCCAGTTTCACGTGGCAAAGCCCTTCCAAGGAATTGGTTGCGACAATCGATAACTTAAATGCATTAGATTGTGTAAATTGGATGAGGCTGAAAACTTGTTGAAATCTATACTTTTTGCGGCAATTATTTCACGGCGCCGTTGTCTTTTGTTAACACTACTGCCGGTGAATAACTGCGAAATAGTTATTTTCACCATTCGGTGCTGTAGATTTGCCACTGAAGATAAATTTCTACAATATTGATGCATCACGTAAGCTGGAAAACGAAGATAGTGCGTCGCGCGCGAAGCACATGGACTATAAGCTTCAGTATTGAGATGAAAACGAAAACTAAGCATGTAAATCTTACGCACTTATTGACAAAGACGATGACAGCTACTTGGTTGACTAGAGCAATCAGACCTCTCAGGATGCAATGTTGAATGACATTGTGATCGCCGGATCACGGCAACATGGTGGACTTAAATAAATGCCTATAGAATTATCCTCAACGCCATGAAGGAGGATTATTGATTCGAAACGTGTATTTGACAAGCTTATTTATCCATCTATGAGGCCAATCCTGGGGCAGGTAGCACGCCAGTGACATAAACAGCAAAAATAGATAGCGGTCAGTTGAGAAAGTCATGGAGCAGACGAGAGAAGATTATAAAACGATACAATCACATCGGTTTTGTCACCACCCATCCATAGGAGCTCCTATTCTTTCTTTGCAGACCGAACAATATAACAATGAAAGGCTATGTGATCATAGCATATACAGATTATTATCTAACGTACTTCGTATCTTTCACTTAACTGTAACGGGGTAGGTCTGTTACATATTTACATTCCAGTAGAATCTGTCTAAAGTAATATCGTTGGGATCGACGTCGTGAAATTACTTTACGGAGTTTATTACTTTAGGCAGGGACAGAAATTGAAAGGATTTTTTTCAAGTGGGAAAAATGGTGCAATCGGCTTTGTTTACATTTTATTTCTTGCTGCAGCCGCCACCCCCACCTATATAAAAGGGACTTCCTCGCCATCCCTCCAAAAAGGAGTCCCCCGCCATCTCCCCAACTTTTATCCCTCCAATATGCATCCGAAAGGCGCACAGTACACTACAATTAGGGACAAGTTCCGCATTGCTTTATTTGAGCACCATGGAAATAATCCTCAGCTCATCCAGAAGGACCTCATCCAGTGGCTAGAACAGAGGCACAAGGTGAAAGTCAGTTAGCCTACAATCTCAAGCCTTCGTAAGAGGTAAGCGAAAATCTTATCGAAGGCCGACATCAGCAATCTTGACGCAAAACGTCAAATGACTGTTAAGTATCCTCAGATAGAATCTGCTCTCGTTGAGTGGTTCCTTTGCCATTGAGATCGCGTTAGCGTGAGCGGGGATCTTATCAAAGAGAAAGCAGCCATTTTCGTGACCAATTCTACCCTTAGCATGATGTGTTCGAGTTCTCGAACGGCTGGCTGGAATCATTTGAAGACCGGCATAAAAACAAGTCCTTTCGCCGTTTTGGAGAGAGTGGTTTTCTTGACATGACACTCATCGAGGAATCACTCCCTGACATCCGGGAGACGTTGGATAAGTACGAGTGGAAAGATTTCCACAACATGGATGAAACCGGGCTATTCTACCGGCTGCAGATTTGTTTTGGCAAGTGGTCCTGTTTGCAAAATTTTTTGACACTTTGTGCTTGCGTAAACTTATTCACAGGCAGATAATTCGCTGGCAATTAAGCAACTAGAAGGCTGAATACAAAACAAAGAGCGTATCACCTTGCGAGTGTGCTGCAATGACAATGAAAGTGACAAGCTGCCGCTTCTCGTCATAGGAGAGTAGAAGAGTCCGCGTTGTTTCAAAAACATCAACCTTGACACCATCGGCTGCAACAACTGAAACGACAGTAAAGAATGGATGACACAAGCCATCTTCAACGAGTGGCTAAAATCATTTGATGCTCGCATGGACGGACGCCAAGTTCTTCTAATCAAAGATAACTGCAGTGCGCATATACCGCTTGCCCAACTTCCTACAGTCATCCGGTTGCGCAATACCACGGTTGTGTACGTTACACCAAATACGACTTCAAAACTCCAGCCGTGCGACGCAGGCATAATCAGGAATTTGAAGGCCTATTATCGCAGGCGCTTAATCGCTTGCTCCTGCAGCGCCTCGAGCATAATGTGGAAGATTTGGAGAGGATTGATGTTCTTCAGGCCATTCGGATGACGGTTGCAGCTTGAGACTCAGATGTCAAGGCCGAAACTATTTCGAATTGCTTCCTTAATTGCAAGATTCGATCGGTTGCTTTGGGAACCCCTGAACTTACTGCACAGCAGCAGGTCGACAATGAGGTCATCGAAGATGTTCAATTGCAAATTCATCAGTTGCGGTACCAAATCCCAATGGACATCAGAGTCCTTCTTAACTACCCTGATGAGGAGGAGGTAGTATACACACCAGATGAAGATGAGATCATTGCTGAGCACCTTCGATCTGATCAAGTGGAGGAACAGGAAGATGACGCGGAAGAGCTTCCTCGTGTCATGTCATCTCAGATACTCGATGCCGCGCAGTCGCTTGAATACGTTTGTTTGCAGCAGCCAGACCTGAACCAGGACTTCATTATAAGCCTCCAGCAAACAGGGGACAAATATGTGAAGATCAGGACTAATCAACTGATGCAGAAGCCCATCTTAGAATTCTTTTTCAAGGCCCTTTAACTGCGTTGCACTTAATTTCAAAACCCTCAATATAGTGAGTATTACTTTAATTTTTTTGGGACCAGCCTTTGGCTATCAAGTATCTGTTTAGGGAGGTTTATTACATTCAATATGGGTCCCAAGTCGGGACCAGAAATCGATTTTACCTTGGGCAGGTTATTACATTAGGCAGTAATAATTTAGATAGGTTCTACTGTAATACCAAATAATAATGTGAATATTATCTCTGTTGATGCTATTCTTCAACGTTACTTAACCAAGAAAAGATAGATGAAATGTTACCATTTGAGGACATCTTTACGGAGGCTCTATCTATTGGTTGATATAGACCGTAATACCAACCAAACTGATTATTAATCGCTTCTAGATGCGCGCAATGACGGGTTAACGAGATTCTATACATAAGCTTGTGGTTTGTTATACTTAAAATAAGAAAAAGTAGGTCTGATCAAAACACATAACTACACTAATTATCGTACCAATTTTTCTCTATCTGGGCATCCTCTGCTCAGCATTCATCCTCGCTTCTGAATAGCTCAAGCGTACTTAAGTTCTGGGGCACGCAATTCACTAATAAATACAAGAGCTGACCAGTATGTACCCTGTTACATTATCTCAAAATGTCGCGAGAATGATACACCGTCTCGAACGAAGTGGGTTGAGCTGATTAAGGTTCGATTCTGGTAGAAATGACGCTTGTTCTGCCCCGTAGTTTTGCTTGATAGACATTCGTTTCTCGAACAATACTTTTGCTGTCCGTTTTCCTTTTTTTGTGATACAAAAACGCTCGATTTTTTACCACGCAGAGGCAACATTAATTTTTCGGTCGACTTGATTTGAAAAATAATCACACAAAGATCAAACGAGTCAGCAAAGATACGTTTTTCAAATGCAGGTAATTGCTTCCATAAGACCTCTGAAATGTTGTTAATCACAACCGCGTTTTTGTATCCATATTTGTTTCGATGTGAACGCCTTCCCGACATGCCGAAAGACTCATATTTCCTGCCGTTCGCGCTGAATATTTTACTATCGGCACAATGGTGATCTTGGTAATTTTAAATTCTTACATAAGCTCCTTCATTAGCAACGATACATGATTCTTAGTTGTGTATTGCAAATACCTACTTATGTTGCTGGCCGATACGTCATCTTTATTTTTACCTGACGTCGTACCTTTAAAGTATCCAACACAGCACGGTGTACGCGTCGCTTTAATATGATGCTGTCTCATCTTATTCTTTCATTACGTTACCACCAATTAGACATCCACATATTAGAGCAAATTCTCACATCGCATGCGGTATACAAAAGTATTAAAAGCAACGTGGTCAACACAATTATACGACATCAGAACTCCAAGACTACGTTTGAAGCGTCAACACGTGTTCAAATTCTTGCGATTTGGGTAGTAATGAAAAAACTTGGGGGTTTCGAGATATGATACATATGAGGGATCATAAATCTTTTTACTTGTATATGCGTTATTTCGGGAAGTGTACTTTCGGGGGAAACGTATCGACCGCGGGCGTATTTTCTTATTTTCCATTTTTAAAATTTGTGCTTTCGTTCTTTTCTATTTGTTGGCGCATTTATACTTAATTCTCTGGTGCAATAGTTCCCTCCGAATAACTTACAATATTACGTGACGTGATCTCCCCGTTTCGGTGCGCCGCACAGGTTTGTTACCTAATGTGGTGGATTAGTAGAACTAGTGCAATATGACTTACATGTTTTTTTGTCTTTTCAAGTAAATACAGCGGGACCTCTCATGTTGTTATTCAGCCATAACCAATGTGACTGTAGAATTAGGGCGATGGATGCTGTGACAGAGCAAGCACGTTCAATGACATGGGCTTTATATGTACGACAATGTCAATGTGAGCAATACCTTGGCAGGTACTGTAGGATAGGCCAAAAGTGGCCCTCTTTTACTAGGTGATGTCGACCAGGATACCGGCTGTCGATCCCATCGAACGAAACATCATGCGATGTGAATAGAAGATCGACTATACAGATTGTATTTGTTGCACTGGAGCCCGATTAGAATTACCGTCTTTGCACTCACAATAATCCGCAATACAAGAGATCTTTATTGTGAGTGGAAACGGCTTCCCTTTACTAAGATAACCAGTTTTGCTTGCGCGCGCATACACGAACAGTGAGTCTGAGGTCCATGATGTGTGTAGATAACACTGTTCTAATTCGTTTGGTACACGTTCACTGATGACATTGTAAGTGTAACTCGCTGTGTCGCAGATACAACATACACGAACTATGAGAGAAATATCGGTCTACATATCGTGAACAAGGCGATCGAATGTCCGACGTTACTTTGCGTCAAGCTGGCTAAATGGTGGTCCACAATCCTCAAACTTCTAAGGTACCTGTAGCGACTTGTATGCCCTACGGCCCCGTCTTACGCTACAATGTCCTTTGGCTTTTACAATGATCGAGTCACATCACTTACTACGCATGCCTGCTGACTACGGACACCAGCTACACGGATAGCACTGGACGCATCCAGTATATGCAACCTGAACATACTATTCCAATTGAGGTCAAAGAACTTCATGCTCTGCTGCTGGGCGTAGTTTATGTATCATATACCGACTTTGTAGCAAGATTTTTTTAGTAAGGCGTTCTTATGCCATGAGCGCGTCGATACTACGCTGTTTATCAGGCGATTAATTCAAGACTAGGCAATTACAGTTCAGTTATTCGTATTTGCGCGGGCTCTTCAAAACCAACTGTAAGCTCGTTACATTTGGTTCAGCAACACAGTATAGCACGAGTGGATAGTCAACTTGTCATACATCAATTGCGATTGCACCACAAAACCAACCGGATGATTCTAGGTAAGATAACACTGATGCGGCTGATATGACGAGCTGGCTGCATGAGCGAGCGAGATCTCGCATTGAGTAAGAAGCACAACTTGGAAGGTTTTGGTTCCCTAGTGTTATTTCGGAGTGACTTTCTCGTCTGCCTCTTCGTGTTAGTCGCTAATGCGCGTCCTCAAGTTCTTCACAGACATTTCGCGCGATGACCAGGAACTGTGTGTCACGTTGGCGAACCCACCTTATAACACGCCGAAGTCTTGATATCTTGGACGGCACGTTGCACTAGTTGAGGATCGAGACAAAAAACGAGCTGGTTTGTAATGCCTCGTCACGATGTAGTTGTGTGATAAATGCATCAGCAGAAAAAACCCAGGACAGAAGAGCATGGTACGCGGATGTAGGTATTCAAGATCAGGACAGAAAAGCATGGATGTGAACACTCGCACACAAAGAGCAAGGTGCCTTTTTGTCGAAGCTACAACATTGTCAGCAAGAACGAGCCATGTCATCCAGTAGTACGACCGACTTTGCTTGGGAATTGTGCATAACCTGCAATGCCTCGCGGCAAGTCGTAAGCAGCCGTGATGACAGCTATCAGCCATGTAAGAAACAGCATACCAGTGCAAGGAAACACGCTGAACGTAAGGAAGGCCACATCCTGTCGAAGCCGTCATCGTGTCAACAGTGCTTTTGGATGTTGACATGATTTGCGAAATGCGATAATGTGAACGCTCTCTCATGGGTACATCCGTGTGATTCCAACTCTTCGCTCGTTAATTCTCGAAAACAAACCGCTCCTTCCATCGATTGGGCCGCGTGGACAGCATGAGCCCACTTCTTGTCTTCAAGCTCGTGTCCCTCGGAAGCATCTGGCTCGTGGGGCTCATTGGGGGACTAACTCCCGCGCTACTCGCGTCAAAGCACGACAAGTCTCCTGTCTTGAGCATCCTCAGCGCCTTCTCCGGCGGTGTTTTCCTCGCCGGTGGATTCCTCCATCTTCTCCACGCGGCGATTGAGAACTCGGCACTGCGTCAATGGTCCACTATGGACGGCGGTCGCTATGCGTTTCCGTACGCAGAGATGTTTTGCACAGTGGGGTTTCTGGGACTTTTGCTGCTGGAACAAGCTGCTCAGGCGCACTTGGTGAACGACTGGACGAGGCACGACGTCGGGCCGTGGAAGCAGAAGAAGAGTGAGGACCTGCTGGACGAGGAGCTATACGGCGTTCGAGAGAGCGGCGGCACGTACGTGGAACATGTGGATGACGAGGAGCAGAGACTGAAGAACGAAGACCGACGTCATGTGAGTCACGCGCACGGGTATGAAAGCGCTTCCAAGGAAGCCGCGTCGCCTGCAGTGGCTATGGTGCTGTTCCTTGCGCTGTCGTTCCACTCGGTCTTGGAAGGACTGGGCATTGGGGCACAGACTGAGACCGCGTGGGGCGTGTTCTTGGCCATTGTCATGCACAAAGGACTCGCCGCGTTTGCCTTGGGCTCCGAACTCGTGCAGAGTAGAGCCATGGCCCTCAGTCGCGTGATGCTCTACATGGTCGTCTTCTCGTTCATGAGCATCGTCGGGATTCTCGTTGGCTGGACGATTGTCGGCGACTCGTCCGAGGAGTCGGCCGCTGCAGGCATTTGTGTGGCGCTGGCGTCCGGGACGTTCATCTACGTGGCGGTCATGGAGGTGATCCCGCACGAGTTCCCGCAGCACAGTCACGCGAGTGGCCTGGAGGGTCCTCGCCACCAACAGGCACCGAAACAGACGCTGACGAAGTCCCTTGCGCTAGTGGCCGGCTACGCCATCTTCGGACTACTGGCGAAGTGGGCGTGAGCTGTAGCTGCAACGATATGCGAGAGCGAGCGAGACGCACACACACACAGCGCAAGTGGACACACTGGTTATCATTCATTTGCTCCCTAGCTGCTCTGCTGCATTGTCGCTACATTGCGCTTCTGCTCTCTTCTTTCGTCGCCGCCTTGTGCTGCTTGTTCGCTCGCCGACTGCTGCTCGAAATGCTTCGGCCTCGTGCTTCCTGCGTCCCCTCTGGTGGATCCCCAGTATCGCATCGCTGTCTCAACACGGCATTTCAACCTCTTCACGCTCAAAACTCACCACGATCACCACCACACGACTGACTGACTGACGGACTGACGGACGGACGGACGGGACTGACATGCTCAACGAGTCACAAAAACACACACTGCTCGTCACATCCAAGTTATGCATCGATGTGCAAACTCTGCACGGCCTCGTCCAGTGACGCGTCGACACCGCTGTGACTGTCAACCGCTCCGTTCGAGTCGTCGGCGACACTCTCCTCACTGTGCGGCAGCAGACCGTCGTCGAGATCGTACATCCCCGGCTGCTGCGTCTGGTGGTGGTACTCCATGCTCGCTAGTTCGTCGTCGTGACCGCCAAAGCTGTCCCCGCCAACACCAATGTAGTCGCTCCGCTGATGGATCCGCTTGTGCTGCACTTTGAGTCTCTTCGTGCCAATCTGAAACCCGTTCATGCTGGCAATGGCCGCGTCGGCGGCGTCCGCGCTGTCATAACTCACAAAGCCAAAGCCTTTGCTCTCCCCCGTGATCTTGTCCATGTAGACCTTGGCACTGATGACCGTACCAAACGGCGCAAACGCCGTCGCAAGGTCTGCGTCCGTCAAGTCGTGTGGCAGGTGGTAGATAAACAAGTTGGCGCCTGCCGGGCCTTCCAACTGACTGGTCGCCCGCGAAGCCTTGGCGGCTGCATCCACGCCCTGACTCGGCATGTCGAGCCCCGGTGCCCCCATCCCGCTTGGCGGCATGTCAAACGTCGCACCACCAGCGCCACCACCAGCGCCGCCGTTCAACGGTCCACCGAATCCATACGGGCTCCCCGCCGCGCCTGCTGCAAAGCCAGTGTACGGATTGTAGTACATGTACGAGTTCGGGGGACTTGCGGCCGCCGCGCCCCCCGCAGCTTCCGGAGCAGAGCCGAGACCTGCGAGTGCCACGTTCATCCCTGCCGCCTGCGCGCCAAACGCCTGCATCTGCTGCATGTACTGCTGCTGCAGCTGCTGCAGCTGCGGGAACGCCATGCCCGCGCCCGGCGGCAGCGGCCAATAGGCCGTCGCCGCGGCCGCCAAGTTCCGCGCCCGCTGGAGCCGCTGGCGCCGACTGTCGGCGAATTTGACCACGAGCGGCGCCGTGCCGCGGTCCATTGTGACAATGCCGTTGACCTGTTCAATGGCCGCGAGCGCCGCCGCGCGGTCCGTGAACTTGAGGAACGCGCAGCCTTTGCTCTGTCCCGTGGCGGGATGGCGCAGGATGTAGACCTCTTCGATGGCGCCAAAGAGGTCAAACACGCGGCGGATCGCGAGCTCGTCGGCGGCTTTGGGGATCATTCCGATAAAGAGTTTGTGCTCCTGCGAGGCGCCCGCTTGGCCTTCGGCCGGCCGCACCTGCAGCGGGTTGAGGCTCTGCGGCAACACCACTTTGTTGTGCAGCTCCTGCACCGCGCGGTCCGCGGCGTCGGCCGACACGTACGAAGCGAACGCGCAGCCGCGATGGGCGCCCGTGAGTTTGTCGCGGATGATCACGAGGTCGTCGAGCGCGCCAAAGGCCTCGAGCACCGGCCGCAGCGCGTCCTCTTCCATCGTGCGCGGCACTTGGCCCACGAAGAGCTTCACAGGGCCGTCGATGTCCGGCTCGGCGTACGGGTCGTGTAGGGCCGCGACGTCCGCCGCGTGCGGCTCGACGGCGTACTCGGCGGCGTTCATGGGGTGGGGTGCGGAAGATTCCTATTGAGAGGGAGTGGGCGGCCGCGACGACACGAGCGGCAAACGACCAATCGGCTCGGGTTGCGCTATTTTGGGGAAGGGGGATAAGGGCGACGAAAAGCGAGGGGGAAGATGGCGGTTCGAGAGCTTTTTCTGTAACGGATGGATTGTCTGGTTGTTTCGATAGAGCGAGCGAGCGAGCGAGCGAGTGAGGGAGTGGGTGAGTGTGTATGCTGGCCAACTACCTCTCTGTAACAGTGAAAAAAGACGTTGCTTGGCTTTATAGAGCATTGCGAATGCGACAACGAGTGATGCGGCCCGAATCTGCCGTTTCACAGCCCGTATGGGAGTCATCGAGAACAGCAGAGAAAAGCACCTGATCGAGTCGTTAATACCGTATCGAGTACCTTTCACGGATTTGTTGGCACAGCATCAGATTCGGATGTCTTGCTTGAGCCACAGCACGGCAGCGATAATGTTCGCTTTGGACCATCGCTGCTCAGCGTGTGCCGCACAGTCACTCTCCAATACGCTCAGCGACGTAGGTCAAGACGTTGCTGTCGTTATGGTAGACTTGTTGCGAAGCATATAACGCGCAACGTGTCCACAGGAGCTTGATGACGTCCGCTGTACGAAATCTCCCCATCAGTTAGACGCCCGTTGCAAAATCGATCGTCCACCTCAAAACTGGGAAGAAGTTTGAGCTGTTATGGCTCTTTCGTCGTCTCATCGCCAGTCGACTAAGAGCTGAATATAGGCACCCGATGGCGGCGTACTTGGCAGGAAAAGTCTGGACAATCGCGTAATGCCGACCTTTTTGGCGGGAAAAGTCTGTCGGCCGTGCCAGATGGTCTACTTGCCATACGAACATATACTCGGAACTGAATCGGATCGAATGGGAACTCACTGTATTTATCGATATCATTCAGGTTCGTTCCAGTGTCGTCGTCGTCGTCGTCGTCGTTACTCTGCTCCACAGACGGAAGCAAAGACCTCTTGATTAGAGTTAAGATAAATGCAAATGCGAATGAATGGGGTACCATCAAAAGACGTGCACGTAAACAAGCGTCCACAGAAGTCTCACAGAGCCATTTATAAAGTAAAGTTGGGTAGTAATTTTTGGCAAATGTAAAAATAGCTTGCCATTGATCATTATCATAGCTTCTTGTCCTCCTGTATCTGCCTTTGCTTCCAGAACGTATTTTTGTGAGAAGCGATCTTTGACAGCGAAACAGAAGCTGTTCTGATAATAGGTTTGACCGTGGTGCAAATCATCGGCGAAAGTAAACAGTCACGAATCAGATCACACTTCAGCGTAAGTACAAAGCAATGACCTTCTACACAAACGACTTTATCGCTTTTTGCCATTTGCTTTGTATAAATGACGCACAACACGCCAGCGCAAAAAAGCGTGACGATTCTCTTTCTTCCGCGCTCGGCGCATCCAATCCCATTCGTGCGTCGTTTACGCAACAGCAGCCACCTGTCCTGAAGACGCAATCGCGTCTGCGACGTGTGCGAGCGACATTCAGCCAACAACCACTTCCGCCGCCCGTCCAAAGCGCTCCCTATTGCCGCGACAAACTCCACCTCAATTGGCCAATCAATCACAAGCAAACCAGCGCCCAGCAGCTCACATCGTCTCCCGTCCCTCCCCCCCTCCCGATCTCATACGCGTGCGTTCCCCATGAGCGACGACACTGTGTACGACTACATTGTGATTGGCGGCGGCAGCGGCGGTATGGCCTCCGCCCGCCGCGCAGCGACCTACGGCGCCAAAGTGCTCGTCGTCGAGCGCGGCCGTCAGTACGACGGCATGGGCCTCGGCGGCACGTGTGTGAACTTTGGCTGTGTGCCCAAGAAGATCATGTTCAACACAGCTGTGCACGTCGAGCATTTCCACCGCCTGAAGGACTACAGCATCAACGTGGCCGCGTCCGACGCGTTTGCCTTTGGCGACTTTGATTGGGGCAACATGAAGACCAAACGCGACGCTTACATTGAGCGCTTGACCGGTATCTACGAGCGGAACCTCGGCAATGCCCACGTGGACCACGTCCAGGGCATTGCCACGTGTGTGGCCAAGGACAAGGTGCAAGTGGCTGACCGCGTGTTCACGGGCAAGCACGTGCTCGTCGCGCCCGGTGGGGTCCCCCTGGTTCCCGACCTCCCTGGCAGTGAGCACGTGATTGACAGCGACGGCTTCTTCCGCCTCGAGCAGCAGCCTCGCAAAGTAGCAGTCGTCGGTGCGGGGTACATTGCCGTGGAGATGGCCGGGATCTTCAATGTCCTGAAGAGCGACACGACGCTCTTTTGTCGCCATGACCAAGTGTTGCGTCGCTTTGAGCCCATTGTGCGTGACTTGGTGAACGAAGAGATGGAGAAAGCAGGTGTGACGTTCGTGCGCAACATGAGCGCCGTGCGTATCGAGAAACAACCGAACGGCAAACTGACGTTTGTCGTGGCGGTTCGTGGCGAGGAACAACAGTTCTCGGACTTTGACACGATTTTGTTCGCGGTCGGCCGCAAGCCACGCACCGAGGATCTCGGCTTGCAAGACATTGGCGTCAAGCTTGCGGAAGGAGGGTTCATTGAAGTGGATGCTCAGGAGAACACGTCCGTGCCAGGCGTGTACGCTATCGGCGACGCGACTGTAACCGGCTGGGAGCTCACGCCGGTGGCTATTGCTGCGGGACGTCGGCTGGCAGACCGCCTCTTTGGCGGTGAGAAGGACGCGTGCCTCAACTACCACCAGATCCCGTCGGTGATTTTTAGCCACCCGCCCATTGGCACGATCGGGTACACTGAGCCAGAGGCTGTGACCAAGTTTGGCGAGGAGAATGTCAAGGTGTACACGAGCAAGTTTGTAAACTTGTTGCACGCGATGGCGGATCCGGAGCGCAAGGGCAAGACGGCGATGAAGCTCGTGACTGTCGGCGAGCAGGAGACTGTCGTTGGTGTACATGTGGCGGGCGAGGGCGCGGACGAAATGATTCAGGGTTTTGGTGTGGCGGTCAAGATGAACGCCACCAAAGCAGACTTCGACAACATTGTAGCGATCCACCCTACGGCATCCGAGGAGCTCGTTACCATGGCACCATGGGGCATGATCAAGGACAAGATTGTGCTGCCGCCGAAACCGGTGCACCCTGCACCGATGGCGGGGCCATAGTCAGAATACGGACAGCTGCACAAGCGATTATCAGAACGCATAGTAGCTGTTGAGGTTCCTCGAAGATTGCCTCCTAATTGCAGCGGTCATGATGTGTAACTACTTGGCTTTGTATCTGTTTGATATCAACTGACTAAGAGAATGGCCGAGCAATCTGTTTGACCACACGTGGCTGAAGGTCTAGATGTCGCACGGTGGAGAGTCTGAGCACTGACTGTTGCATAGTGAGATAGGACCTGCTTGGGTGGACCGCAGATCGCAACGATTCAGACTTGTCGAAGACGGACGTCCCATGCAGATAAAAGAACTAGATAAAGTGAAGCTGTACAACCGCCAAGCTCTAGTGAAAGTCGATGTATCCGAATGTCGTCCAACTAGTGCTGTGCGTGGCTGCAGGCGTGCTACATACCAACGATACAATATCTTGCGTCTTCTATATCGAGTTGGAATACTCTACACGTTCGATGTGTGTCCATCAAAGGTCCTGCATGCTGCTGAAGAAGCCGTGTCACTAGCACCCTAAGTCACGCCACCGCCGGTGAGGGCAACAAACAATGCGAGGCGCTTCATCATGCAATGATTGACAAACCCTCTCGAACGATTTATTGTCGCGTACCTCTGCTCCATTAATTCAGTAGCAGATGTAGCACAAAGAGCTACACAGATACCCAACGCAACTGATGACGTACTGAATTGTCCGAAGCTGCGAAAGTTACGCAAAAGTAATCCAGCGGACCGCATAACTCTGTAAGGTGCATCCGCGTACGATATCGTAAGAGTGTGCTCGTTGCTAACATGCGTTCAATGTCAACTCGCACCTAAATCCACGTACAACCAGAAGTAACGCCCAGCAAAGTGTCGTTACGATATGGAATAACCTGGTGGTAAATTACTTCGGATCCCTCAATCTTGCTCTTGCTAAATCATCGCATGTGCAACAGCAGACAGAAAGAAGTTGACGCCATGTGCAAAATTTGGAATTGTCTTTGTCAGTGCCATGCGCTTTTTTCTGCGACAGATGTGTGCTCAAGAAACATCTTTGGCGTGCTGAATCTTTCGGAGTATATTTGTGACACATGATCCAGAACTTGGTGGCTAAAACTTGGTGGCTAAAACTTGGTGGCTAACCACACATGGTCGGTATTGACGGATGATGAACGAAGCGACGTGCCGCATCATCAAATGTGACATGTTACGCGTAGAGAACGCTCCAGCTCCCACACGTGAGCGTTGCATCTACAACTGGATCCCTTCTGTGATGAGCAGAAACAAATCCACTTGACTCTCCAGAATAGTTCGAAAGGTATCAATATATGGTACAGGTCCTAGGTTAGGTGTCCGAACTATCTTGCTGGTAAACGTGAACCGAGTTTGCTCTACGCTCGCCATGAATGCTTCGCCAAAATGCATTCGCCTTCTGCATCGCTGCGTTAAGAGATGGGCGCACCGTTTCATGCTCCAAAAGTCCTCGCCTTTTCACCTGCCAAGAAATGAGCTCTCTCTTTAATTGGCAACACTGCTCCCAACACAAACATTGGTCACAAACGCAAAACTAAACGAAGTTCGGATGCCTGCAGATCCGTGCAAATTTACATACGAGAGTTTTGCAACTTATTAAAACTCCTCATTCGATGCATGCGTGTTCACGTCTTCGTCGTCAAAAGGGCCCATCCGGTGTGTATTTGTGAAGGATGGCTTAATTGTGGTCCTTCACTAGACGCCAGACGTTGCTGTGAATCAGAAGAGCAACGACGGACCCGACCAGAGAATTTCCGTGACGGCCACCACTTTGTACGCGTCATGGCCAACAACGTTGACGATACATATATAAATAGATGATTCCGATGCGCGTGTCGCCAATCATGTGCGTGTCAGGAGAAAGAACACATAGATCCTGCTCAATCTATCCCCGGGTCCGCACTATGACAGCATGCTTGCGAGTAGTATACGCTGAGCCTCGACATTAGCATCGGCGTTGCGACGGTCTGAGACATCTCTCTGAAAATTCACGCTGTAAGACGCATGACCGTTGTCACGGCGATACTGGTTTCAATACTCGATGTATACTACTCTCGATTTTGCGATAAGCGGGCACAGACCCGATCGTGCCGAGATGCCAAGTACCTTATTTGCTGTTTACTAATACGCTATACGTCAAGGTTTGCCACTAGACACTCAACGAACAGGGCTAGATCCTGCATCATGACATCATCCTCCATGATTTATGACGGTTTTCTATACCTTGCGCTACATCCAGTTTTTCATCCTTGTTTTCACACAACCATGTTGTTTTCACATAGTGAATGGACTCGTCCTCTATCTCGATGCTATTACACGTCTAGTTTGCGATTTTCTAGCTCATGCGAGACACAAGACATTTTTTTAATTTAGCTGTCCGAAAACGCCCGAACATCGGACGACGCGATTGTATGATCTTTGCACTGAGTGCAGTTGTCAGCATTTCGGAGAGCACAAATCACCAAAATTGTTTTGGTTGCAGGATGCGTCGCAGTGGAGTGAATCTGGTCTGGACAAGCGTTGCTGTGGAATGACCAATAGTTGGATTATGCTTACAACAGACTTCAAAATGAATAGCTCTACAAAGATGGCTCACGTAATGGCCAAATCCGCATTACTTCTGCATTTTACAGGTTTGTGACCCAGCGAAACGAAGGCAAAATATACAAGAGCAATCATAGATTTACAAAATGAGTGATTGCCCACCTTCGCTTGTGGCTATGCGTCATTAGTGAATCAGATGTGTTTGTGAATCATCGTTCCATGGTAAAAAAGCCTATACGTAACGTTTGCTGAAAAAAATAAAGGAGGACGAATGACGCATTTTGCAAAGAAGAGAACGTTTGAGTCCCATAGGTGTGTTACGACATCATCTGTTGGGTAAAGTCATTCGAAAGCACCATTTATTATTCGAAGCGGACCAAAAGTACTAGTGCTTGCATGAAAATCACCATACATTTCCTCGTTCTATAATTTGGTGTTGCTGGCAGTAGCGCATGTTGAGTGCATAACATGTCATTTCAGTTGTTTATACCCCCAAGGAAATCATCGTTTTTTATTATTCCTCGTCATGCTACTGTTGTGTCCAATTTCTTCACTATTCAGAGCCTATCACAGCTTTATCAATCTTGGTTCTTCTCCCTGTTGATACAGTCAGTATCCATGGACTTCGTTACGACGTCATCATCGACATTTAATTAGCTTATTGACCATGTTCTTTGGAGCGGATTTCTCAAATCCATCTAAAATACACTCGTGCTATGTGAGTACATGGTAGGCGTCGGATGTTTCCATATTACGGTACACGTGATGACGCATGCATCGATTTTTTGACAGCTCATTCCGCCATCGGCAAGATCGCACAACAACATGTGAACAACTAAGAGTATCATTGAAATTCTCATTTTATCGACGAAGTCACTATGAGAACGATGTCCTTCATTTGGATGGGAAGTGGTCAGCATCAAGACTCGTGATCCAAGGGATCGTAATACGGGTTACCAGGACGCAACCGTAAAATGGGGACCCGATCGATATCATCACCAGGTTCTACTCAGGAGTCAGGGAAAGAATCCATTACTTCTACGAGCTTATCCCCCTGCTGTAGTCGACAATGCTAACAAAACAAAAAGCATGCTGTAAAATCAATCGAAATGAAGGGCTGTAATTCGTTTGTTGTTTTACTTTGCGATCTTATAGACCATTTGCGTGCTAAATAATGCTAATGTGGTCCTTACAACTCTACCAAAGAGGCTAGGTGCATTTTATTACATTCAGTACATCGGGACACTCAAGCGTCCTGTTAGCAACCAATTTTCATCATTGGTGCCCTATAGCAAAGGGGCCGGCTATGAAATAACGACTGGCGTAACAGATATCCAAGAACAACTTTTAGCGGTCCATTTTTATACTTAATGAAGAATTTAATCCGCGAAATGAAAAAGTACGTCAGCACATCTTGTGTATGATTCTAGATGATTGTGTACAGCTACACAGCCACGTAAGATAGAGGAAGACTTAGCGCCCAACGAGCAACTTTGGTTCCGAGAACCCGACTCAGAGAGTCAACAAGCTTCTAGAGCTTACGGTTCCTGTTCTAGGGGACCAAACGTTTCAAGATAATCACAGCACAGAGTGCTCAATAGCAGCTACCTTCAAAGCTATTGCTAGCTCCTAACGATCAAAGAAGCCTCGTGAGGCAAGTGTCTTGAGTGATCAAAAGGGGAACTGAACTTTTTTTTTTTTGCCAAAATGATAACATTAACGAACGTAATTAATCTATACACTGATGTTTGAAATGATACCACCTAAAATATCTCATAAATCGGTGGCTGACAGACGTCACCCCTTGGCAACTGATACGATGTTCTAATATTATCTTGAATGGGACTTCGTCCCTTGTGTAAATCATACACGTTAGGTACCCACACATGTTTTGTAAGTCACAAATGCGGTGTAACCACGTTACACATGGAATAAAAAGGGTTTCCACGAGCTGACTACGTGCTTCCTTTTATGGGCATGACGACGATTTCGGCAATTGATCCCCGTAGATGGGCGCTTATACTAATCCGCCACGTACTACGAGTACTCACCCTAACGCAGTCAGGAATCGGTTTTTCCCGTCTTACTTAGGTGCGACGATGATGGGGTTGGTAGGCGCCAAAGGCGCTGCACTCAACACTTGCCGGTCGACTAAGCGAACTGTGCAACGAACTCATAAACGTACACCTCGCTGCACCGTAGAAGCTACTATAAGCCATCCACGCACAGTTAGTGATAGATAAGAGATTCAAGACTTACTTATATTAAATATAAACTATTTTAATATAAACCTGAAACATGACTGGCTATGACATACAAATGATACGACGCCATCTCTATCAAAGCGCATCTCCCAATAGAGGTGACGTCCATCGATGACGTCCTTGGATGATGTCACGAAGACGCCCTGTCCTAATTGGACAACACCCCTCCAAGGTAGATACAACTCATGTATATCAACTCCACAAGGGTGGGTACACTTAGTGTGCCACACCCAAGTGTTATTCATGTACTTGTGTACTGAATCGGTACCTTCCCGCTAAGTAATCCTAACTTGGTGGGTACATGTAAAGCTTGTCCCGTTACATCCCCTACTGGCACGTCCAAATTTTATGCAGTCGTCATAAAAAGACGTGTCTACAGGATCCTCAGTTGACAAGATGTCGCAGATTCGAAACAGTCTGTAACACACGTCGGACTAGGCTGGTCAGACACCGGCTCGCAGTGCCTACTCTGCAATGATGAAGATTTCATAATGTACTCGTCGCTTCCCAATTTGCGCTCTTCGAGGAACAACGGACAGAGACGGAGACGTCCTACAAGTCAGTCATCTGGCCCCCTATCCTTGGACGAGAAGTCCCCATATTTGGGCCAATGTTAAATTGGGGGAGGCCTTTTCTCCGCTTCGCGTGCTACGGGAGGCAAAGCAGCGTGTGATCCGAGATTCAAGCAATTCCTTGGTATCCCGCGCCACGGTAATGCTGACACGAGTTTGATATCCCCTTGCCTTCGTTAGTTCCTGCTCTCTACGAAGTGCCTCCCCTCGCGCCGACTCGTTCACTGCGCGCGATAGCCACCGTCGTGAAGTGAACTATCCCAAGAAAATGATGACCGGTTGAGTCCAGTACCGGTCGTTTATGTAGATTAATCACAGTTCACAATACTATTCGTTTCGTGGTGCGCTTGGGCACGTCTGCACTAGATTGTGCAATGCGTTCGGCCCGGAGAGCAAAGCAAGTCGATCACCACGGAAGCGGCCAGGGATTACGTCAAGATGGCACGCTCGGACTAGCTAAGTGGAACAGGCTATCTAGCTATACGTCCCCTATCCTCTGAAGCAGATCAAGCGCGAAGCGACGCGCAGCCCATGTAACGGGGCGAAACCGTTGCATAAAATTGGTACGGAAGTACAAAGTTTTGAACATTATCTATTTAGATAATGTTCAATTGACATTACCCGTAAGGAGTGAGGTCGGAGGAATATATCTCCCAAAGGTAATATTTCTTTGATGGGTTGCTCTACCTGATGGTTGATGTTCACGATACATCAACAATATTAACCACCAATCGCTGCTGGACGCGCGCAATAGGTGATGAGCAAGAAACCCACATAGGAGATTGTAGTTTAATATAGTTAGCTTAAGACAAAATGGTACCAACATGACGAGTGGTAGACCACTGGAGCTGGGATCAGGATATACTTGGATCGATATCCCGGAGGGGGATTCGATAACAGGGCGCCGGAGATAGGTTAAAAAAGTATGACGAGCAACCACCCAATGGGTGGCCGCCCTGCCAACTCGCACCTAAGGGTGTGTGATAGTTGGGTGGACTGGAGGCCCTACTAGCCGAAAAGTCCCATAGTGTATTGAGGGGTGTGGGCCCCTGGCGAGTTCAAACCGGGCCGCGGTACTCGCAGATCACCCCTGGGTGGTCTGAGGGGTCACACGGCATAAATCTCAAGACAAGATGGTTTATTAAGAAGCATTACTGTATTAAATACAGTTCTACTTTTTCCCTTTGACAGTGATTTCGAGTTCTGCCTACTTCGCTGCGTCCTTACGCCATGTGTACGTGACGTCGGGTGCACACAACCTTGTGTCGAACTGACACAAGGCGTGCCCCGTTACAGCCCAGCCATCCGGCCAAGAGTGCGCACAAAGTTCTGACCCCGGACTTGGTCAACAGTCATTATCACGTGGCCTTTCGATAGTGTGCCCCGTAACGTCTGGAGCGTCGAGCCAGCAGAATGAGAAACTTGGTAGGAATAACTGTGTCAAGGTGATGACCGAGGTGGTTTCCACACAACCGATATCTTCCGAGTGATAAGTAGATCCAATTGACGACCTGATCTCTCTTCTCTCTCGTAATGTACCCGAAAGGAAAGGGTCGGATATTGACCCTTCCGGATTCGCTGTCTCGTGCAAACGAATCGTCTGTTTTTTTCGGTTTTTATCTTTCTAAACGATTTTTTACCTATGCACAAAGAGGACTGGACGTACTGGCTATACTTGGTCGAGGAAAGTGCACACTGGTCCGCAGCATCTTCTCTATAGCCTTGCCCGGACATCAGTTCCTACGGAACGAGAGGACCAGAATTCGACGGATGGATTCAAGGTTTTGTGGGAGTAAATGTCCTACACGAGCTTTACGTCGTGATGGCGCGTTCACCACCTGCTCACCTACCAAGTGCACGAAGACCTCTTTTCACTCCTCATTTCTACTTCAGCAGTGCTCGCGCCACCCCCAAGTTTTCAGAACACTCTCCTCCTCCTCCTTTTTTTTCGTTGTCGTCGCCGTCGCTACCGACTGCTTGTACTGTGAGCCCCAATGGCCAGGTGGACCCAACTCCTCGTGTTGGCCGTCGTCGTGTCTGCTGGCAGTGGTGCCCGTCTGGCTCCGGTGACCGAAAAGCTGGATGACGTGACATCCCCGGACCTGAGGTACGACGCGCTGTCCGGAATGACGGACAAGCAGTTTTCTCTTCGAGCGGATGGTGTCCGTCGTCGAATTGCCGGAGAAGAAAGAGGTGCGTCGGAGATTGGGACGAAACTGGAGGAAAGTCTCGCCGGACTGAAGTCCAAGCTGTCCATGCAAGCGATGAAAGACTTCCACGGGAAAGGGACAGTCAAGCTGCAGAAGTGGTATAAAGCAGTTAGACCCAAAGTTGAGGCGGTCATTGAGTCTCTCATCGCCAAGGTGCAGGATAAGCTGTATGACTTACAAGCTTGGCATACCAAAAGACGATTGGACAAAGGGGCAACGGTCGAGGAGCTAGCCGAATTAGGCCTACAACCCGTCGTAGTTCAACGAGCGCTTGGCATACCATCTGTGCGCTATCCCACGGCTTACACCAGTGAGGAGATGGAGCAGAATCTAAAAACCTACTTCAGCTACGTCGAGGTGTACTACCGAGGTACTGCCAAGGCTACCGCGAAGGAGGACGAGCTTGATGAGGTAGTTGCGCTTGTTAAGGATAGCCTGGCGCAAGGGATGACATTCGAGGCACTTCTCCGCTGGGGCCCAAAGCCTTTTATCGTTAAGCGAGCGCTAGACATCACAGACACACGATACCCTGGAATTATCGTCGGTGGGAGGCTCTCAAAGGAGTCTAGATTCTACGAGACATACAAAAGTCTGTACGAGCAAGGAATTGTAGACTTGCATCCAGGCTTTCCATCACCCACATTGTAGTGACTTGCAGTGCGCTCTGGACTGTCTTCCTGATAGTGACAGCGCACACTTGGAACTATTGCAGAGCAATTGGTAGGACGTTGACATGCGTGGGACAATACACCAGTGCATTTGATGATTGCATTACCTTCTCGTTGATCCATTGTTCCTCTTTATAGCGTCCACTCGAGTAAAAACTGCGCCTTGGGACTATTTGTCCTCGATTTTGAACGTCGAGCGAGCGTCGAGCTGCTGCAGATTAATGCAGTAAAGGCATAAAGGCAGCATTTGATGTCAATAGTTGCGCTTGAAGAGTGCGCCATATCGACGTGTTGGACGTGTCAAAAGCGAACATAAAGCTTCTACGAGTGAACTTATCGAGCAGCAGATAGGTGCAGTTCTGCACGGACGTACACTTGTGACACTGCCGTTTTTTGACCGTCAAGTAGTAGATGGCGTTTGTTAGTAGTCACGTTTGCCCACGGCAGCGCTTTCGGAAGGATAAGTCGCAGCTCTACCACGCATCGTAAGTTCCCAATTTGCGACTCCGTAGCGAGCGATCTTGCAATGGTGTACAGTCCATCACTGATCTATCGGTGATCTGAGACAAACAAGCTTCGCTTCTGCAAGGAATGCGATGTCAGTCGCGACTTCTCCGCCGGCATGTCGTGGAATTTGCTTTCCGAGAGATGCGGCTAGAAGGTAAAGAAGTGTATGGTTTGCAGCAGTAAGTGTGTTGAGTTCAGATGTTTCGTGGTGACGATGAGCAATTTAGCTATTTTATCCAGACCACAAAGCTCAGGCGAGCAAGGATTTGCAGGAGCTGCCACTCGACTAGTTCAAGTAGCGTTGTCGCGGCATTCTTTTCTGTCTGGCTTTTCGGTCCGTGCAGGTGGAATAAGCTCTGTATCCGTACCAACGCAACGCAGGGCAGTGCAGGTTAAGCAAACAATGCCCACACTTTGATGACACCGCTAGGAATTGGTATGCATCCGAAATAGGACGACGGATGTGCAGATTCTGTGTCAATCTCCATCATGAATGACAAAGTTGAGCGTCGTGACTCGGATGTGTGCTTCGTCACAGCGCCTCCTGCTTCATGGCTGTTACTAACGAAGAGTAGGAGCCCGAGACACACAACGTAGATAACATTGTCACGCACGGTGAGTCATCGATGCTGGCGATACATTGTTGCTAGATTCTCATGTTTTATGCATGCGCAACAAGCCGTTGCGCTTCGGAGTACACTACTCGTCAATACCTCACATTGCTGGTCTCTCTTTCCCTTCTTACTAGCGACCGAAACAAATTGACGATATAATCGAGGGTCAAGAACCGTACGTTTGCGAACAAGGCAATGGATTCTAGAGTCTGGGGTCAGCTTGAAATGCTGGCTAGTACGTATGCCTTGGCTTCCCTGAACTCTAACGCAATGTCCAGAACCCATAAATCACCTCCGTTCAAGCGGTTTTAAGGGCTGTGATGTAACGCAAACAGTACAACGGCTTAGTGCGACTACATAGCCACTATACGCCCCTCGCTTGCGCACACATCGCGTCATCACTTCGCTCGAATCTAAGTACGCTTGCGACGTAGCGCTTGCTAGAATCTCGTCTCGAGCACCCTTTGAAATGCTGTTGAGATGATGGCACTGCGCATCTTTATTACATTTGCGCGACCGTTCTCCTCCTTCCTATCTGCTGTGGGAGCAATGCGGTCAGTACATCACGCACCAGTTTTTCGTGTCATTGCTAAGCCTGGACGAGAGAAAATACCAGCTCGTCAACTAAAGATCACATACTGGCGCGACGTAGTTCCAATAGCAGCTACACCGTGGCAGTTTATACTAAGAATGAAGGAAAGACATGGAAAACGGAAATTGTGCGTACTTATAGCGATGGGCTCAATGATTTCGCGGTAGCTTCTACAATAGCTCTTTCTCAATCGCTGGTTTTGTTATACCAACAAGAGAGAACTGATGAGAAGTTCTCACAAAATGAAGATGTTGACTTGGCTTTCATCGCTGGGAGCCAACATGCCCGAGCCCATTCCATTTCATCTAAATGACACACTGATGCGAAGACATACATGCATGTGGTCTACCAGGACGCCGTTGCGTGTTGATACAGCTCCTTTCGAGCTAAAGTCGTGGTGCTACTGCTTTGATCGTATTTGAACATGATCGTTTTGGATCGTCACACTATCAAAATCGTGCACACTGGGGAAACCCATACCAGTCACATTATTTATTACGTTGTGTCTTACTTTCTATCAGACTGACGGACATGATTCCAATGACGCACCCGCTTCAATTTAACACATCTCACTTCGTATTGCATAAAGCAAACGAGCTTTGTTGCGTATGATTGTGTAACCGTGGGAGAAAGTTGCCCGTGATTATCCTGACTTTCTCCGCAACTTGATTGGCCATCCTTAAATAGAATAAATACGACCACACTAAGCTGAACAACACACATTATCACACCATTTTGACGCCAATATATTGTTGCCATTTTACAGCCAAAACCACAGCAAGTTTGGATGAACGTTCGACGGTCAAGGCAAGCGCGGCGATGACGTGACGACGAATGCTTGAACGACGCTACCGCGAGTTGTCGGATCTGTCGCGATAATGCTAATTATAAAACAGACAGGACATAAGTATTATGGTGCGAAGGAGACATACCTGGTTCGCAACCTCAGTGAAATGACCAAGCCACCAAACTGGAAAAACGTTTTTGCATGATTCATGGCTTCTGGAGACACCACACGAGCCTCACCACCTTGATAGCACATATTCGTACCGAAAGGGCCAATGTCGACGCGACAATTATTGATTGTAGCAAATCGGGTAGTGAGATATAAATCGATTTGTTTCTGGATACAAAGCTGCGCGAATGGCAGGACTGTGCGCATTGTCGGTTCGACAAGGCGGCTAGCACTTGGTGATGAGCTCGTTCGCTTGCCGTAACGCCTTCAACCTTACCTTATATTGTGCCAAATCTCCTGTGTGTTGCAGACATTGACATGTCTTTTTGTACCAGCGTCTCGGTCGTACCTGCTGTTGCCACAAGTCTATCTGTGTGTAAGGCTCCAGCTTTCCATCAGGATTGTACTAACTGCAGTAAACACTCTTTTGGTCCAGCTGACACCATCATGGACGCTTATTTGTAATTAAAACAATGACTTCGGTTCGTTTACTAATCTAGTAAACAACCCCGTCATTGATCTACTATGCGTCGATTCGTTTTCCAATCAAGTGGAAAAATACTCCTGCATATTGATGTATCATGTAGACAAGACCCTCGCACGGTACTTTTGTATATCACAGCACGGTCGAGAAAGTATCGATTGCTATTGCTAATTTACCCCTTTTGCTGTGACAGGTCGTTATGGAGTGTATGGACCGATATCGTCATGGTGGTCGCCTACTAAATCCCACAGGGAGTGCATGTTGTTGAAAATAACGGTTTGCTCAATGAAGATATTAGCACGGGATGGTGTTTTTGGAACTGACATTTACATATACCTGCGCACTTGGCTATTCCTAGTGCACACAACTACTACTCTTACAGGCGCTGTGCATGGTCTCATATCTTCTCTTTTACGCACGCTTCTAGACCAACCGATTTTGTTGTCATTCAGACCCCTTCGCTCCTCACCCACTAAGACCTGGCAACGTCGCACCGACCCTGTCGCTCCGCACCCATTACATTTTAGACAACTGTTGCTACTTGGCACCTGTCGCTGCAAATTCAAATTACAACACATGTAACACTCTTTGCGATAGTAGCTGTCACGCTACTTGCCAGGGAGCTTCCTCATATCTTGCCCACTGCAAATTCACACAACATATCGATAAATGCAGGAAACACATAACAGATACGGACTTCAGTAGACATTACAAGTCGTAGGGTAGCAGTGTGCATGATAATTATAGTGGACAAGTTCGCTGTCCCACTAACTTCATTTGATGTAGATACTTCAAATGAATATGGCCACCCTATCATAATCCACTATGCTAGTAAAAACGTGATGGTAACCAACAACATCATCAGGTTGTGCCCGTTTCTCCCTGGCTGCGTAGCGATACCTGATGTATCGTAAATAGCCATTCACACCATTCCAGGAAAATTACAAGTGCAAGGCAAACACTGAATGATCATCAGTTTTGTATTCATCTACTTGCAGCCATTTCAGCTCAGCAATCCAATTCATTCGCGCGTTCCAAGATAAGAATATTTCTCACACCAACACCAACAGCATTTGGCTTGAACGTGGCATAGGAACGCAAAGTGGATAGTTGATATGCACCAAGAGCTCTTGCTGGAGGATTCTGCAAATTTATGCAAAAACAAGCTGTATCATATACGATCCGCACACTACAAAACATGAGAAAGAGCATTGTGAACTCCCCGTAATCGCGCTTTCTTTAGCGCATAATTTACTGTTGGTCACATTCTGTGGGTAGACCATTTCACTTGTAAAGATGCAGTATATTTGTTATCTTTCGCAAATTTCCATAAAATATTGTAGTGCAGAAGGAGGGCATAATGTGTAACAGGGCGAGCCCGTTACATAATATCATCATTTGTGACAATATGATAATGGAGAATAATAAGTCTAATATTCTCAACACAATATCACTAGTTTCAGTGATATTGTTGCAGTGACCCAAGGGTCTACTCATTGGTCGATATATCATCACATAAACCCACCAATCGCTGCTAGACGCGCGCAATGTGTGGTGAGTAGATGTCACTATACATGCTTTGGTTTAATACACTTAAGTTAGGACAAATAAGACAAGACGCATTTAGGCCTTAAATATATTAGTGCAGTTTTTCTTTTCTCTTACAAACACTTGGTGATTAGTACCGAGCCTTCCTATCGGAGCGTCCGGTGTACGCAATTTAACAAAGGCACTAGTTCTCACTATAGTCAGTGAGAGCTTGCTACGCACTTTTTCCAAGGCGTAGCCCCACCCAGTGCAATGTTACATTTTAGGCGGAATAAATATAGAAGTGACCGCACTTAGGCCAAATTGAAACTTTCAAGACGCAAGACTTATTGTAACCCTTCACAAAACGGAGCGAGAGCTTCATTGGACGAGTAAACGCTTATCAGATATAACGGTTTGCGGGAATAGCAGCAAGATTCAAAGTTGAAGGGTCAGGCTGCCATCTATCTCGATACGGAAATAAGACAAGTAAACAAAGCAGGACAAACGCTATATGATCCATCGTAATAGTGAATGGTATGTCCAGCGAACAGGTGTAGTAGACTTCTGTGTAATCGACTACGAGTTCGGAAAATGGAGCACCAAGTTCTTTGTCAATCATTTGTGCCCCTGCCAGTATTAAGTGAACGTGCACGATGTACGTGTCTGAGCGCAGACAAGCACCATACAAAGAAAAAAATCCTGAAACGGGCAAAAGGCGACATTAGGGGACAACATTGGCTGTGTTGCGTCTTGTTTTCATTCAAATGCAACTACGTCTATGAGCCCAGATGACTGTGTTAGATTGTGCATTGTAGCCAAATATTGATAAGGTGTAATCGATGCTCAAGATAGGTGCTCAAATTTTTATGAAAGACACCGCGGAAGCGCCCTAATAAAGGAGATCTATAGAGCCTTTTAGCAGAAACAGTGCAACGACATTGATTAATCGTATGCTTTACAGCTGACACCTGCTCCTGCACTACATACAGCATAACCTTTTTCCACGGTGCTAAAAAAGGGCAGATGCCTCGAAACTTAAGTAAAATATGCGCCGTGAAAACCAAATTCTACAAAAGTAACACGCGTGATTGTTAGACTATTCATTAATGTAGCAGCATTACATTATTTTTACTCACTCGATCCGTATCTGCCAAAACACTTTGTGACACCTTTTGCACCTCACCATTGCGCGTTTAAGCACTCATTAGACAACTTGTTGACCAATCAAACGGCCGTCATCACTCAATATGCAAATGTCAGGTATTTCGTATTCAGATAATTTTATCATTGACAGTTAACGTAACGTCAATTTCATACCACGGGGTGCCTTGTCACATGTTGTGACGGGGAACCGACGACTGCGTACTGGACTACCAGTACGGAGTTAACCTTCCTCTGACAACAGTGAATGTCAGTGCCCAGATAGGTGTAAACACTTGCACAGAGGAACGTAAAGACTAAGGTGAAGACTTGAGTCGTGGTGAAAGCAAAACTGCTATTCAATATAATCAAGTCATGTAACTCTTGTGTCTCTGTTTGTTCTGACTTCATTATACTAGTATAACTAAACGTATGATGACGTCTACTCACCACCCATTGCGCGCGTCTAGCAGCGATTGGTGGGTTGAGATCATCCCGATATCAACCAATGAGTATAACCTTCGGTCTTACCAACAATATCACATTACTATGTGATATTGATAAAAGAATGTTCAACGTAATGTTCTTTGTTTTCAATTTCGTCTTAATGAAATTTCATGTAACGGGCTCACCTTGTCATATATTTTACATGAGCTGCTAAGAGCACGCGCGTTCTCAGCATCATCGTCTCCAACCGAAGATGTATCGTTTAAACTCTCTTTCTTTTTTGACGAGACAATAGATCGCCTTCTTTGCCGCATAAGCGCCTACAATACACATTTTAAAACTAAGATTATCGGATTCCTGCTTACGTGATGAAGTCGCTATCACAATTTGCCGATATGATCAGCAGCATTGATTGACCAAACATGCCTACTTACAAATAGAGGAACCTCAATTCGTGTGTTGCGTTGTACTTTTGCGCGTTTGTTGGGTGCCCCTCGATTGGGCTGCATTATTCTCCTCGTGACGGACACGGGAGATGCTGATCTTTATTGATGAAATGGTGGGAATCTATTCTCGAACGATGCACGGAACACTGCGCAAAGCAATATGATTTTCGTAGGTCGATTTCTTACGCCGGTCCCTGCAATCACGACAGGAATATCCTAATACAATTTGAGACCGTCCTTTAATCACCGTCGTATAGTTCTAATACATGTCAATCAATGCGTCATCTCGCGGCCTTGTACTTCCAGGTCTTGTCTTCCTTCTGCGTACAATCGTAGTTGATCTGATGCTCAATTTTCCGTGCTATACCTTTTCTGGTGGATTAGAGCTGGGGTACTCCTCATATAATGATAGCACGTAGGTACGTAGTCTTCAGATAGTCAAAAGTGAAAATTCGGAAGAAAAGGCCACGTGCTGACTGTAAAAAGTAGAATATATTGTTTTGTGCTAGTCGAACAAACGAGTGCCGGGACTATGAATATGCCTTTTGGTACTGCAGAATACTCTTTATCTGGAATGGATCCGTATTAGTTTTCTTACACCTGCGTCCAAAACAATGGCGCTCTTAGCACACGCGTAGAAAACTCGCGGCTTCAATTATTACGTTTGAATGGATTTCTCGCTGTTGCATGTCAAACACATGCAAATGGAACTTTACGTCGTCAATTCGAATATTTACTTTTGCATTCCTTGTTTCATACTTTTGGAATCACAGAGAACCACCTTGAATCTTCATCCGACGACAAAAGACTCATACATCATGCGCCTAGTCCCGTTCGGTGAACAACCCGTCTGGTTTACTATAATGGTATATGTAAACAAGTACGAAATTGATAGCGTAAACAAACTATGTACATCCAACAGATTCGATAGAAGAACCTTTCACTGTAGATATGCAACAAGGTGATGATTAATATTCAAGTTCGAGCCTTCAGTTGCGATTCCAACAGTTCATATTTACCTCCGCGATCCACATTGGTTTCCTTTACTTGATCCGCATGTAAACCTTGTCGGATCGACTGCAAATGTCTGATCTTTTTTCAATTTGTGTCATCATTGCTTAATTATCTCATTCTCGACGTCATTGACGCAAAATGTAAATACGGCCATTGCGACCCAGCGTCGTGTTCATACATTTACGACCGTTGGACCGGGCAGCAGATCCCTCTTGGTTGGATTGACTCATATCAACAATCATTCCAACCACTTTATCCTGGATAAAAGCATTATAGTAGATTAAGTAATACTACCAACCGTCCATATTGCTTCAGTTGTCTTAATAATCCATTCCTTGAACCGGTACGTCGCACAGGTTGGCATTTATATGGCTCCGCAGTATTTCAGACTGATAAACTTGATGTATTTAAACATCAGATAAACTGAAGACGTCACCTACGCTGGCATATCTTTTGTGCATCCCGGTTCGACCTCCTTTCTAATTGGACGTTGCGATCTCGAACGACCACTGTTCTCCATTTCAATCAGGCTCATCAAAATGTTTTACCTTGTACAAAGTATTGCACATACTTGCTCCTTCGAGTATTAGTTCCCTAGAAATGGACGAAACGTGTTTTCCCATCGAAATTCCCATTTTTTATCAAACTATATAACAATCAATAATCTGGGACTAAGTTATGGGAAATATATCAATTCTATCGACTTGTCAGTCGATCGAGAATTACCGGGTTGCAGCTTCCGATACAACAGTGTATTACTCTACCAATGCGGCCATCAAGCGAGCATTAATGTCTCACCACGACGCTATTCAAGGGTGGGTCTTCGGCGCTTTCAATGATCAAAACGGTTTTTCCTTGTTTAAGTCGAAAGCTATATAAATCACATTTTGGTATGCATTTATGCTAATTGTAGACTCCGTACGAATCCCATCGCACTCAATATTGATGTATTCAAATATTTACAAGACGATCTTGGTATATTTATCGCATGATTGATAGGATGATATACATAAGTTTTGACGTTGCTAGGTGGCCTAAATATTGATCCGTGGGAGGAACGCATTCAGAATTATCATCAAGGTTTAGAATTGTATATTCATTAATGTGCTATAAGTCTTCGAACTTGCTGAAAATTATACTGACATAACATTTAATTGTTGCATATGCTTTGATGCAAGAGGCACTCTATCTTGAGTCGGAAGAATGTCTCGCTCAACGTACTCGAGTTTGCAGCCTCTACCGACAAATGAGTTCAAGACAATTTACACAGTCGACTCAAGCACGAAGATATATATATATAGTCACATCGAACTAGAGGTAGTCAGATATTGCTTCGCATCTGGAACATATAAACTACTAGTAAGTATATTCGAGAGATTTTCTCAGTAAGTCAATGTATACCAAATTTGCTAGATCGAGAGGAACCCTCCTGACGCGATTGTTCTGGATTATAAAAAACCGATTTTAACGTTGCAGCAATATCTGACTCGCATGGTTGACCTTTATTGGAGAATGATCGAAATTTTTGTCCCTCATTACGAAAAAAGGCGTGTATTGAAAAAGTCAAACGAATATGAATATGGTTCTGGCAGCGGATCATCGACTCAATTCATTGCGACTCGATTAGAAAATTCGGAATCCTGTCTCAGCGTAGACGATAATGAGAAGAAATTGGACCTATATTTTAAGTCGCCAAAATGATAGGAACCAGATTCAAATAAAATCCGGCTTGGGCAGTCGTGATTATGTTCCGCCAAAGACTTTATCAATCGCCCATATTATTCGGAGGATTTTATACGCCCATGCAAGAATATTGTGTGCAGATTGAACCTGGTTACCCAAGACATAGTACTTTGTGCCAGTCCAAACGATTGAATGGTCTATTGTCTCATGGCAAGGCGATCCAATACGATTTCCTAACGTCAAGCTATTCCAATTATCTTACTAAAGATTGATCTTACGATATTCAATCGAACAGTCTCAAAAGTTCGTAAAAAAGGGCGCTCACGCATCGTCCAGTCATAATAGACTAAGCGAATTGTAAATTTACGATAAAACTTGTTGAGCACATTATCACATGCGTAGCTACGCTATTTGACCAGATTGCTGTGAAAATCAAGATACATTCTTCATCTGTTTCAAGAATGTCGAAAAATAATCTGACAGCCGTGAAATTTGCATATCTTTTGTTTGGGCAAAGCACATGGTTCTAAGGGATTGCTTGCATCATTTCAGCGCACCCTTTCGAAATTCGCCCAGACTCTAATCTAAACGTGGTGTAAAGGTTAGGCGTAGTGAGATATTTTTTCTCATCCATCATGTCCTTTCAAAAAGAAGAATATACTTTTATTAGATTGCGTGATTAGATACAAAGCCGCTGTGATCGCGATACGTCAATAGCTGTGATCTTACTAATGGGTAAAACATCATGGATGATTGTCGTCTGATGCTTCAAGATGATGGTTGTTGGTAGACTAGATATCAATAATGGGTAGTGAGTGAGTTTCTTCATATTAGTTCTGAATGGTCATAGTCATCACTAAAAGCATATACAACCTTGTATTTCTTTTTTACATTTATCGTTTCGTCGTTTGCTCAAAGTACCACGACAAGAGTTACAAGTCATATATCTTTGACAATCCAGCAAAGGGCCCGAGCTCCATTTGCAGTAATTTGGCGTAGTGTTACGATACGCGAAGGACCATGTAGTTACGTAGTAGACTGTAAGCAAGCTAACTGTTTGTGTTACAAGATGAACAAGCCATATCTATCCTTTCATTTCATCACGGACTTAGTTGCTTGCACCAGACTTGGCGTCAACTATCTTCTGCTGCAAACTTAGCGTTAAGAGCTAGGATGAAGAAATGCGACATTGGTAGTGCAGATGCTGCTGAAATCAGACATGCGGCGACATTAGGATTGCCTACGCCCATGAAAGTATGAATAACGCCATAGGCGAAAATTTTAAAATGCTTGCCGAGATTGGATCACGATAAAGAGAGGCTAATGAAGGTTTAATCTAAACGAAATGCAGTTGGAAACTTCATTGCAAAATGCGAAATTGTGATAAGAAGAGATCTTTACTACGTAATATCTTCTGCCACCTATAAGCCTACTTGAATCCTCGATTGATACCCTTAGTCTAGTCGAGCATCAGTAGTCTCTACATCGCGCATCATTAATCATCACATCGCTTATTTACTTATCGCTCCGTCAAACATCATTGCCCGTCACACCCCACATTAGTGACTTACCGATAGTTCTTCTAGCAGCAACGCTTTACCAACGGTATAGGTAAGTAGGTATTTTTGACTCCGCTTGACTTTAGTCGTGATCGTGCGCCATAGAAGTTTGAATAGTATGGTCATTCTCTATATTGCAGTAGAGTGTGGGTTTAAAATTTTGCTGATGTGATCCCGCCTCTCCGCTCGTGCCCAGAAGACCGACTATCGGAGAAGGTGCTCCGTTTTCTTGTAATAAGCCTTCCTCGCCTTGTGTACCTGTCGATATGGCGGGTTGCACGATTCTCAGTGAAATCTTGTCGATACTAAACTTGCCTGTGTTTGGGGACGGGGGTGATCGCGTAGGAATCTTTACACGATCACAGGTCGCTTGTAGGTACTCGATATGATCTATTTAGATCTCAACGGTATCTATAGCCTTGTCCAATAAGTAGATCTTGATCTGTTTGACCTTCTGACCACTTGGGCCGTCATGCGATCTTAACTAACCTCGATTTCCAGTTGCTCCCAATAGCAGTTGTCTTGGTGTTTGTGAGAGTTCTGAACGCACCTGGCCAAACAATCCATGTGCGACACTTGTAAAGACGAACGGCACAACTCTTTGTTTCGTCGAAAGGCCAATTTATCCAGACCGGAAGAGATGACGCGTGTCTTTTGAAGTAGGTTGAACTCTGTTTAATCCTATCCCACCAATCCCACAAAACCTACGATCTAGCCTATCTAAACATAAGGCACTCGCCACGCGTCGTCCAATGACCACTATGTCTCTTGTACATCGTAGACTCGTAAATACAGCCCTTTACCCTGTCCCGTATCGGATCCCTCTTGGATCAGATCTCTTTTTTAGATCAGACCCTTTTGAATCGGATCCCTCTTGAATCGGATCCCCTCTCAGATCGAATCCCTCTTGGATCGGATCCCTCTCGTATCGAATCCCTCTCTGATCGGGTCCACTCTCAAATTGGTTTCGATTGTCGTGATCCATCCACCCCTACTTCGTACCTGTTCCGGGTACCAGGGTAGCCCTTCTTCAGAACATTCTTCACAACATTTTTCGATCCGCTTCTCTACATTTTATTTCAGACCGATTATTGAGGTGCTTTCCATAACATGATATTGACCCCATAATTGGGTCAATCAGAATATTATCTTTGATAATGGTATTTTGCACCCCCCTTTCGATGTGAATATCTAAGAACATATGCAGGAATAAGCGGTCTGATTTACTCATTGGTCGATAAGATCATCAAAAAATAACTAAATGCTAGTTCCTGTCACAAGCGCTCAAAAATCGGTAATCAAGTAGATATATTTCATACTTGCAACATGCTATTACTTAATAACTAATAGATTACAACATAAGGATTACAGCTTTTGCTACGGTTTTTTTTTACTTTTAAACTTTTCTGAAAGCCTCCGGATTGATTACCGTTCCTCAGCACGTATATGTGGGAGAGCTCCTAAGGCACCTACTCAGACCGTTCTCAATAGATGAAGCTTGTATTAAGTTAACACAAGCTTTATCTACCGTTACACTTGGTAGAACTTGGCCCGTTTAACGACCGCGAATATCATAAGACATCGATTCGCTGATTTATAAAAACGATATATCTAAGTTTCGAGTGATGCTGCTTCCATTTAAGCGATACAAATTGGTATGCTGTCAATCGAGTGAGACCGACCTTGCTTGGCCCGACCCAAATGCCATGTTGTACGCCCTTATGGAAAGCAAGTACATACTTTAATTGCCAAGTTTCCACAACATGAACTTGAGACGGCAAATGATATGGTAATATTATTACACCAGCAAGCGTTTACACAGCAAAGCTGTGGAGAAATGCTTGTTTACTCTAGAGGTCAGAATGTTAAACATCATGATCAGTTAAAATTTGCACGTAGACCAGAAAGCTTTAAAATTAACATCTACTAGTTCAATGATTCATCATTTGAGACGACTACATCGCATCTTGTACGAGTAAATGAAAATTGCTTCGCCCTGTCTACCTTTACTGGACGTGTCAAAATCTGGTCCTGACGAATGAAATTTACAACTAAATGCGTTTGAGTTGCTATCGAACTTCAAGGCACGGCTTGTATAGACGTTTAAGCCGCTAATGGTAGCGTTAAGGACTTGATCCGAGATCCTGAAACTCAGATAGGGCAAGTGTGACGTGTACGCTTAAGTTTGGCACCTTATCTACCTTGCGAGCTTTCCCACAGCCAGCCCTGTTCATCAGCCCACTTTTATTACGGTGTTCATGGACGGTCTTGCAGGTGTTCCCTTCAAAACCCATCTGGTCCTTCTATAGCTTTATACGGGACAGTAGGATTTCCGCCTGAAACGGGCTCACGCCAAGTCGGATTCATATCTTTCTCCGAGAGTACAGGAGGCCGAAGGTCGACCATTGAGAGACCCCACTCCTCAGTGGATAGCAAATGAACTCGATGTCCAGGATACATGCAATTGTAGAAATGCAATTGATGCCAGATGATAGAGCTCTATGCTTATAGTGTGTTTTTTTCGAGTCCCACGGCAAGCACAACATCGTTAAATGATTCTTAATCGTCCAATAAGATCTTATACGCGAATGTGATCCTATTTTCAGCGTCGCAACGTCGTAGCGTATTTCCAAAAAACGGTCGAGATCAGTAGGGGCGGATCGCTTTGCTGATCTAGCAACGTCAAAAGAATTAGCACGTCTCTTGGTGAACGTTCCTACCAGCACACAATACATGTGTGTTGCTGCCCCTGGTGATGAGGAGTACCTCACTACCTTTGAGATCGAAGCGACAAAGACATGTATCTCTTATCCCTGGTCGACTGTGGGTCTTTAAATGAGTTTATTTAAATCCAGTAGCTAGAGTATCGAAGAATCAGGTTGTTGAGCGCAATGCTTCTTCAAAGAGGATGACGGTGCACATTGCAACAGGCGTTTACTTATATGAAGCAAAATGTAGTGCAAATTCACTATTGGTAAGAAACAAGAAGCACGATGAGGATTTCATCGCACCAAATTTGGTGACAGATCCGATACCATCCTTGGTTTACAATGGGGCAAAAGGTACGATGCATGGGATGGCTGACAGCGTCGGTACGTTCATGTGCCTGCTTCTTGGTAATCCGATGGTCATTAGATGAGCTTCTTGGACCATTAACAAACGTGTGAATATATAACGAGTGTGTTCGATATCCTTGATTGTGGTTCGGTCATTCTCACGACTTTACAAGATATCAGTGTAGTTTACCACTAACTTTTGGCGAGAGCCTCTAGCGGCTGTGTCGAGACACATTTAGCGTCGAGAGTTCACCACCAGAATAAGTTGATTGGACCCGTTCATGTATGCACGCCTAGTGGGTAGCCTTCAAGAACAAAGACAACTATACCTAGGCGCGGCAACATATTAATCCTAGGCCCATTTAAATGGTATACCGTCGATCAACGGGTGGCAGCATTGCTAACCCATCTACAATATGTTAGAGGAATAAGTCCCTGCGTGCTGAAGGTATAAATTCTTCAGATAATTATTTCAAAGAAAATAATCTCAGAAACCTGAAGAAATATTTTGAGGATATGAACAAGAAATTTAATGTCTTGGTTGAGGATTGGTCACGCATTGGCGCTTATTTTGCTTGACTTGATAGCGCCTCTAAAGTGTCTTCGAAAAAAACTCAGCTGATAACTGTGGTGTGAGATTTTTTAGTGTAATATTTCTACCTTTTGATTAATTATGGGAGTGAGGAAGTTGAAGAAAAAACCCGGATGGCACTGACATCGATGATTCAAGACTCGACAATCAAGACACAACGAGGGAGTCCTTGACGATAAAAGTATCGACGAAGGAAGACTCGACGAGCAAAGACTGGACGAGGGAGGACTCGTCGAGCCACAACTCGACGAGACAAGATTTGACGAGAAAGCAAGATAAAGGCTGGTCCACCCCCCTTAGTATTAGCATAGGCCGTCAAGGGGGATGAAGGAGAACCACTAAATAGTCCTTCTGCAATCAGGTACGGAACAGGAGATATTTAATACAAAGCGGAATTTCCCAAGTCTAAGACACGTGTGCACTGTTGGGGTAAGTCCCTGCGTGGGCTGGATTATGCCTGCTGTCGAGCCTCGAGGAGTATAGTTTGTAAAGGTCTCGATTGGAAGCGCCAAGAGTTTAATCGTCCCGGGGTAGGCAGTACTCGCTTGCAGTGACACACCAGTCGTGTCGCACGGCGAGCCGGTGACCAGTAGACGGCAGCTCTTTACAGTCTCGTCGCACGGCGAGGCGGTGACCTAGTAGACGGTACCGCTTCAAGACTCGCAAAATGGCGAGCCAGTGACCCAATAGACAGCACTATCCAAAAAGTCTTCGAGCGACGAGCCGGTGTGTTGCTAACCAAGGAAACAGTAAGACTTCTAGTCGGGCTTATACTGCGCCCGGTTACCTGTAAAAGTGTGTTAAAGCGACTATGTAAATTCGCTGTAGAGGAACTGATCGTATTCCCGTTATGTCCGAGCCAGTTAACGGTTGGCTGCCTGGTCCCACATCTGGTAAGATCGCGTCCATTGGACAGTCAGACTAAAATGGATATCAGATCGGGCAGGTTGGGACCTGCGATTTGAGTTCAAGGTATGAGGCGATAGGTAACGTTAGCGATCAGTCGATCAAAAGGGTACCGCGGACAGCAAGGAGATCGAGATCGTGATTAGTGATCGAGATCGTGATCAGTGATCAGGTATGTGATCGAGATCAAGTATGTGATCGTGATCAGGTTGGTGTGCAGAACATCATGTGATCCACGATCAGCAATGCGATCGCGATCAGGAAACGATCGAGATCGTGATCAGTGATCAGGTATATGATCGCGATCAGACAAGCATATCAGGTGTGGGCCACGCAAGTACAAGATCGCTACCGTTTAGAGAGAGCGACATGTGGCAAATAATGTCTAAGACACGGGATAGGGATATGGTTGTTACGTTTAATTGGTTAACATTGAACAGAGTTCAATTTGCTTCAAAGTACACGTGTCGACTTATCCTCCGGATGGATCATTGGCCACCCGACGTCAAGGAAAGGTTCACATACTTTAATAATTGATATCCCTGGATTGTTTGGCCAGGGATCAGGATCTCTCAAACATCACCCCAACTGCGACTGGACGCAGGAAACCCTTTGTGGTTGAGGACCCAAGATCGCGAGGCGGCTCAAGTGGTAAGAAGGCTCGCGAATCATGGTCTACATTTGGACAAGGCGATCTATTATCGATCAGGGTGACTCATATCGAGCACTCCACAAGCATACAAGTGATCGCGTGACGAATTTTACGTGATCACACCAACCCCGATCGTGATGTGAAGATTTCCACACCGTGATCGAACCTCGACCCCATCGCAAACACGGTCAAGTTTTCCATTGACACGAGTCCACCTGGAAGAGTGCAACTTAGTCCACCTACGGGTACACAAGGTGGGAAAGGCAATCAAGAATACGAAATCTAATTACCCCTTCGTTAGTCGGTCGTCTGGTCGCCAGTGGAGAGTTGGGATCGACTCCTCAAAAGAGCGATCACCACTCCACCATGACCTTGTGCAGCTAGAAACTCTACATTTTCAGGGCCTACGGCCGCGGTCAGCTTATTTAGCGCGACCTTTTGGTCCTCAGAGAGGGTTGTGGATTACGCCATCCTCACAGAGGATTAGTCGTTACCGACTCAGGCGTAAATTGACTACAAGTGCTACAAGTGTAGCGGAGCTACACCTCTTTTAATTCAGAGGAAGATTTTAACGCTCAACGAGCAGCTTAAGGTTAAATGAACCCGACTCAGAGAGTCAACAAGCTCAGAGAGCTTGAGGTTTGGCTCAGAGAACACGACTTGAAGAGTCAAATAGATCCGAGAGCTTAAGGTTTGGTTCAGAGAATCCGACTCAAAGAATCAACAAGATCAGAGAGCTTACGGTCCCTGTTGTCCTCAAACGATCACAAGACGCTTTAGAGAGGCACGTATCTATTGTAACAAAATGGGAACTGAACTTTATTTCTTTTTTTAACCTAAAAGAACACCTTAGAACATCGTAATTAACCTACTCGCTAATGTCCTATATAAAACCTCTCAAAAGATCTCGTAATCAATGGTTGACAGACATCAGTCTTCAACAATTGATACTGTGTCCTAATATCACTTTAATGGCTGACCCAACCCTTGTGTGCACCACACCCATTGTCGACTACCAGTCGACATCTAACCCCGGTACAGGCTATATAGTCGCACTAAGTCGTTGTACTGTTTGCGTTACATCACAGCCCTCAAAATCGCTTGAACGGAGGTGATTTACGGGTTCTGGACATTGCGTTAGAGTTCAGGGAAGCCAAGGCATACGTACTAGCCAGCATTTCAAGCTGACCCCAGACTCTAGAATCCATTGCCTTGTTCGCAAACGTACGGTTCTTGACCCTCGATTATATCGTCAATTTGTTTCGGTCGCTAGTAAGAAGGGAAAGAGAGACCAGCAATGTGAGGTATTGACGAGTAGTGTACTCCGAAGCGCAACGGCTTGTTGCGCATGCATAAAACATGAGAATCTAGCAACAATGTATCGCCAGCATCGATGACTCACCGTGCGTGACAATGTTATCTACGTTGTGTGTCTCGGGCTCCTACTCTTCGTTAGTAACAGCCATGAAGCAGGAGGCGCTGTGACGAAGCACACATCCGAGTCACGACGCTCAACTTTGTCATTCATGATGGAGATTGACACAGAATCTGCACATCCGTCGTCCCATTTCGGATGCATACCAATTCCTAGCGGTGTCATCAAAGTGTGGGCATTGTTTGCTTAACCTGCACTGCTCTGCGTTGCGTTGGTACGGATACAGAGCTTATTCCACCTGCACGGACCGAAAAGCCAGACAGAAAAGAATACCGCGACAACGCTACTTGAACTAGTCGAGTGGCAGCTCCTGCAAATCCTTGCATGGCTGAGCTTCGTGATCTGGATAAAATAGCTAAATTGCTCATCGTCACCACGAAACATCTGAACTCAATACACTTACTGCTGCAAACCATACACTTCTTTACCTTCTAGCCGCATCTCTCGGAAAGCAAATTCCACGACATGCCGGCGGAGAAGTCGCGACTGACATCGCATTCCTTGCAGAAGCGAAGCTTGTTTGTCTCAGGTCACCGATAGATCAGTGATGGACTGTACACCATTGCAAGATCGCTCGCTACGGAGTCGCAAATTGGGAACTTACGATGCGTGGTAGAGCTGCGACTTATCCTTCCGAAAGCGCTGCCGTGGGCAAACGTGACTACTAACAAACGCCATCTACTACTTGACGGTCAAAAAACGGCAGTGTCACAAGTGTACGTCCGTGCAGAACTGCACCTATCTGCTGCTCGATAAGTTCACTCGTAGAAGCTTTATGTTCGCTTTTGACACGTCCAACACGTCGATATGGCGCACTCTTCAAGCGCAACTATTGACATCAAATGCTGCCTTTATGCCTTTACTGCATTAATCTGCAGCAGCTCGACGCTCGCTCGACGTTCAAAATCGAGGACAAATAGTCCCAAGGCGCAGTTTTTACTCGAGTGGACGCTATAAAGAGGAACAATGGATCAACGAGAAGGTAATGCAATCATCAAATGCACTGGTGTATTGTCCCACGCATGTCAACGTCCTACCAATTGCTCTGCAATAGTTCCAAGTGTGCGCTGTCACTATCAGGAAGACAGTCCAGAGCGCACTGCAAGTCACTACAATGTGGGTGATGGAGAGTCGGAATGCAAGTCTACATCTCCTTTCTCGTACAGACTTTTGTATGTCTCGTAGAATCTAGACTCCTTTGAGAGCCTACCACCGACAGCAGCTCCGGATGGACGTGCGTCTGTGAGTTCTAGCGCTCGCTTAACTATACTAGGGTCCGGGCCCATGCGTAAAAGTTCATCCAGCTCCATCCCTCGCACCAATCGCCCCCTGAGATACGCAACTATCTCCTCAACCTGGTCCTCCCTCAAAGGGTTCTTCGCAGCATGTCGATAGTACGCCTCGACGTAGCTGAAGTAGATTTTGACATTCTTCTTCATCTCCTCACTGGTGTAAGCCGTGGGATAGCGCACAGATGGTATGCCAAGCGCCCGTTGAACTACTACGGGTTTTAGGCCCATTTCGGCAAGCTCCTCGACCGTCGCCCCTTTGTCCAATCGTCTTTTGGTACGCCAAGCTTGTAAGTCATACAGCTTATCCTGCACCTTGGCATTGAAAGACTCAATGACCGCCTCAGTTACGTATCGCACCGCGCCATACCACTCCCGCAGCTTGACTGTCCCTTTCCCGTACACGCCTTTCATCGCTTGCATGGACAGCTTGGACTTCAGACCGGCGAGACTTTCCTTCAGCTTCGTTCCAATCTCCGACGCACCTCTTTCTTCTCCGGCAATTCGACGACGGACACCATCCGCTCGTAGAGAAAACTGCTTGTCCGTCATTCCGGACAGCGCGTCGTACCTCAGGTCCGGGGATGTCACGTCATCCAGCTTTTCGGTCACCGGAGCCAGACGGGCACCACTGCCAGCAGACACGACGACGGCCAACACGAGGAGTAGGGTCCACCTGGCCATTGGGGCTCACAGTACAAGCAGTCGGTAGCGACGGCGACGACAACGAAAAAAAGAAGGAGGAGGAGGAGAGTGTTCTGAAAACTTGGGGGTGGCGCGAGCACTGCTGAAGTAGAAATGAGGAGTGAAAAGAGGTCTTCGTGCACTTGGTAGGTGAGCAGGTGGTGAACGCGCCATCATGACGTAAAGCTCGTGCAGGATATTTACTCCCACAAGGCCTTGAATCTGCCCATTGATTTCTGGTCCATTCGTTCCGTAGGAACGATCTAACGCTCGGACAAAGCCGTAGAGAAGATGCTGCGGACCTGTGTGCACTTTCCTCGACCAAGCATAGCCAGTACGTGCAATCCTACTGTGTTCCAGAGGTCGAAAAGTTTACAGCAGGACCTCTATTAGCTCATACAATTAGGCAGATAAACAAATATTAGGTAATAAGAGATACTAGGTAAGAGGGGCTGGGTTATCACGTATTTTACCTTTCTTGCCCAACGTCGGGCCGGAGACTTTTGATTAACAACAAGAGGTTATTAGGTACTAAGGCATTAGCTATGAGGGGTCCTCTGTCGAAAAATGCAGGACGAAAAAACAGACGATTCGTTGGCACGAGACAGCGATTCCGAAGGGCTCAATATCCGGACCTTTTCTTTCGAGTACATAATGAACCCTACATCATTGGAGAGCAGGCAGTGCGAGCCGGTGTCCGACCAGCATGGTCTGGCGTGTGTCACAGACTGTTTCGGATATGGCAACATCTTGTCAACTGAGGATCCTAAATACACGTCCTTTTATGACGACTGCACAAAATTTGGACATGTCAGTTCGGGGAGCGATTGCCAAAATCGTCGTCTTGGCCATAAAAACGAAGCACGAAGTCAGCTCGTGCAAACCTCGTTGTTGCATGCATGTTCTTACAATTATTCGACGGGAGAAGTGGACCTCAGTGGTCGAGCTCACAAGTCTTAGCTTTGCTCGCAAGCGGTGTCCCAACCGTCAACTCTATCATAGTTTATCTGTTCGATTTTCCCACCCATCGATTCGCCATGCCTAACCACTTCTGCAAGGCTTCGGGAGGGCTCCTTGCTTGTGTGCTGAATCCGCAGTTCCAAGGCATCGTTAATGAGGTTGTGTTGCTTCAGGTTGTGATGCTTCAAGTACTTTGGATCGAGCTTTACCACCATCGTCTTTCCTTGGCCACACAGAGTACGCATCTTCGGATCGCATCTACGATACCTTCGTCGTATGGAGCCTGCCATCATCGTGACCAGATAGTGGGCATCCTGTGTACCTTGGGCAATTCAAGTGTCTTCCTGCGTCTCTCTCGTCGCGTCTACTAACTACCGGCGATGTTACCAATCTCGTTCCTGTTCGTACCCTGTGCTGTAAGGTCGGGTGCTCACTCTGAGTGTTCCTTTATCGCCATTACGGTCCAAAGTGCTTGCCTTCCACCTGGGGCTCGACCACCTTCGCCGTGGCAGACCACTACTATATCTACTGTTGTACGTAGTACATCGTTCACGAATCTACATCAAAATACAACCGCACTCATAAGGAAGAGGATGCTGGAGGCTGCGTCACCTGTGATAGCTGCGCGGCCGTATAATCCTTAGCGTGCATTAAGTTTCGCAAATGCTGAGCATTACGCACGCAATAATGCTGCTGAAAAGGCTTTGATATTGATGCGTAGATACACGGTCGGCTCTTGTACGTGCTGCTAATCTACAACCTACATTGTCGCTTCTTTTAATTACTTGTAGGTTGATAGAAAACTATAGCCCAGAGTGATGAATGAGTACCACTCCTACTAGCGATTTTGATCCGTAACCTTACAATCCTACTAATCGAAAGGTTACAGATTCAACATTGCCTCGAGCAAACACGCACACAGACCCAGTAATTATGGTGACAATGCAGAGACCAACGATTGCAGACTTTCTTCAGTGACAAAGAATATACCTAGCGGGCCGGTTCGCCAGCAGGCCAAGCACAATGGGCGCTTATCTGCTTGATCAGATTTCGCTTCCGTAGCATAAGCGAAATCACGCAATTGCCAACTTGATAAAAAAAATGCTGTATACTATCATCGTTTGATCTACAAACTGGCAAAGTCAGGTCCATCTGCGTACTCGTCGCAGAGTACGAGGGCGTTGCTAGTATTTGTTAGACATGGCAATTTGTGAGAACATGCGGGTTCTTAGCACTTCGCGTATAGACGAAAGTATCATCAATAAGAAAGCTGGAGCGATGCACGTTGACAGAAGGAGTCGTGACAGGCAGATTCTATGTATGCGGGTGTTGTAATTGCTGTAACACTTGTATTGACTACCTAGCTACCAATCACACTGTCATTATCGACATCAATGACTGTAGGTTGCTTCAGTCGAAATATTACGTGTACGATAATGTGCCGAGGAAGCGCGGTCAGTTGGAAAAAAAGACATGCTCGATCGAACGGAAATCTGAATATACTACAAAAGACATGTGCAATATATTCTACAAGCACTCACGACATTATAAATTATGCACCACGGATGAAAAACGAGTTTGACATACACCACATTACTACAAAAATGATGATGTACAGATATATGCTATACCTCCGTCATCAAACATGTCGAGGATCATTAAATATGTCGATTTTATTGTTGATGCTCACACAAATGTCGCCGCTGATTACTAAAGAAAACTATAATTGATTTGGTAATGTCCGATTCGTCGTTTGCATCCACTTCTCGCATTGTTATGCGTCACAAAAGGTGTTGACAAGCTAGCCCTGTGGGACACCATACAAACGTCTACGATACAAGTGCTTTTTTCTTGTGCATGAACGCAGTAAAAAAACGACTATGTGCTGAATGTAGCGTAATGAAGTGTCCGTATGCTGTACTACATGTCGATGGGTGACGGGCGGACCAAGGTGTCTACGCTTGCGTTCAGGATGTCATCCATTTCAGATATCAACAATGCTTCCGAATGCACAGCTCCCCCAGCCTGCCGATCATCCGCTATCATCAACAATATACCACCAGTATTAGCGTCTTCTTTTGTGACGACAAAAGATATTATCGACACCGCGCGCCCTCATAGCGTGTCCCCCCCCGCCCTAAGTGTCCTCAACCAGTTGCATTGCCATTGGCAACAGCACCAATAATGTCTGTTAGCTTGCCAGGGTAATGTCTGCTCTTGCTGTATTTGTTCAATTGTCGCCTTATGCTGCCTAAGTCGCTCTGTGAACTTCTTTTACATCGTTGTGAGGCGTAAATCTAATGCTGCGCTGCCTCGTCAGCGTAAATTGAAGTGTTGAAAACGACAGCTACACGTTGTTGCAATGTCAAATATATATGACTTGGATTGAAAAGGTAGAACAGAAGCACTTTTACACGAGAACGATGAGCAACACTCTAAGGCTACGCTTGTAGCGTCAGCGCACATGTTCCTTCTTGCAATGCAACTGGCGTTTATGAAAAGTGTAATAGTATCCAATGAATAAAATGAGAAAGGGTAAAGAGGAAGGACATGTGTGAAAGAACATGAATGACGAATAGGTTGTTTGCACATTCGGCCGAACAGCGAACGTGGGTGGTGCATGTTAAACTTTCTGTTTATCTCATAAATGGTTTTACAAAAGCTGTAGCGATATGTACATATTCGAGATTTTCGGTGGATCTATTTCAAGGTTTTATTATATTTTTAGCTTTGATGTAATATTTGACTATCATTATTTAAGAGTAGCAGATATGTATGCTGACTTTTTACTCACCGAGAATGCTCGCATCTTGCATTAACTGGCAGTTTTGCTAGCTGACATTATGGCCAGTATTAGTCAATGAGTAATGAATTGTTCACCCCTGCCGATTGTAGCCTTGAATGAGAAACATCCTTATCAACAGTTTGGGCTAACATTGCTGACTATCATATGGTAATATAAGATAACGTTGGCTCTCAAGTTAATGTAGCGATGACGTAGAGATACTTCTCAACTTACATCACCCCTCTTCCAATCCAATAGTCGCGTTCTTGACTGAGATGACAATTACTTACAACAATGAGTCCGCACTGCTGAAGGGTATTAGATCGATTTATTCCAAGTCAAGGGTAACGTACGATTTAGTGCGGCGCGCAGAATTCGCACAGCCGCGTCTGCATGGCTACGTGCAGGTGCGGCTAAGGATATAGCCACAACATATGTTAACGATTCGTACTGCGGTGGTGCATCACAGACTACTATGTGAGAACTCGCAGGTCTACTTAGTGATGCACGACGCAACGGTAATTACCCGGATTACACCTCAATAACTTGGACAGTCGGATAACACGTCTATGTTGACGCCTCTAGCAACGGTTTTCATTATAAAATAAACGGACGTTCTCCTTACCAAAGAGTCTCGCCGTGGTAGTCTGAGTGATAAGTAGCTCCGCGGCATCATTGGGTCGTCTGACGAGTCAGACAAATCACCTTCAGGTCTGGTTGCTCGAGTTTTCGAGAGTGCGACGAAGGCGATGGCTAGCGTGATGATGAAGGCGACGTGAACTGCTCCATCTAGAGATCGGACTGATAGTAAAATGTATAATGCTAGTTTCACTCATCCATCGCACAGGTTGTACATGTGCCAGACGGTTCTGTGTCTCTTTACTGAGGACTATACGTGGATGATTTAACAGCTGCAATTCAAGTGTTAGTCTAGAATGACCAGCAATCGCGATCTCATTCAATCACTTACTTGGTCAAGGCTTATGCACCTTAACGCAAGTGCAAAGACCTTTTGCATTGTTTATGATGTTTATACAGATGGTCTCTTTAGAAATCGATGGTGCAGTGGTCGGTAACTAAGACCGAGTTAATTAGGTCTGTATTATATCACCCGTAATGTAAAGGCCATTCGACAGAATTTTGGATGAGCAGATTCACCGTTGTGCACGATAGATTGAAGGCAAGATGTGCGTCCGGTCAACGGTACAAATGGCACTGATTGTCAAGAGAGACTTGGATGTACATTATTTGGGGTGAGGCTGTTCAAGGCGTAAGTCATTGCGTTCAAGGGAGGCATTTAATCCCTAAAAGGACGCGCATGTTTTGTGAGATGTAAAAAGACGTTGATGATTTTGAACGCCTTTTTGCGCATTGGAAGCTTGTTTTTCAATTGATGTGCTTGACCATCCGAGTCTTGTTGTTTGTCGTACTTTCTGACAAGACCAACGACCATAGTCAACGGCTGGGACGAAGTCTTTTTTATTCGCCGCGAGCTGATACCCGCGCCTTTCACAGAGGCAGATCGCCGGTATTTCCGCACGGTGTCTGGTATCACATCAAATGTTACACACGGAAACCCGACCACCTTAAGGTACTTTAACATATACGAAGTGATATAAGCCTACTTGTACCTACTGACCCGTCGAGGATGCTCGAGAAACATAATCTAATAATGCCCAACGCGTAATGGAAGCGACGATATTGACAATAAGTGACAAGAGCGTCACCACGTGACTTGCAATGAGGAAATGGAATCGCAGCGAACGGGAATCTGACCGGCTCATCTCGCCTTTACACATCGAGAAAACGAGCGGGTGCAACGCCCTCTTTGTAATGAGCTAGCGACGGTTCTTCAAGAAATCTATCGACTTAATGTAGTCATCTCGTTACTAACCGACCAGGTCGCAAGTATGGTTCGTGACCAGAAATGTCAGCTCGAAATTGTAGAACGTGATAGCTGTCTTCATCGTTTCAAGAAAATAAGTGCTTATTGTGCGTAAAAAGACCTATCACGAGAAATGTTGAATGCGTGCCTATTCAACGCGACAGCAAGGCTATACGTGCGTTGTATAGTCGGCTGAAACACGATTGCGTGACTGGAAAAGATCGGGAGATGCATGCACGTCGTCACTATTCGTTTGAAAAGGTAAATGTAAAAAATACAGCTCATTTCTCCTCGCTTTGACCAGCGTTTTCCTTTCGTTTATGTCGCCGTTTCGTTTCTGGTTTCTTACCTCATCCATCATGGATTATCGAGCAAAATGGACGGTCGCTACTTGAACATGTACGATTAATCGGCAGATACGCTGCTTTGTAAGTTCGACATACTAACACCGCACCTATATACGTACTTCTTATGATACAACAAAAGTGCTGACGTATACAACATTTGCATATAAACACTTGGTCGCCGCTCTAACACTACTAATATTCCTCGGTGCTGATAGAAGTGTTGTCGGAGTCTTTATGCTTCGCCGCATTATGATTGATCATCAAATCTGTTTACGTTTGATGAATGACCCTTTGTAAACTAGTTTTGCGCCCCGATAAGATGAAAGTGCGCGATGACACACGCTATCACCTCAAAGGTGATTCGCGGTGTACTTATGCGACGAGATATTGAGGGCAAATAGCACAGCCATAGGACATTCTTTCATTTTGCAAAAAGGTATCACACAATCTTAAGTATCTGTTCGAAGACGCAACCCGCGGGAACGTGTATTCATGCATTTCGTTGTAGTCAAATAGTCAAATGTAAACGCTTGACTACAACGAGATGTATAAATATACTCGAGTTCGAAAGAACGAAACGCGCATTCATATAACGCTGCGGTAGAGCTAAATTCTGTTCAGAATACGGTCATACGGGCAAAAACATGGAATCGAGAGACGAGGTCGATAAATACACGCGCGCTCTCGGCCGTGATCGATTCTGGCGCAAATCAAGCCGGGGCATCTTGCTGAGCCGGTCTGTAGACACAAAGGAATCATGCTTTTATGGGTCGATCTGTAGATTGCCAAAGGCGCTGTCCATGTAGATGAACTCCCATCCTTTTTCGGCAGTGGTACAAATTTTTATGGTGATTGTAGAGAAGGAGTACACTAAACTTGATGACACACCTCGCAAGTCTGTGTAATATGGCATGAAGGTATGAGCCAGGGCCACTGCTTTCTCAGTCAAGACCATTTCAAGGATCATACAATCGCGCTATTCATTCGAATTCCAATTTATTATAAACACTATTTGGACGAAGTGCGCATCACATTGTACATGTGATCGACTCGCGGGATCCGACGGCTAGTCGCTATCACTGAAACGGGCACGAACATGTTAGTCGAATGTAAGGTGGACGGACATGTATTGATCACACTTCGTCGTGTTAGTTACTTTTGTTCGACCCTGTATTAACTATAGCTATGCAAACATGAACTGTAACTATTGGTTCACCGCCCACCATCCTTCATCGGACGCTTAGTCGGTTGATACAACGGCTTCTATCGGCCCAACCAGCACAACGCACTAAATGTTACATCATGACGTAACATCCAAGAATGTCATCCGCAAAGAGAATATTCGCATTGATATTTCTGATGTCAATGTCGCGTAATGGCTCCCCCCGTCTCTCTCATTGTATGCTTGTAAGACAATTCCCAGCTACTTTGTTTCTGGCTTTTTCGCACGCATACGCGTAATTGCGCTTTCAGCAACGAGACTGACAACTAGAGACGGCCTGCACGATATTTTCACTTGCAAGCACTTTTTCCATGGTACCACAGCCTTGTGCGGTCGTAGAAGCCGCCAGCTCTACGCCAGCGGTCCTTCTAGCAACGTGTCGATCAAATTGTACACACTACATCCATGTCGATGGACTGTGTTACCACGATACAGAAGAACACGAGCGGAATATTCAGTAAAGTTTGACGCTTGAGATGTGAGGCAGTAAAAGGCTTAGGGCGGTACGACGGTCGGCATCGCATGAGTGCGCGTGTTCTCATACGAAAAAGCTTTAGGTGCGTTATTACATGTCAATGTCAATCCTTGACATGAAGCGCTAGACGTGAGCGGACGTGGCGGCGAGCAGCGTATCGACCAACTTTTCCAGTACTTTGTAGGGAACAAAACAGGAGAGCACTAGCTGAGCAAGTCTGACTCGTTTTTCACTCCTCCTGAACGCCATAGTTTCTGCTCCACTCAGTCTAGAACCGCGACCGTCGAGGCGATCCTGCACTTTTCATCGCAACCTGCCCACGTGCCTCTCAAATAGCTTGTCCTGCGCTCTTCGCTCGTCTCCATGACGTGGTCGTCTACTGCAGCGTTTCCATCACGCTCTTCACGGGTGGCGGGTACAGCTTTGACACGACCATCTGACGGTGGAGCATGTCGGCTTGCTGGCGCGCAGCTTCGAGAGCGTGTTTCTGTTCCGTGCTGCCAGCTGCGAGCTTCGCGTTCGTGCGGAAGTCCTCCTTGATGCGGCGCACGGCGTAGTTGCGAAAGTTGTAATTCTAGACACAGATAGTCAGAATAGAGTTAGTGCGTCGAAGAATTGGGCACCACGAGGTCCGCTTCCGTCTCGACTCTCGTTTGGTCTCGAGGGCCTTTGAGACGGCATAGACCCCGCGTCGAAAGAGACGAATTCTAACGATGCGACACGCACCTCAAACTTGGAAGCGCCGCGCAGCATCTCGCGGTAGAGACGACGCACCGACGACGACAGGGGCGATGACGACAGGGGCGACATTCTGGTACTGGGGCTCTGCTGATCACTGGTCGGCTGGTTTGTCGCCTGGGCTTTTACCTAATTAAGGCTGAAGTGGCGGAATGGACGGAAGGAGAAGTAGCGGATGAGTCCTAATTTTACTCGTTTTTATTTGGCTTCTTCAGACTAAATTTGAGGGAACGGATGGTACCACTCAAGAGGATTAAAATGTTGTTGAATAAGCAATTTGACTTTGGAGCTCTCAAAGCTGAAAAAGGACTCTTTCCAGCCCCGAGACTCGACTTTTGGTGACAAGGAAAGCAGTGGCTTCGCTCGTAGGCACACCAGCAGATACATCTACCAGACGTGCTTCGTGCAAGTACAGAACTTCTTTGAGCTGGCTGTAATCGCTACAAGACGATCAACCCTTCTCGAACAGCGGACGCTATGCTTCTAATGCTAAGCCAACAAGCCATAAATGTGAACAAATGAGGTTGACTTGTGCCATCTGGCTGCTAGTCGAACTACCAGCGCAGCGGCTATTTAGGGTCTCGGTGAACGTCATGTTTAATCGATGAACGATGGTTTTTACTGATATACAACTTGTCGGAAGATGCTCTGCACGTGATCATCTCACTGGTTGTAGCAAGCAAGTGCTTATGATAGCATGTAATAATTGCGCTATTGCCATTTCAAAACCCTTTGCACCACATCTCACAACTTTACACCATAGATCTCGTGTGAAGGATTTCACAATTACTTCTGTAGGCCTTGACACTATCTTTGTAGCACGACACTATGTTTGTAGCACATCTTTGTAGCGCATAATGATGCCTCGATTGTTCAAATCTGTCATGTGCTATATGCTCGAGAAGAACGGTACTTTGAGTCGTAAATCAACACCAGGCATAGTTGAATCTGTGGTGACTAGTAAGGCGATGCATCTATCGAATCTGGTCCGTTGACTTTACGCCACGTATATCGACCTCCAACATCTATTGTACACTAGGGCTTCTACCAAGCTGGGAGTCACTAATTCAGTGCAGCTTACATGAATAACGGAGCACAGACTTCTCGTAAACGACGATGTATTATAATTTATATGTAGTTGTACGTGTAATGCCGTTTTCTCAGTCCCTTTTTGCAGACTGCTGCGCAGCCTCGACTTCCTGTATACCTTGTGCCGACTTGTGTTGCTTTTGCAGATAGGAACTGTTTTTTGGACCACATTGCATGCAATCACTTCCTTTTCTAGTATTTTGTCATGCCTGACGAAACGGTGTGATGAAGACGAGACTCAGCTTTGTTGAGGGCGAAAAGAAGTGGGTACTCCGTTCAGTAACTATTCGATACTCCCCAATTGACTGCCCTCTTTCGGTATCGAAATCGCGTCTTCTCGTTGGTTCTCGACACACAAACGATCGAGCCAGATGGTGCCGAGGTCTGTTAGCCCATTCATGTGTACCATCTAGATCATGCAGCGCACAATAAACGCAGAAAGCTCACTACCGCAAGCAAAAAAGGATCATTACCGATGCGAGTAGTAAATCTATCTGGTAACACTTTCGCCATACAAACTTGATCAGGACCGTAGTTCAAACTTAGCATCAAGAATCTAGACTGGCAATGCAGGCCGTAGTTGCAGCTCCTCAGTTACATGTATTGCTTTCGGAGGAACAAAAGCCACTTGTACACTATTTACAAGTATTGGCCTTCGCGATCGACGATGCATAAGCTCTTCATTTACAACGTGTCGTACATCCCATCGCTTCGCTCAGCTCAGCCTCATTTCTGACATCACTTACACCAGGAGGCACCTAAACTTGCTGAAGCAATAGAAATAGTGATAACGTGCTACATGTAAGCTGCTGAGTTTGCAAAAGTAAAGGGAGCATGTTGCACGTAACTTGCTCGGGTAGATTAAAAGTATCTTGTTTCAGTCGAAGACAAATCAATAAGTATCACGCGACAAGCCTTAAAATGTGGACAAAGTATATTTTATGCCACAACTACAACTTCGTGGCAATACGGCAGCTTCATAGTTTGCTCTCGAACAGTACGCGCTCGTAAGTTTATTGAACGTGCCGTTCCTAGAATTTAGCGCTATAGTTGTAAGTGCCGACAAGTTGACATCAATCACAAGAAAGGTAGCCTACGACTTGCTGTTTTGTGAACTTACAGGTACATGAGATAAAGGGCTCACATGAAATGAGTACCCGAAGCACTATTTGCAGTTCACGATACATCACGGTAGCGCAGGAAGAGCTTCAACGTTTGTTTTGTGGGCATTGTTGGATTCCGACTTTCCTACGTCAGTAATAGTTGTTTCGAATGTATTGGTCGGACGTGCGCCGATTTCGCGTGACCTCGTTTGCTAGCTGGTGATTCACATACAACGCCTGGAGTGCCTCCATCCGCGCTGCATTTAAGTGCAATGGCCGTCCACGACGCAGTCCAATGTCTTCTTCGCCAAACATGTCGAGGTAAGGAGACCCAAAAAAGGAACTGCGTGAACCGAACACCAAGAGTACTGAGGTCGATCGCATGAGGAAAAAAAGACCAACACCAGCGCCACATGCGATAGCGTGACGCGTGCAAGCGCCCATCCCGTCGCTACTTCGTCGACAGCACTCCATTCCGGCACACAAGACTTGTCCACATACAAGGCAGATCGATGGGCTTTCCATTCTCCTGCCTGTCTGCTTGCACTTGCTTTTGTCCAGCATTTCCGAGTGCAGGTCCGTGTACAAAGAGGCCAATTTCACCAACCGAATATGCGCGGCATAAAACCAGTTCTTTCCCAAGTGGATGTCTGGCTTCAGTCGCAATGGAAGTCCCGGCATTTTCGCCACATTGCTTCGTAAAATCAGCGCTTCTCTCTCAAAAGTGCCTTCCATCATTTCGCTTGAACTTAATCTCTTCAGGTCTGCAATGATCGGATCAGCGTGACCGTGATGTCTATAATGAAGCTGCAACTCTTCAGGAACCGCAGCACTGGTGGGACGGACTCGCAGCTCACGCGCTGCCCGCAAGAGGTATTCTACTAGTGCCTCGTCTGCCAACAACTGAGTGATGTGCGGCAATCCTATTTGCTGGCACATGTCGTTGTACTTTGTGCTGAGCCGCAGCGAACTCGAAAAGTTGGCGCTCCATGAAGCATCAGGGTCCTGTTCGCCTCTGAAAAGTGCACGGCATAAAAGCGTCACCTGCTGCATAAACGTCAGGCATGACGACTCGAACAGAAGCTCGAGCTGTCGGCCACGTGGAGCCGGGCCTTTGTGTACAACTACCGAGTCCCCTTCTTCGCATCCTCCTGTTGTGGTAACAGCAATGTCCATACCGGCCTCCTGTGCAAGACGTCGCATGAGGAGCTCCAACCCACGTTGCCGTTCATCCTGTTGCTCGGACGATAACTCGTCGGCCGCAGCAGTCCCTCCTCTTTCGGCTTCAACCTGCTCTTTCAGGCTATCGTTCTCGTCTTCAGCTTCCGATTGCGCAAGTTGGATGAGCACTTGTGCCATGCGTAAGATGCAAAGAGACCGAATCGTGAGCAAGATGTCAGCCTTTGCCGTCAGCATGCTACTGCAAATGGCAACACCGAGGTAGAGCAAATCTTGACCCAAAATTGGTTGGCCCAACTGCAGCGGCGGTCCGTCTGGCAATGCCTCTAACCATTGCTCGAGGGATAGAGCGCATCGAAAGTTTTGAGCAATTGGAAAGCACATGCTTTGGTAGAATCCCCGACCGTGCTTTGCGAATAGCAACGGCACGTGGCGCAATGAGCGGAGTATGACATTCAGTTTGTTGTCATCCTTGGGAGTGCGTTGATCCAAGTGAATGTCCAGCGCTTCTGGCAACGACACAGCCACTCGATCTTTCAGGCACGGGACAGCTGGATTCAGAATGTTTGAGAAGCTAAGAGAAGAAAATGAAGACACCTCAACTGCTGAGCCAGTACTTCCAGACGTCCGGTGAGCACAATTTGATCGTCGAACGGCATCTCCGTGCCCGTTCGTTGGAGCAGAAACTAGTGGCTCAAGTGAGCACATTGCTGACGAGATGCAGCTTAGCTGAGTGTTCGCTATGGTCGACGCAAGCGCACACCAGATCAAGTGGGTCAGCTGCGGTCCGGTCGAACGGAATCCCTCCTTGAGACCATCCACTGCAGATGCAAGGTCCGCCATTTCTGGTTGGAACCGTGACATTGTTTCCAACACTGATAATGCGAAGCACTTCATTGCACAAATGTCTTCTTCTTGCGGCATCCGAGTTCTTTCACCTCCTTCATCATCTCGCTCTATCGCGTCCTTTGTAGCGAGAGTCTCCAATCGACTTGAAAGTCCATGCAGGAGCCAAGACAAAATGCAAGACGTATCTTGCGAGGACCGGAACACGCGCTCCATCGCATCACGGTCGCGTTGCTGTTCCGCCAATGCCAAAGGAGAGGAAATGGGAAGCCACGGCACAAGCATGGAACTCAGTGCTTGGCAAAGCGGGCAAAGAAATTCACCGGATTGCGCATCAAATGCTATGTTTGTCCGACTGTGGTCAAAGGTAGCTTGAGATTGTGCCCTCACTGAGTCAAAATACTTCTGCCAGCAGTGCAGGTGCACGGCGTGGCCACATATTGATAAATGAACTTGGGGCGGAGAAAAGGCAGCATTAGATGCTGCGGTGCTGTTGCTGGCATCATCCTGGTTCCCGCCTGTCACAACAGCCTCCACTCGGCCGAGAAGATCTTCCCGTGCGTGTGCATCAACTTGACTCATTTGCGCGTGACCGATGTACATGATTGGTGCATTCTTCTGTTTCTGGGAGCAAATGATGCAGTCCGGAGGTGGTGGTGGTCGATACACAAACGTGCGTCTCGGCCCATCGTGATGGAAACTGTCTTCGACAAGACCACAATTGCTGCTACTATCGGACCGCCCTGCATTGTCATCCGCTTGGTCTTCATCGTCGGCATTGCTAAATGCACAAGACTGCGCAAATGCGTTTTGACGTGCCACCATCGCTGCAATAGCACGCTGCTGGTTCGAAACCTTTAGTTCGGCCTTCGACAGTCCGTTCTTCGTAACTAGGTCGTCGTGCTGTTTTAGACCACTCCGAATCGTGACCTCAACGTAAGCACGAATCGTGTAGTCCAACGTCGCCAACTTGTGTAAGATCCAATAGATTGCTGAGATCGTCGACTTTGCGGTTTCAAAGTCATGCTTTACCATATCCTTCGACAATGACACAAGTAGCGCAACGATACTCAAATCATTCACCCTGCCCAGGTCACTCTGGTCGCCTTCATTGGTCATGTGCACGTCACAGTCATCAAATGACGCTGGCTGTCGCTTCACACGCTTTTGCTCACGAGGAGTCGTGTCGACTTCCTGAAATGCATCGGGACCACTGCGCAGAAGTGCAAGTGTCTGACGTCTCTCACTGTCGGACAATACAGCTCCGTGTTGTTGTAGCTGAGAGGTACTGCCAGTACCTCGCTCTAGTACAAGCACAACCAAATTAATAATGTGAATGGCGCGTACAACCACCGTGGCATTCGTTCTTTTAGTTCCAATAGTACGACCCGCGCCATCGCAGTAACCAGCAGCATGGGCGTTTGCGTCTAGAAAGATAAGCCGCAATACGCCCAGCAATCCCTTCTCGAGCACAATATGATGCAATGCACCTAGTGACGAATGAGGGGGTGGTATTTGCGCTACTAACGGGATAGGTGGGTCCGCAACTTTCCATGTCTTGAACAAAGCCTCCTGCCGCGCAAATTGTGCCCTCTCATGACAAGGGCGGCTTATGTGGTAGAAGGAAGGATCGTACTCTGTATAGTATGCCTTTTTCAAATTATACACAATAGGTCCCGTCGCTCCGTCTCCGATGCGGCCCTCGTCGTCCCTGTCGTCGCCTGAAGCAGCAACATTGACAGAACGTTTGACCTGCTGATCAGCCACTTCGTCCAAAATACGCTCAAGTCGGGTAACGTGCTGCTCTTTATGCACAGCTGATATGCCGCCAGAAGGTGTTGAAACAACAAACGCGGTCTGATCAAGCAATTCCGATAACCGGCAAGGGTGCTGGCTCAGCTGATGGATGACTTCGCGACGAAGTACCGTGTCACGCTGTTCGATCTCATCTAGTGGAGGTGGGACTTCAGTAGCGATCCAGATTAGCTGTAAAAGAGCAGCTTCCAGCATGCTTACTTGCTTTTCGTCCTCCGAATTGCTGGCGAATGGCTCTAGGGTCGAGGTGTCAAGGCTCTTGTCAGTAGCAGTAGCATCACTCCACGAGAGGAGCCATTCGGAAAGACCAAATCGCTCGAAAAAGATCGTCAGAAGTTTGGGAAAGCCCACGACTGTTGCAATTACTTGCACAATGAATAAGTCCAAGTCGCGCAGCTTACTGCACCAGGGCGGGCAAGTGTAGCTCGTTAATTGGCGTTTCATTTTCTGCCCGTTGCGGACCCAAAGATCACAGCTAATCTGCGCACAGAGCACCAAGGAGCGCAGTGGATATTCCAAAATACTGTACGCCAGCACGGTCTTCTTCTCTTCAACGCCCAAGAGTTGCTTCTCATCCTTGGCTCCACTTCGTTGTATCACATTTACCATCAAGCGCTCCAAAAGTACGCCCCAGCTTGCATCACATGACGTCGCGGTGCCGGAAGAAGGAGGTGGGCTATGGTAGAGGCTCTCGATCAAGAATCGACTCAATAGACTGTGAAGTGGGTTGTGGAAGGACACAGGTTGTGTCGACACGTCATATTTAGGTATCTCCGCAAAAGAGGAATCCAATCCCATCAACCTGCCACACGGTGGAACAAACAGTTGCAACTGAGTAGCAGCTGTACCAGCCGGATCCAACTGATGCAAAATTCCTTCCAGCACGTTCAACACCATACGTTCGCGATCCTTGGTGTGCGTTTGCGTGGTCGCAGCTTCGTGATTGCGAAGCCCATTTGACATGAGCGTTATTATATTGCTTACGCCAGCGTGAAAGTCAAATGCAGTGATCCAAGACTGGCTTTCGTATGTGACATGCGCGCAACCATTCTGTATCCGCACTTGAGGGTCCAAGCCCTGGATTCGTCCAAGCATCCGCAAAAGCTTCTCTAGTAAATCACGCCGGAGAAGTAGGGCACTCGACATGGCTGGTATACCCAATACATAGGCCAAATGTTCAAACAAATAGTGGTACCGCTTGAATTCAAGCAGTGGGTGGTCACAGTCAAGCGCGCGGGAAGCACATTGATGCTGGGGTGGCGGTAGCGATGGGGCCTGCACCATCTCAAGAGCCGTGTGAATACTTTCCAAAAGCATGTCCAACAAACCCACGCTTGCCAAATGATGCACAATAGAAGGGGTTGTGAAAATTTGCACGCCGTATTGGAATAGCGACTCTTTACGCGTTCCGATTCCACTGAAGTACATGAGCATGAGACGGCTGTACACTTTGTAGAAAACAACCGAAAACTGCAGCTTCGAATCTTTGTCGCCCTGTAGCTTCAGATACAATTTAAATAGCTCCAGAACGATATCTTTGCGGAAATACGGGTGCGAAAGAAACATGACCTGAAGCGGCTCTTCGTCTTGGCCATCCACAGCAAATAACTTTTCACAAAATAGCGCGTGCAGCTGTGTGGAAAGTGAGCAAACTGTCCTCACCCACTGTGCTACCCGCAACAAGACGTTTTCGTCATGTACAAAATCGTCCCGCACCACACACACGTGCCAACCTTCACGCTGTAGCGCCTGCATGAGTGTCAGTGCGTCGCGCAGCACCAAGTTTCGAGCTACAATCTCCGACCCGTTCGCGTCGATTCTACGCACGAGGTCGTTTGCCCTCAGAATTCGTTTTCGAGACAGAGATTGGACCAAATCCTCGTCCGAGTGTACGTCGTCGTTAGCTATTCTCACATGAAACTGTCGTTCCATCAGCTGTCCATCTTCCAAGCTAACCCCACGCTCTTGTATCTCGAGCCACAATCGATCAAGCACCTGTCGTCCTTGTTCATCGACAAACTCAGCATTGAACACCTGCATTGATTGCTTGGCCATCTCCACAAAAAAGCCCACAATCGCTGTAAAGAGCGCATCGGCTACGTGGACAACCTCGACTGGCAACAGTTCTGCATCCGTACTGTTCAAATGGGCAGCAGCGTCTCCTGCTGGTTGCCCATGACGGACACAGAACCCCTCTGGCGCCCACGCTTCGCTGTCTCCGCAATCACAGACCCCGCCTGGACTCGTCCGATGGAACAACACATCGTGGCCGTCGTGGTTGCCATGCTGGAAGCACTGGACACACAAGACACACGTGTCGTCGGCGCCGCACGTCCTGCAGTTGAACGCAAGGTCGTGGCGCTGGAACAAGTAGCCACAGAGCCCTCGAGTGCTCTCTCGGGGCCTCACTCGATCAAACAACGCGTCTCTCGACACAAAGGGCAAAGGCCGCTCCGGGTGCTGGAAAGGTGTAGCCCTGTCGACGCAAGTCCCGTCGTGCAGGAGCCGGTCGGCCCGAGCCAATAGTATCGCGTCCAGATACGTAGCCACTTCGTCGACAGGGACGGCAGGCGTCTTGTCGGCGCTGCCGGCCCGCGACAGCTGTCGCAGCTTCGACATCAGACGCGGGATCAGATTTACACAGAGGCAGTCGGTGGGCGTCTTCTGCAGCAGGTGCCGCACTGCTGTCAGGTCGTCCGGTGTCGCGAGCGTCGCCATCTCTGCCTCTGCTTTCAGTGCCCCCACAGCGTCTCACGTGGTACGGACCGTCAACGGCTTTGCCCAATAACTTTACCAATAACACCAAAACAACAATAACACCAAAACAATAACAACAACGAGGAGGAGGAGGAGGAGGAGGAACTGTTAATACAGTACACGAACCGAGGGATCGAAACGTACTTAGTCTGCTGCAGTTGGGAACGCGCGTGCGACATTTGAGGGCGCGTGAGACGTGGGACCGGGCGGCGGCGGCGCGGAGAACAGTCGTCGTCTCTTTTCTGTCGCCACAACGTACACTGACTGGTGCGGCGGACCCTTTGTCGCGGGTGCGGGAGGCCGCTGTTGGTGTGGGACACGCTACGAGAGGACCGAGAAAGTGGTCCAGGTCGACTCGCAAAGACGGAGGAGTTGCGTCGGAAATAGTCTGCGGCGTGTCCGTGTTTGATATTTGTGACGACGACGACGGGTGCGTAAGTAATTTAGCATCGCGGAAAGAGCAACACCAAATAATTACGGGTAGTAAAAACCATCGCAACGTGATTAAAGCTGTACAACGCGTCGATAAAATGGAGTAAGTGATTGAATGAAATGTAAAGTGCACCAAACAAACTCATAGATACGTAAAATACCAGCGATGTATACTTTACGTCCGATCGTCAATATTTATACACGCGTGTGCTCACGTTGCAGGTATATCTTTGTCATAAACATCCATGCACACACAGCAGCAATTCGGCCGTGGGTGGCGGCGTCAGACCATTTTTGTGCTCCGTGATCACTTATTCTTCGATATGACGCCTGTTATCCAGCACAACTCTTGCTCCTATGATACAGACCCTCTAGGACGCGATTGTCTTTGTTCACGCACCGACTGAGTCACGAATGCAGCAAACAAAGGTATGGCATATTGTGCTGCGTGTTCAAAGTAAATCGAGAAGACTGGAACACTTGCGCTCGTTTGCATTGTATCCCCCACTGCTGATAGCAATGCTGCATGCATCACCACAGCTTCCAGACGGCCGCATCCGATCACTTCCACCATTTGCAGCTTCTTTGCTGGCGATCGGTACACTCCATAAGCCCGTAACGCTTCGCCATCAATGTTCACTCTATAAGCGCGTCCCACTTTGCGTGTCAGCGTGCAAATGTGCCATTCCTAGCCAACTACTACATCTTCTTCTTCTTCGTCTTCTTCTTCTTCTTCTTCTGAAAGCAGAGCTGGCTGCTCCCGCCTTTTTTTCTTGTGGCGTTATGGTACAGGAAGCGGCAGACGAGCACAGCAGCTACGAAAAGTCTATTGCCGTTCCTCGACGTGGTCAGGGAAGCAACCAAATAGGTACTGAACGAACAAGCAGATGTGACACCACGAAAAGCGTTGACTTTATCGAGTCAAAAGATAAATAATTAGCGAGGTAGGTCAGTCATAGACACGTTTTGGAAACCATGTTGTCATTTACATCTGTCAGTTGATTTCAGATTTTGTGTTCGAGAGCTTACGGACGTCTTCAAGCTGCTTGGCATCAATGCTGGACACTGTTTGTCATTCGACCGAACGCCTTTCCTCGTCTGTATCAACCCAAGCAATGGCACAGAAAGTTGCGACCATGTCAACGTTGGCTTAGCTAGAGTTTGTGAGGACCTCTCTGACTGCTCTTTGTGCATTTATACAGAGCTCGATAACGTTGGAGAACTGGAGTAGCTATTCGGATAGGTGACACTGGAGTAGCTGACTGAATGTCACCTTCCATCTTTCTTTACAAGATCTACTCCTACACAAAGGCCTCGTGCACGACTTCCTTTCAGTCGTAGCTTCACTTGCTACCTACTACCGATGTTACAGCCAGTCAATACTTATCGATGGCTTTACGTCCAGCAGATCATGAACTTGCTCTTCAATGCCTTCACAAGACCTGTGGGACTCACTGCATCAGCACCAACCCGTCCACCAACTCTCCAGTATGTTGTCTCCTCTTGCTGCCTTTGTCCATCTGTCTTCTTTTGCTGCCTTGTGTCGTTTCGGTATATCATTTACTACGGCATCGTAAAGCGACACTTTGACACTTCACTGTCTCTTCATTGCGAAACTTGGCGACACCGTCATGGGCGTCAGCTACACGTGAAAACCATGTGAGATTAATCGAAGCTGAATGAGGACAAGAGAACGTCTGTAGTTGTACAGATGACTGAATGACGACATCATAAGAGCATGGGATGAAGAGTCGACGCAGTTGATTCCTCTCGCATGATGACTGTCGACGAAAACAGTCGCAAAGATTTGTGAACAATCGAAAAATAGATGGAGAATGCAGCGATACGTAAATTACACAGGAACGGTGCCAGGCATGTGCCTACTTGTACGACGGTCGTGCGCATCGTACACATCCGTGGTGTGTTTTTCATTTCTGTCGTTCTGACGCGCAATTGTTCGTTTGCCGTGCTCATTATTTATAGTTTTTATTTCCCCGGACAATTTATTCTCGTCTATCTCAGCATGAGTTGTGGCATCCGCTTGAAACTGCTCGTCCTCTGCACATCACCTCGAGCAAAGAACGTCAACTTGCCATCCAAAGTTACGCTTCCTCTCAGTCGTGCCGACAAGTACAACTCGGTCTCCTGCTTCCACAATAAGCCTTAGCTGTACACGTGGGCGCCAACCTGACGAGGCCGCGTCGTGCGCACGAGTTCGGCAAACGGTGGGCCTTGTAACCTGGCAACTGCAGTAGCGCTTGAACGTCTACTTGCACTCGTGTCCGATCCCTGGTCAATTGCTTCACTGAGCAAGTCGTGGCGGAGGGAATAGCTCGGCTCGTCAACAAACTCGCTGCTGCCGCGGAAAAGCAGCTGCACCTGAGAGCTGTTGAGCTCTTTGCGCCGCCACACGCGCAAGTCAAACACAAGGCCACTAAAGCCAAACCAACCGGAAAAGTGCGGCTCCGGTTTGGCTGGCGCGAGACCGCTGATACAGCCTGACCCGACATTCACGTGCCGCAACTTTGCCCAATCTTCAAGCAAAGCACCAGTGTCCGACAAACGCGGCTCTCCATTCAGGTAAACAGTCAGCAGTTGCTCCGGCTGGTCATTCCTCGTAAAATCCACGCAGTCCGGTCCAGCGTCACCGCCGTACGTTGCTACGAGATGATACCAGTGGTTAGGCACCAGCTCACGAGCCACACATACCGGACCAGGACGGTTGAGCAACGAGCACCACAGGTTGCCCAACGGGTCGACGGAAAACAACTGCTGATAGGCGTATGGCCAACCGCTAGCATCGCTAGTCTCCTGAAACGGTAGATCTTGAGCTCCTAGCAAAACACCGCCTAGAAACGTATCCCCAAGCTCAGCTAGCGAGAACCATATTTCAATGGAGAATGGATCAGTAGCGCTGCTAGCCTCTGTCTCGTGATCGATGCTTTCACCACTGCTGGTTAGTACGTGACTCAACGACCCTGGCAAAGGCAGAGCCGATCCGCGATCACGCCAGCGTGGGTCGATAAGTAGCCCGCGGAAACGAAATGAGTCCGTCAGTAGGTATGGATCACGCTTAAACGATATGTCAAGAGGCCGAGGCGAGCTTTGGACAATAGCACTGATTTGAAGGCGGTCAAGGCCACAGACGTTCTGGCCGTTGATCGCAACGATGACATCACCACGCTTCACGCGTCCTGAAGCCTCAATCTCTCCAGCTGCGCCGGACTCAGTTCGCAAGAATTTGCTTACTACCACACGGTTCCCGATCGAATTAATCTTCACCCCCAACCATTTTTGGCGCAGTTCCACGACTGCTACGGTCGCGGTTGCTGATCCAAATTCAATCGGTCGCAGTGACTCCGGAAGCTCACGATCGGAAAACCCAATGGCCCCGAACTTTGTTGCTAGATTGCCTGCAGAGATACTCGGCTGTCTGATAAGCTCTGGCGCATTCGATGCGGGTTTGGTCGTCGGTAAATAAGGCGAAGCCGCCATGCGTAAGTGGTCTGCACTGGAGGCTCGATGTAACGGTAGTGCAGGCATCGACGCGTCTTCGAAATTCTTGTCATCACCATCGCGCTCGTGCTCTTCTTCTGCTAAGGCATGTAGCTCCTCCACAACTGTGTTTATGTCAGGTCTGGCGGCCTGATCAGGATCACACATGGCTTCAACTAATGACCATATATTATCTTCTGCTCCGACCGGAGGAGGAGGCATTTTGCCTGCTAAAACTCGCCCCCGCACTTCTTCGTCAGACAGAAATCCATACGGTAAGTCCTCCGATAGAGCCTCCAGTAATGTCATTCCAAACGCGTAAATGTCTGAAGCCAACGCAGCCTTCGGATGATCTTTTAGTAACTCCGGCGCCTGCCACCTGAGTGACCCTGAATGGGGTACAAAGGGCGGAGCCTCTTCAGAATCCGCTGCAACACGCGATAGCGAGAAGGAGCGCAGATTGGATAGCCTGGCTTGGCCATCATCTCCGACCAAAATGTTCGCGCAGCGAATGTCACCGTGTACCAACGATGCTTCGTGCAAGCTCTGCAGTCCCGTAGCAGCTTGGGCAAGCAAGCGCACGAGCTGACGTCCATGGTCCACCGACAGATATAGATAGTCTTCCAGCGATATCACCGTTGCTGTCCCAGTCTCCGGAGCTGCCCATGGACTCACGAATGCCACAAATGGCTGTAGACCAAAAGTTGACGCTCCTGCTAACTGCAGGACATGCGGGTGGCACACCACGTCACGAAGTAGTTCAGTCTCGCGCTGCACAGCTTTCACAGCTTGCGCGAGAGATGTCTCCAGCTCTGCTTCTGCTCCATTAGCAGCGACATAGTGTTTGATCAGGAGTCGCTGCACACCACTCGATCGCTGCCCTCGACTGTGCATCCAGCTAGCACTTGTGATTTGACAGTGTGGCCCGCCGCGGAACCGCGCGCTAGGGCAAAGAGCTACTTCAGCAGGCGATAAGAACCACGACGGCAGCACGGGCACCTCGACGCCGCAGACACGAACCAGTCTCCGAAACAGCACCCGCAACGACTCTTCATGATCCGGCAAGAGCTCTGCTTCCCCCTCTTTTGCAGCCTCTTCTTCCTCCCCCTCCTCTTCCTCAGCTGCACCGTCGCGACTGCTGACATAGCTGCGATTGAGCTGCTGCTGCTGCTGCTGCTGCTCCTCCTCTTCTTCTTCTTCTTCTTCTCGCTCCATCTCGTCACGTCCTGCACGCGCTTGAACGCAAACTTCACCACAGCGATCATCTCCCGCTGCTCATTGTCCGAGCGCTCGGCAACAGCGTCCACCTGCCCTTGCGCCGCCACCAGCAGCGCGTTCTCCACGCGCTCGAGCGCTTCTTCCCACTGCTGCGCCCAGCCGGCGCTCGGGTCCACGTGCTCAGCGTGCAGCCCGCGGAACGCCGCGTCCATCCACACGTGCAGCACGCGCAGCTCACAGACGGAAGACGGGGCGCCGGCGAGGCGGAACACGGCGCTTTCGGTCGCGGCGAGGCGCTCGAGCAACAGCGTAAAGCGCGACAGCGCAGCATCGACTTGCACGGGCCACTGCAGCGCAGTGGCGGCCGGGGCGGTCCCTTCGGACGACAGGCGCTCCGGTGGCGGCCGGAAGTGGTCCGTGTAGCCGCAGATCGCCACGAGGCGGCCGAGTAACGTCTCGCAGAGCGGCCGCAGCTCCCACGAGCGCTCGCAGAGCGTCTGCATGGCCATGACGGCGGGCTCCATTCCCGAGACGCGCGAGACGGTCGAATGCAGCCGCTGTGCACACGGGCGCGACGAGAGAGAGAGAGAGAGAGAGCGCGCGCGCGACACGCGGGCGATCGTCACGCAAACGAGTGCGGCCCACGGGCCATACAAAGCTCAAGAGCGGCGGCCGGTGAATGTACCGGTAGAGAACTCGGTACATTCAGAGCGACGGCTTGTCGCAGCGCTACACGCTGAAGGGGCGATGGGCGCACGAGACATGGAAAGGCCGAGCGTGTGAAGTAGTCCTAGTCGTCGTAGTAGTTGTTGTTGTTGTTGTAATCGTAGTAGTAGTCGTAGAAGTCATAGTACTACTAGTAGTAGTCGTAGTAGTCGTAGTTGTAACCGTAGTAGTAGTCGTAGTGGTACTAGTAGTCGTAGTCGTAGTAGTGGTAGTAGGGTGTTGTTGTGCTGTAAATGTGCCGCTGCGCCTGAATCGGCACATGCAAATGAGTCACCGCTCGATTAGATGGTATGCAAACGAGCACAAACGTATCCCATAACTACCACGTCCGCTGTCCTAATCAACAACATCGCTACGTCCGTCGGGTGCGTCCACTTCCCATTGCATGTCGATCCGCGACTGATTCAAGTCCCACGCACCGTCGTCTTCACTCTCGACGTGACAACTCGTAGCGTCATGAGCGACATCGCGTTCCGCAGCTTTGCTCGCATCGCCCGTCTTCGTCATGACGTCGCGAAGTATCTCCAGCGATGAAGTCGTCACGTCAATGCGGCGAGCAACGACACTTGGCGCACACGAGAAAAAGACACGTCTGGCAGGATCGTCTTCCTCAGTGCTCCTGTCGTCATTGTCGGCTCGGGTTACCCGCAGCGCAGCAGCGTGTCGAAGCTTGTCGCACAGTGCCAGCGAATGCACTAAACTCCATTCGACGTGACTGGAAACTATCGCGGCAGCACGTACAGAAGAAGCGCTGTACGTTGGGTCGACTCGTGGCTCAATCAGTGCAGAGATGGCTTCGAGATGGTCCGACAGATTCAACCGAGTTGCCCTGCTCAGACCTTGCGCAACGCGAGGGTACTTGACCATCACAGCCGAGCATGACTGCATCACGTCTTCCATCGCGCGGCTCCATGCCGCTTGAGCTCTTTGGTCGCCCTGAAGCGTCTGAAGCGGAGCGCCAAATATTGCAGGCCACTCGTCCACGTTCACCTTCGACAAGTACGTCAGCATCCGGTAGAGCGAATAGATGATACGGCCAGATGCTACATCCGCTGCAGAGGGCACTGCATCCACTTCACCACACGACTCGATGCTCTTGAAATAGTGCAAGACCAAATGTTCACTGATGAGATTGACCAGAGAAGAAAGCTGGCACTCGCTCGGTAGTAGGCTGCTGCATCGGCTCGAAAGAATCGCGCGGACGAGTACAGTCATTACGCTGTATGGCTCAGTATCACACAGTTCGCGACTTGCTTGCAGTTGGTGCTGCCAGCACTCCAGCTGGACAGCAGCAGACTTGTCAACTGCGCCACCGCAGTCCTTCGACGGAGAGGACATCTGAACGCAAAACACCGGGGTGTAGCTCGAAGCAGTGCAGAGACTAAAGTAGAAACGATCCGGGACGGACGAATCACAGACAACATGCCGGACACTGCAAGCGCCACGCAGTTCACTCAGCAATTTCTCTTGCAGTGTTGCTTCTTCGCTGAAAGAAGTACCGCTTGGCAGCACCAAGCACAAACCAATGACAGGTGAAGACATGCTCATGATAGTCGTATCAATGCGATGCAATGCGCCGTCACCTTTGACCGCTGAGACTCGAGTCCAAGCCTCCTCGATAGCACTGATGCCTCGCAAAATGACACTGCGCGTTCGCTCCTCTACGTTAATGCCCAGCGAATCCAGCATTGCAGACATACTTGTGCACGGAAATTCCAGCATCCTTTTGTCCCGACTCACAGCACATTCTTGTCCAATCCACGAGACACTCAGAGCAGAATCCTGGAAGCACCTGACCTCGGACAAAGGGCGTTGCAAAACTTCTGCATCAGTTGTAAGTATTGTGACTTGCTTGTAAAGGCCGAAGTTAGCAGTATCCAGGTATTTGCAAATGGTCTCATCGAAAGCGTTGGACGAAACGGGTTCACAAAAACTGACCACGTCGTCAAATGATTGTGTTGCCGAGAGAAGGAATCGAGATTGCACTCGCTTCATCAACGCCGAAACCGACAATGGTGAAGTTTGAGATTTCCGAATACAAAGCAAACGTGCCTTGCAGCCAGACCCCATTTGGTACAACACTTGAGCCATACCACGAAGCTTTGTCCTCGTCTCACCAGTATCCTTGGCAAAGTCGCACTCCCTCACGTGCAAAATAAACAGCTTTGACTTGGCAGCGTTACTTCTCTGTGGCGACACATCGTTGTCAACGTCCCGGTGGGTACGACTCGAGTCATACGCCGAATCATCAACAGCAAAAGGTGATGTTGTTGTTACCACTTGCTCCTCTTCAACGCTAAAAACAGCTCCAACACGAGCTTTTAAATCGAGCGGCGGATCAACTGCAGCTCGCTTGGCGGAGGAGATGGACAGAAGGTCATTCGAATACACTGGTTTCACGCGGTGTGCGGTAGACAAGGTGACATGTGGTATCTTGTTTCTCCGTTGTAGATGCAAATTACGATCCACCTCGACTCGAAGAGCTTGGCCACGGTCGTCTTGAACGACTTCGACTCCACGAACAGAGCCTAGCGCACTGAGTTCAACATCTCGGACATACTGCAGATTCGGCTGGTAAAACAATGTCACATGGTCAGCATACTTATTTACATGCGCTGCAGGAATCCGAGCGGCCAGCTCTGTACGCGACTTCTCGTCCAGAAAGAGTCCGACGTAAATCAAGTTTCCGACATCGCCATCGGACACTGGGTTTGCTGAAAGTAAGCCATGCTCAAATTGGGGCGTGAACGAGTGAGCACGGGTGTCTTCCTCCCATCGCAAATACATGCTGACAACTTTGAGCGGAGGGACGCCATGCGCGTTACGTCGACCCATCCGCAATGCTGTCAGAACGTCGGGACACTTCATTTCGACAATATGCACGCGACAACCAAAACTCTGAGCAATGTCCTCGTACGGCGCATATTCCCACTTCTGAGTGCTAGTGTTTTCAACCAGCACAACATGCTGATAGCAACTGCTTTGCTTATTTCCTTCCGAGATAGCACCCGTCACAGCCCTCCTGTAATCGTCTTTGCACTTACCGTGAGCAGCGCTGAGCTCCTTCCCGTTAAACACGTATCCCCGCGGCGTAGCAAAGTGCAAATCTGCCGAGCACATCGTAAACGCCACCCTTTTGTGGCCACATAGCGCCTCGAGTTCTCTCCCCAGCGTACTCTTTCCACTGCCTGGAATACCTCGCATAATGACCACCACCGGTTTACCACTTCCGACATTGCTGCGCAGCATGTCGTCTACAAGATCTGCGAGTCCAGGATACCGCATTTCAGCAACAGAAAAAGCCCGCTTGGCTGCATCGATGGGCTGCAACACGACTCGCTGAATCTCTTCTCGCTGATCCCCCACAGCAGCATCAAGCGTTACCTGACTCCACGTCAGTCTTCCTTTCCACTGGTACTTGTCATGCTCCACGTCGCTTCGTTCCTCACTCGAAGAAAGTAACGGTACCACCAACCGATGCGTCGGCAGCAGCTTCATAGCCAGCACCTCGCAGCTCTTTAGTCTCAGTATCAAACTGTTGGCAATTCTCCAAATCGCATCCTCCGACGCTCGAGTAAAGCCCACACTCAACTTCCACTCGTTCTTCTTCACGTCCTGTTGCAGCATCGTCTCCACTTGCAGCTCCAGTTGCTCGCCATTCTCTTCCAGTCTCTTGAGCGCCGCCAGTACGCGCTGCAACTCCACCACGTGCTGCCACTTGTTCAGACCACACTCCAGCAGTTCCACACGCACGTCATGACGCGCTGTGACGGCGGCACTGCGGTGCGCGTCAAAGGTCCGTTCAAAGTCCACGCAAACATCACGTAAGGACTTTGCGTCGTGGTGTACGGAGCACAGTTCAAGCGCCACGCGCACGCGCAATGCGCTTTGGTCAATGCCGCGAGCAACGTCCGGGTCCGCCAGTTCAGTCGGAGCCCGACGTCGACTACCGCGACCGCGACTCGAAGACGACTGAGTGGACGTCGAGGACCGCCGAGCGCCGCGACGAGCTGCTGTTCGCCAAGCCATGGCAAATTGAACAATGAGCTGCTCATCGCCGTTGGGCTCGACTGGAATATCCGTGGATAGTCGATGATGATCCGGAGAAAAGGTCTGTATGTGATGATTCGGTCACTAGATTGAAGTGGATTTGGCTACAGATTTAATCGCTTTCCTCGAAACGTCCAGCCGTATACAGTATACACATATTTCGACAGTTAGCCAGTGAGCGTCAGAGATGTTGATGATGATGCGGGTAAACATAGACCGTCGATAATCATTTGGTGTCACATCGGTGCTGTCATCAGCAAGTGAATCGATGCATGATGAGCATTGGATCAGAGTGTGATAGAGCTCGAGGTAATGTATGGTGAGCAATACAGATCGAGGCACTAGCTACCGTGAAAGGTAGACTAGCGTCAATTTGACACGCCGACGTCGTTAGTAATGACGCGATTGCTGCTCGTCCTGCGAATGGATGAACCCCGGCACGCTGTTGCAAAAGTCCTGCATCTTTTGCATGCGTCTTCGCAGCTCGTTTTGCAGCGTCGTCTCGGCAGCAATGACGCCTGGAGGTAACAGCGACTCAACTGTATCAGCTCCAGTGAATGCCGCAGCTGCGGAAGCCAACGACTCGAGTCGCGTGTCCGCTACGGCACGCTTCGGGCCTTCACCACAGGTCGTTTCGCCGTCTTGCGCGTCCTTCTCCAGCTCGCGCTTGAGGCTCTGGATCCGCTTTTCCCACTCGCGAATCTCCTTTGTCTGTGCTGCGTTGCGCTCCGCCATCTCACGCGCGCGCACGTCGTAGTCCAACGCCTGTTGCCGCAGCAACTGACTCGAGCAGCGGAAGAGCATCACCGCAGACGTCTGGGAGATGCCGGTCCGAGTACTCACGACAGCTTCGGCATTCCGTTTGCGTCTGCGCGTGACACGAGTAGGCACTTTGTGGTCGGCTCGGCCCTTCTCCATGTGGCTGTCTGCTGCTTTCTCGCCGCCCACTTGCAGTATTTGCTGTTGCGGTCGCTCGTCCTCTTCTCTCGACACCTTTTCCGCAGCCGTCTTTGCACTACAAGTTTCATTCATCTCTTGATGGCCGATGCGCACCCGACACTTCTCTCTCTCTCGCTCTCGCTCTCTTTATTTCTTTCGCTCGTCTCTTTCTCTTGTGCGTTGCAGCAATCGCCTGAGCTGCTGCCGCCACTTGTTTCGGCCACGACGCGGCAAAGTCTCTCTTAACGTCTACGCTTCGAATGCCGGTGCCTCATCTCCCGCTGTATGCGATTTGAGAGGGTGCCCGACAGCTCAAATCGGAACCCATGTGGCAGCTGAGAAGCGAGTTTCAGCCAATGACTTGCCGTCTACCATAGCATGCCAAAACGGACGCGCGCGTGCACACCATCGGTACACAACTAACCTCTCATATCGCGTACACAGCGCTGCCAGTTGTTGCGATCCGACACTGTCATGCGCGACTCGAGTCTGCTGCTCAAGTGCGAAGCGTTTCTTCTTCACCCGACCGTGCGGACGCTGTCGCTCGCTCAGCGCGTCGATTTTCTCGAGAAGAAGGTGCGTGTGTGCATCATGCAACGAGGGACAGAAGAAACGCCAGGCTGTGGGATGTCGTTGGGGACTGAGCAAAACCTGTCGAAATGCATACACAGGGCCTGACGCCAGCAGAGATCGCGCAATGTCTGACGAGTCTCACGCAGCGCGACGGCCTTTCGCAAGTCGTGCGACGCCCGATCACCGAATCCATAGCTCGTGCTTTTGGCGGTCGTTCGTCCATTGGAACGGCGACTTCGCCTCGCCAGCTGCTCCAGTTCGTCCTTCAGAAGTACGGCATCGTGGCACTGCTTGTGGCGTGCTTGGGAGTCAGTTACGCGCACTGGAAAGGCAAAAACGGTGAACAGCTGATATTGCAGCACGAGGCAGAAACGACCCAACGGCAGCAGCGCCAGCACACGCGAGTCGCGGCGCTACTGGCTGTGGTGAACGATCAGCAGATGCAGTACAAACAGGCCGCTAAGCTCCTCGAGACTCGCGCGACGAGGTGTATTGACGCAGCACAAGCAGCACAAAAAGCTCAAGGGATACAAGTAGCAGAAGCAGCAGGGGTCGATGCTGCTGCGACGTCGCTGACAGCATTATCCGCAACGCAAAGCACGCGACGATCGGAGCTTCGAGCGCTGAAAATGGAAATGCTGGAGCTGAGAAGTGCCATCGTGAACTCGTGTTTGCAGTCTCCGGTTGCTGCAAAGGTTGTCGACGACAAGGAGCTGCTACGGCCGGCGGATGTCGCGGCGACGAACCGATTAAAAGAAAAGGATGTACAGGAGAAGACAGTCATTACAAAGCGACTCACGAGTTGTGATTCTGCTATAGGCGCTCGTTATATGAAAGCAGAGGAAGCACGTCCGATGATGCCTGAATGGGTTGGAAGCAACGACATACAGCGAAGCAGAACCAAGGATCAAACGGCTATGAATTCTGGAGAGATTACTGAATTGTTCGAGCTAGGCCAGACTCAAGAGCAGCTATCGGCAGCAGGAAGCTACCGTCTTTTGTTCACCACATAATTGGCAAACGTTCATGGTGAACGTTTGCACGATCGTGAGGTGCGTCAAGCACTCGTCAAGAAGCAAGATCGTCAAGATTTGGATTGTAGTAAAAGCGCTTGCATGTTTGCATGGAGCCGGCGGACATTTGCAGCTTTCGAAAGCCGCGAGAGCTTGCGCCGATCTGCTAGTTTGAGACAAAGTACGATATGCTGGTACTCGTGTGTGTGGATGAGTGAAACTCACTCGCGAGCATGTGGTCATCTTCCGAATAGGCGACTCGTGGGTACGCGTAAAAATGAAGCACGAGCACAGCAGTGCGTGACTGCACGACGTATGCGCAGAGAGTTGCAGGTTGAGCAACGCCAGGGAAGTTTGTTATACGCACAACGAGAAGCCGGCGCGTTTATCGAATAGGCTGCAGACGAAGTGATCACATGCACGGCGGCAAGACCAAGTGCCCGGCGCTGCTGATGAATTGACTCGGTAGTATACACATGCTGGCTGGATGATCGCTGATGTCGTACATGGCTCCTGCAGTGCCGGCAGAAGATGACAAGGCCAGCTGAAACATGAGCAGAAAAGCTGTGCGCAACAATCATGCATTGGCGCTGGAGAACAAACTACCTGCCGACTTAGCGCAAGAAGAATTCGCGGTCGAGCTGGTAAAAGTACGACGTATGGCTTGCATACGTGCTGCAAGGCAAGCTGATGGATTGGCTCGTGCTGCTGAAAAAGCGCTGGGGAAGTGCGACTTCTAGATGCCGAATCGGTATGGCTGCTACGTAACAGGCGGCGCAAAGAGGCCACCTTGCAAAGAGCTTAGGGGACGAAGACTAGGGATTGGAGATGGTGATGACGATAATATTGAGCTAGCAGAGGTGGGTAAGATGGTGTGAAAAAGGAGGGGAAGAGGCGGCATCAGAACGCAGCAAAGTTGCATAAAGAACGTACGGCGAACCAAAAATTGTTGCGATTTGTCAGATGTAAAGAACGTGTAGCATATATAGTGTTGACTGAGTTTCGACATGATCATCGGTGACAATAAGATGCTCGAGACGAGAAGTGCGACTTCAGTCAAACCAATTTGTCCTCGCGAAGTGTGAAGTACCAGCGAGTGCCGATCTGCTCGTGTGTGAGATGGTACCTGCAGTCATGACGTTTCGCATACTTCTTGTGTGCCGTCTTTCCGTAAAGAAGTTGTTTCGAAAGCTAAGGGCGTGGAAAGAATCGTGTATGAATTGCTGACCTCCCTACGTCTAATACGCCGCCACTCGGCCATAACGGTGAGTAATGACAGTCCTTGTCAAACCATATTGGTATCGTTTCGTGCCTTTAGCTTCTTGATCTTCCGTGACGACATAGCAGTGTATCGAGCGTTCGTTCACCCTTCCATTGTTGCGCCGTCTGCATTTACCAACCAGCACCAAAGCGCAGAGAAATTTACGCTGACTTTGGTCCACTTTGGTCATACACTGACTCTGCCCATATTTTCACTTGGCTAGCACACCACAGGATGCCACTACCATTGAATGGCAGGTTTCATTTGACAGCTCCAAGCTTTCTACAGCTTGTGTGATCGAAACGTCGTGTCGCCCATTTTAAACTTGAACTTCTTGCCGCGGAACTGCTCGAGCGAAGAATCGGGTAGGTTGCTAGCGTTGGACGAAAAAACTCGCTTCCGCTCGTCACTACTTTTCTTGCCCGACCCGCTGCTGGCATCGGGGCCGTTCAGCCCAGCACTATTGCCGCCACGACCTGAGCTGCTCATCAGCATCCGATTCTTGCTGTCTTCCATCATGATCCGAAGGCTTTCATAGCCACCAGCCCAGTTCGTACCCTTATCCTGAACGATGTGAGCAACTGAGATGGGAGTCGTTTCGCCCCAAATCTTTCGATACAAGACGATGAGCGCCACGCGTAGTCGCTGATCCATTGCAGCAGTCGTATTCATTAAACCCCACAGCTCTTCAACGATACGCTTGGCGGAGCTGCTATCATCGCGAAGCTTGCTAAGGTCGGGACGATCGAACAACCCTAACACTTGGTCTTTCTCCGGGCTCTTTAAAACAAACGATGTCGGCTCCTTCATCTCAATGTAGTTCATCAAGCCTAACGTATAGCTGTAATCCCACGTAGCTAGGACTTCTTTCCCAACACCGGGCGGAAACCCGCGCATGCAGTTAAGGCAAACATGCACAGCAAACAATCGGATGCCAGGTGATTCCTCAGTTTTTAGGAGTTGGCACAGCCACAACAAGGCTGCCGTAGCACCGAAACTGTTTGCCAACATGAAAGACGGATCCTGTGGTGACGATCGTCCAACCTTCTGGTGCGCGACGGAAACGCCGGGGAAGTGAGCTCCCGTAAACGAAGACTTGTCGTCGCCCGTCGGGCCAGCAGGATCTTCAGCGAAGAATAAGCGAAGTATGCTTTCGATGGCAACTTTACGAACAGCGTTAAAATGCTTTGGTGAAGCGAATGAGCGAAAATTCACCAACTTCTCCTCACATCGTCCGGCCAAAACCAGATTACACAGCGCTTCGAGACAGCATACAGTGATCGTCTTGTTATAGCTTGGCTGCACCTGGTCGTAATGCAGGTAACGCAAAATCTCTCGCACAACGAGCGAGTCGCCATCGTCTGACCGCGCTGGACCGTCAACGTTTAGGACAGACAGTGACAAAACCAGATTGCCAATATAGTAGCAGTCGTCAGCAACTTGCGATTGATCGTTCATTTCAACGTAATTCTTCGAGTTGTCGTTTTCAGTCAGTAGCTGCAACAGAAACGTCTCAATTTCTGGTGGCGTCTTGCCATTTTGAGCACGTATGACAGCAAGTGCCCTTGGAATGCTTTTCTTGATCTCATACTCTCCGGCAGCATAGTCCTGTACCTGAATCTGCTTACTCGAGAACGATGCCTGCTGTGCTCCAAGAGCTTCCAAAACAACCTTTCCGCCAGACGGCAAGAAGTAATTCGGCAGTGGCATATCTGTCGTTCGATCAAAAAAGTGCTCCTTGAAGATACGCACCAAGTTGTGCATCCCCTTCCAAATCGGAAGCTGTGTATTTGCATTGGTAAGTGGTGCATGAATTGATTGCCAAATCCCGAGCGAGCGAGCAGCTTCGGCGCGCAATCGTCTTGAGTGAGTCGTCAGACCGCTCATACACTCCGTCAGCACTCGACATGACATCACATTGGGCTTTTCATGCGGTCGATGGAATAATGCAAGAGCACGTGCGGCATGCACGCGTGAGCCAACCTTTTTGTCAGACAGCAACTGCTCCATCCAATTAAAGTCTGGCTGGTGCATCACGACGTGCCGCAGCCACGCACACCCTGTATCGATTTTCACCCAAAACACAGGTGTGTCATTCAAGCCCATACCAGGGCCACCAACAGACACTGAGTCGTCAGGATCTGCAAGTCCCTGTCGTTTCCGACGTTTCTTTCGGACCTTAGAGTGACACGGGAAATCAAACTTATGCCGCTTGTGCTCGATGCGCTTCTGGTATGAGTATTCGCTCGTATCCTCCACGATGGTAACTGTGATCGGACCGGTGTACAGCTTTCCACCAGGCGGAATTTCTTGTTGCAACACCACTTCCGCTTGCGTCTGCTTACGATTATACCAATATCCGACGGTAAAGAACGGCATTCCAGGTTCGATAATCCATGAAGAGAGAAAAGACTTCGTAAGATCCTGACCTGACGCACCTGCAATCGTCTTCACCGTCTTCAAAAATGACAGTGTTGTCAACGGTTCCGCCACGGCCGAACCCCCAGCCACTTTTTCAGCTGCACCTGCAGCATCGCCCACTTCTTCTTCATCATCACGTCCAGCGCTCTTCTTGCCATAGCTGATCTTGTTTGCCTTGTCATCTCTGTTTCCGTCTCCTGTTGTCTGAGCGTCACCTCCACTGTTTGCGTTACTGCTAGCCACTTCTCGTGCGATCCCACCCGATACTGCACGCTGGATAGCGATGCTGAGATGTTTTGGACCGACGCGTTGCTCAATCATGTGCAGTACGAGAGGTGCCTTGATTTCTAGCATTGTCAGAGATGTTGGGTCATATTCCGAATACACATCTACCTCAGAAGACAGCAACGCAGGTGACTGCTGATCCGTCGTCAGCTCCATCGTAGTCAGTGCATCCATAGCAAGCTGGATGCGGTAGCCATACTCTTCCTCACCGTACACCGACCGCACGTATGTGTTGACAAGATGGCCAATCACGCCAATGAGCACCCATGCGTCCTTCGTGCTCTGGATGCCGACAACGCCACTAACCCAGCTGCCTGCTAGCCCCTTTACTTGCGCTAAGTGCGAAAGCAACTCGCGGTCAATGATTCTTGGTCCATGCAGCAAGTTCTGGTCGAGCATGGCCCCGCCAGCTATATATTGTAGCTGGTCCGGCAAATCCTCCACAAACACCTGCTGATAAGTCTTGAACGGGTACGATGCTCCCAGGGCAGTTTCGAAATACGTCATGGCCGAAGCCAACCTCGATGTGCATTGCACTAAATCTTCAAAACACTCAGGCAGCGCAAAATGCGTCATGAGAGGCATCTCTGGTGGCACGTAGAGCCGAAAAGGGCCGACAGCAAAACCTATCGACGAGCAGTTGGTCTTCGGATTCACCACATATTTAAACGTTCGCCATTGTACTCCATCACTGTCGCTCTCCGGGTTCAGCACTTGCTGTACCATTTGCCCACTGCACACAGCCACGCACCAGTCCGGCACAGTCAGCTCGATTCGGAATGTACAGGCGTCTCGAAGAGTGTCTCGGCACGGCATCCAGGTGCGCGCGCCATCACACAGTCCTCCAAAAGGTCCACAATAAGTATACATATGAGGGGACCTCTTCGGCTGGTACTCTTCGTCCGGCAGCATAAATCTCAGCCCTCCCGTAGGCTCATGAATGTCGTACTCGATCCTCACGACAATTGGCTTATAGCCCGTCGAGCTCTTCGGAAGACGGTCAATGTCCCACGCATCGAATAGCAACGTATGCCCATGACCGGTAGAACTATCCTCTGGTACTGGATCGTCGTCCGTCGCAGCACCGGTAGCCTGTTGCTCGCTTATGTTGCTCGAAGCCTCATCGGTCTCGTCGTCCTCGAGAAACGAAACGTGCTTTGGTATTTCAATGATCAACTCACCTTCTTTTGACGCCACAATAGCGCCGCGGTAGAAGAGGTCAAACGTGGCGACATCGCGGTAGTTCTCGTCCACGACCTCGTCCAGGAAATTAAGTTGCTCGAAAGGTGCCGCGATGCCGTCAATGCGCACGGTCCGCACCTTGAGTTGCCGCGCATGCAGACGGAGCAAACGGAGCTCCGATGCGCGTGGCGCCAGCACAACTTCAGCAACGCCAGTCACGTGTCGGTGTAAGACGTCGACTTGGAGCGCTACGCGCTGCTGCAGGTACTCAAAGTCGCCGATCATCCGGTACAATGGCGAGATTGTCAACTGTGGTCCACATCGACAGAGAAGCGGTTTAGTAAAGTTGCTCGAAGGACCGCCGTCCAGCTGATGATGATGACATATCGTTTATCATCGTAAACATCACAAGTGACATAACTTGCGACGCTTGATATACCTGTTTACCGCTCGAGCCCCTGTCTATACTTTGATACGCTGCATCAACAGCAGATTCGGCGATGTACAATTTCTTGCTTTAGGTAGTCAACTTGTCGTGTGTATGTTCGTTTCCAAGGTATACGGAGTAAGTCCAGCGTTCATCGAGTCAAGTCTTACCATGACCATAAGTAGGCATCAGCGGATTCGACTGCTTTCTATGATCCACCACATGTCGATTATATTGGCCTTACGTCAAGACCAAAGTTTGCTCATGTCACAATCAGTCAGTTGTGGCATGTAAGCTTGCTGTAAGGCAGAGTCTGTGAGTCGTTTGACATTTGCATCGATCGAATGGTAGACGCTGGATGTGGTCCTTCGACAAAGGTTAGGACACCATAAACACCACGAACGACGCAACGTTGGCATACGTAATATGGACAGAGGGGGCAGTACCGTCGGTGATATAGTAACAGACTGAGGTTGATTGTTTGTCGATAACACAGCAGTAGAGACGACTGATAAATCTTTGATGTGGAACGGCGTCATGGATGGCGTCATCTCTTCCAAGCTGCTTCTTGGCTGGAGGAGTAGATGCGCGACCATACGAGCCGCATTAGACACGTCACAAAAGAAATTGTATATGTTTGAATATAGGTTGAGGCCACTCCACCGACGCAGAGAAGTCCTTTGATTTCCCGTTTCGTTACCAGTGCTATCTGTCGTGCCATCGTTCGCTTACAGCATGCGCTCCTCGCCAGCCTTCGACTCGGCGATTTGGTCCAAAATGGGAGCCCTCGGCTTCGTCAGCGTGTCGACGGCTGGAGCTATTATAGCGCCTCTGCTTGCAGACACGACGAGCTCGAGATCGAGTGAATAAATTCACTGCCTCATCAATGGCTTACAGTCAATAGGCGATGAAAGGGATTGCCTGTGCAATCGGTAGCATTGGCGATAAGATAGTGTCTTGTGAATTTAGCGGTATGCGTGAAGGCAATTTGGCGAAGAAGAGGCCGAAAAAGAGCAAAATCGATGGTAAACACAAGCATGGCGAGGTGTCATGATGTGGTCTGCGCACGGGTAGCGCTTGTATGGGCGAGGATAAGCCGACCATATCTGGTTCTTGTATAGCAATCATGCACAAGTATAAAAAGCGGAAACAGCTGAGCTTCTAAATCAAGTGGATAAAAAGATCGCTCGTCGTACAGCGGACGCAGACGCCAAGGAGGTACTCCGACACAAGCAGGAAGAATAGTGTTTGAATCTAGCTATCTATATCGGGTAGACCAGGTTGATGGTGCTCACTTTTGCCTTAAGCGTAGCGAAGCTAGTATAGCTCCTTGCCAGAGGAAGGCTATAGCTCTAAAGCCTATACATTTTTAGACAAGAACTCGGCTAAAAGAGTCAACTAGTTCAACGATCGATGACTTTGAGAGTCAACTTATTCGAGAACAACTCATCGGAGAGTCAACGTAGTTCAGGGAAATGAACGTATAGACTCAGAGAGTCAACAGCTTTACAGAGCAACATTCTGAGAATCAACAGCACAACGTGCTAACGAGTCCATCCAACAATGCAACTAACTCTTTCGGATTTACAAACGAACAGACGTTTATTTGATGTTATAACGGTGGGTTTAGATGTGACAGAATACTTATATGTAAGGTTTAACTCCATACCGGAGTAAACCATGATCAGCAATTATCTACGTGGCTTACAGCGTGTCAGCCCATCTGCCGTAGGTGGTACATCACTGAATTATACAACAGGTACACCACAAAATACGCATATCCATTAACTGCGGCTGTAGCCCCCAAGTGGACGACCGTAACATTAAGAATCTCCTCGTTGGATATGGCATCTGATTTTATGAGAAAATTTCCCGGAAGTATCGGGGTCTTGGGAAGCTCGCGTTTCTGTCGATCGGCTACTATAAATGGCCTGGTCATAACGAACTTTAAGATGAGGTGACCAACGACTTTAAGCATGTACGACTTATTGATTAAGTGATAGATTGATGGGGTTGGCAGAAGTTGTGACGCTTATATGGCTTTTGTGTTTAGCATTTCTCCTCATGCTACATGCACGTCAATTGCATGTAAAGGATAATAAACAGTATTAATTTGGTTTATACTACACATACCACACTGTTTCGGACTACGTGAACTTGACATGCTACATCGCCAAAGATGCTGCCTGGCGCAAGCTCATAGCTGTTAGGTTTTTGTTAAAATGCAGAAAATGTGACGCAATAATTGGACTGAAGTACAACGGTGGTACACTGTGACTGGTACCATTATCGACTAGGTACTTGGACACTGTGATGTTACATGTATAATCATTTTGGTACGTGTCGCTTCAGCTGCCAGATGCATGTTTTAGGCTTTGCCCCATTTGAGGGTAAATTTATACGTTATAAAAACCGCACATGATTTTGTCCTAGTGTTTACTTAAAAACCATCACTTCGCACTTTTACCTGTATAAGACACGTGCCTTGTATACGCGTCATTGACCAATATCGTTAGAAAAAATTGTCAAGCGATATGCTCTGTAGCACTTAGTGCTATTGATTCTGCGAAATGTAGAAGTACCTTCTCCCAGGACTAGAAGCCCAGCGAGCGAAGCATTCTGTTTGAGTTGTGTCTTGCAACGAACAAAGCAGCTCGTTGGGCTTAAAGTCTTCCTTTGACAAAGGAACCGTTATAGTTAATTTCCACAAGTGTTAAGGCAATCCTCAATACAAAGTACGAGCAAAAAACAATGTCGGAATACGAACGTTTATCAATTGTTAAACATATGAAACTAAAATGCTCTTTTTCGGGACTTAGATGTTGCCGAGACCGAGTCTTAGTCATCAGTACATACATATTTACAAGTTATAGCTGTATTTTTCCATACAAGATCTCTACTGAATAGTTGTGTGAAAATACAGACAAATTAGAAGTGAGCAGAAACCGATTTGTTAAGCTGCTAATTCACAATAGTTGCGATTATTTGTGCCAATAAAGCAAAAGAGAAAGTATCGATGGTGGTGGCACAAAGTCCTAAATTTGCACCCGGCTAGCTTGGATACGATAAAGTTTATCGGAGACCGTCACTTCTGGGAGGTTCGACTAAATTTGTAATTACTGTTTAATAGTTGCATCCGTCGACCACATAAAACAAAGCCGTTCGTGGCATTACGAAACTATAGAGTCGGAATAAATCGTCAACGGTTGTTTTGCTAACTGGACCTGAGATGGTAGATTGAGAACAAAATGGTCATAATCTAAAGATCCTAGTTATCTCTGTGTCCGTTACTTTCAGTTTCTCCTACGAAAGTTACTTGTAGTAACTCGTTCATCACAATGGTCGTGTACCGTTATCATCAGGCGCACCCGTTCACGTCATAAATCGTGCTGTTCAGCATCACGAGTCGCGTCCCTTCAAAATTCCTAGTCGTTACTCTTCTAAACTGACGCTTTCAGCTTTTGTGTGTAATAACAAAGGGCCTCGAACTTTAAAATGAGTTTGCCTCACGAATGAAATTCCTACATTCGTGTCACATACATGTTGATTGAGACATCAGGTGTGGACATGGAAACGCTTGGTTGTCACTGAAATCGCTCCTCCTTGGCTATAAAACGGCATTTGATCGGTACATGTTGATATCGACTTAGCTCTGACGGATGTCGTCAGCTACACATCGCTCTTCAAGCTTCACACTACAGGTATATATGAACGACGTCAGATGAGCGTTTGCATGAAAAAGAACAGAATACAAAAATGCACACGCAGGTCACATCTTCGTCTCATACCTATTGTAAGTCCAAATTGGATACCTAAATTACGAATGATAAGATTGCAAAACGAACAAGGGTATATATATACCCGTGAATAAATGTGGACATTTGTGTCAAGTCCGACGAGTTGATGTTTGCCGCGTCTCCACGTCGGCTGCAATTTTTTAATATAACAGTGTAATTAGCATGCCACAGTTGCTATAGAATGGATGTTTTGCAAGAGTGGAAAGCGGCAAATTGCAACGGTTGTTCAGATGGTCGTACGCAGCGTATTCAGACGTAGATCAAGTTATAGTTTATTTGCTCTGGTCCCGGTATTTTCCTAATATGTGCAATCTATAACAGCCCATTATTTCCATTTTCTTCTCTGATTTACGAAGATAAATTCTATCACACGCTGTAATTGCCAGTAAATTAAAGCATGATCAATTGAAACTGCGTTTGTGACTGATGAAATAGTGATGTTAGAAAAGTGGCAATAATGTTATAATTCTTTATTTTTGTGAATACACATATCTGTTATGCTCAATTGACACGTCCTTGTCTTAATTTCGTCTATCTGAAGCCGCAAATGCATGATCGTGCTCCAGGTGGCCAATTAAAATAACAGAAAACGCTTTTTGCACATCAAAGGTTAAGTAATATTTTTTAACTTATGTAGCATGACCGGGCACAATATTGTGGTTTTGTTTGGGCAATTTTGTCCAATCATCTCGAACAAGATAAATTGCATAATAAGTACGTATATGCAAGAGGATCTGATAGTGACAACTATATTCAACAACAAATTTAATATATTTCTTCTCCCTTCCTCATGGCTTCCACAGTATATTAGCACATTCGTAACTATATTCCACGAAGTTTAATGTTATTCGTAACGGGGACACTCCGTTATATTTTGTTGAGCTTTGACGACACATGTAAAAATATTAGCTAAGGATACACAGCATTCAAATATGGGTATATAAGAGCTAATATTATGTTGTAAAATCAAGCTAGCGCAATTGGCAACGTGGTAAAATATCTAGATCAAGGTCCTTAGGTCGCAGTCTCTTTGCTAGGACAAGCTTATTAGTTTTTCTGAATGATCAATCGGATTCGTCGAATAGCGCATTAGCAACCGTCTAATCGCTCATTACTTATCCTCGTGTCGCTTATATATACTAGTTTAGTTGCACATGCCAAATCCCCACGTCGTGCATTACTAATCTCCACGTCGCATATTTCTAATTGTCCTCACGTACATCTTTGGTTGCAGATTGTATACAGAGGCAATTAATAATTAGTGACTTCTGATATTGGTTTTTATAGGCCATTTAGTCGACCAACAACGCGTCCAATCAATGATGAACGAACGCACCAGGTATTTATAACTACAACCGTTTTTATTGTACTAATATATAGTCACGGAAGGCTTATTGACTGTGCTAGATTTAGTTATGTTTCTTATATTATTAATATATGCAACCTAACTAAATCTAGCAGTCTTTCCCCCGTAAATTTACGTCTTTGTATCGGTATATTCCATTTCATCTGCACGTGCGAGTACATGATGCGACAGGGCACATCCTTATACTATCATCAGTATAATCTTGATGCCCCTATCCGTCTAGGAGCACTTTGTGGCTCACTTTTATACATATTAATAAAAGTCATCCACCATGCAATCAAAGGGTGAGGGAAGATTATCGCTACGGGCGAGAGACTCAGCCGATTGAGTGGTAGAGAAGGTTTTATAGTTAACAATTGTGTACGTATAGATTTGGCACGGCTGAAGCGCCACGTAATTTGCCTTGAAGTGAATGAGTAGCATACCGCTATTTTTAGACTCACATAGCATGAAGTAAACATGGCCGAAGTATATACAACCTTGCTTCACCGGCAAATTGAATAATAATATATGGATTGAACATCTGAAGAAATTAGGTGCTGAATACTTAGAAATATCGATACGGCAACAGACCCATGCTGCTGCTACCGATTCAACCCAATAATTGTATATAGACATTCTCAAGGCCAAGAAAGTAGAGGACGACGTCCTATTGAGATGTTTCGTCGAGTTATGACGCCGTAAGGTCTCGCCGAACGACGGTGAGCAATTGAAATTTTTACGCCGTAATGTTTCGTTGAACGACGGTGGTCAAGTGCAACTATGACGCCATAAATTCTCTTCAGATTACGGTGGGCAAGTGAAATTTTCATTTGCTTAGACGAATCTGGAAGGCGTGCAGAACTTTGGGCCTTGGGCCTCAAGATACACAAATAAAACGCGAGTGCTTTGTTAAAGACCAGGCGTTTGATCTGCCAAGAGATGAGGTTAGGACTACATTAGAGCTTTTAAAACCTAGACAGGGTAAGATGGAGTTCACGATTTGGCTAAGCACATACGCTCCTTGCGAGTTGTATCACGAGCCAGCCGGTTCATAATGCGCGTTTCATACGTGTTTGTACAGGTCGTTCAAGATTGTACCGTCAAAACCCGTCTGTTCAGCCTGGAACGAGACGCGCTAGAGAAGCAATACTAATATACGCAACCAAATGACAGATATACTCTTGTTAACCAGACTTCCATCATACCTTCCTTCGAGACGACAGCATGTCGGAGATCAAGACTGATGAGCATCTCCTACATCGAATTGGAAAGCCCTTGCTCCCAAATATACAAAAAAATAAATTTCAGTTGATGTCGTAACACTGATCACTACGTCGATAATGTAGTGCACCACATGCGATAGTATTTACAGAGCTCAATCCGCCATGAAAGTTCCAAGACGCGGGACCCACACTTTTGCAAAGTCGGAACATCAAGTTTAAAATAACATTTACTGGACGAATGCGATATTTTTTTATTCTTCGATGGCGCGACGAGCCCATATGGTGTCCCTCGATTAGACGATAGATTTTAGCTGAACCTTTTTATTCGACACTCTTGTACTAAGAGGTCTCTACCTTAATGGATTTGGGTCGACGTGCGTAGGCCCACCCCGTAGTATCAGCCTACTATTATTTATAAAGTTCGAGCATTTATATACCCGTTTACGCACTGGATTTGCCAATTAAGAACTAGCTAATGCAGCAAGATCACATATTTCTGCGACGCGTCAAGGTCATTTTGCCGGAACTTTGCGATCGCGGTATGTTGCACGTATCCTTTAAATCAAACATTTATACGCCGATGGCCCGTCCTCCGATGGTGGAGCCCATGAAATTGACGGCGTTCCCTAGACGTCAGTCATTTAAATAGAGAGAAAATTTACGCCCGGCGTGAAACTTGTACTCCGCAGCATACAACACGAAGATTTTAACTACCACATTTGGTATAGTTTATGGTGGTATAGCGAGCCTCAAAGCGCGATTGGTTGTAACAAGGCACCAGACGATTTAACTAACACACTGCAATATGTGTGAGATATGTGCAATAAACACAGGCGCCGTGCAACCTCGCTTACACCGTACGTATAAAGGAAAGCAAATCTGCTAACAAAGACGCTTTTTACAAGGTAAAGTAGAGTTGGACATCATATATCTGTATAAGGTGATCCTGTTTCGGGATATCATCAATTTTAGATATGATGATAAGGAAGCATAAGTTGAATGTTTCTCTTTGAATGTTTCAAGGCACAGCAATTTACGTGTGGTACTTAAATGTAAACTCATTGATTGATACATAGATAAACACTTACTCACCAATATTCTTGACGCGCATAATCGGTAATGAGTAGACGTCACAATACATGTTTTCATATGTGTATACTTCGGTAAGTTAATGAACAAAGAAGGAATTAAGGACTCAATTACATTTGATTCGTTTTTTTTCGATTGCTACTGCTAAACTCTATCATTATAGTAGATTAGCATCCTCTGTAATCGTGTGCGTAAGGTGAAAGGGAACTGACTAACACTATTTTAAGTGAGAATTTGCTTTTTTGCGCTATCAGTACTTAACTTCCAGTGCCCCGTTACAATATCGATTTTGTCTTCTGAATAAATATGTAAGGTAAGAGAAAATAATTACATGCCCATTTAATCGCGAAAAAATAACAAATGTCCTATATATGAAAATTATAAAATGCCCACACAATTGAAACATAAAAAATATGCCCCATTCAATCACGAAAATAAAAATGCCCAGGTCCTAGTATACTCAAGTTAGTGTGGCACATGAAACCTCACGTCCTTGGTCGTTTTCAATTCCCGTTGAACGGCCGTGATCAACCCCATCCCTGCTAGGGAAGCCGCGGAGAGGGTTCTGCAGCGGGCGTGTTGCACTTACAGCCAACAGTCGCGGGTGCAGACACCAGATATGAGGACGTAAATTCGTTTTCGAATCATAAGCCGCGGCCTTAAACTCAGTCAATCGATGATATGTTGCTCATATCAATGTTATTATTTTTGTTGTTGTTGTTGTTTTAGTTGCTGATGTTTGAAGTGCTAGCATCGTTTATGCTGCTACTAATGTTGCCGTAGCTGTTGCTATTGTTGTTGCTCTCTTTGTCAGACGTAGGTGTTCCCGTCGCACTTGTGCAAAAGAGGATAAAAGTAAAATTATAATATATTTAGCGTTAATTACTCCTCTTGTCAACACTACGTTATGCACAAACCAAAGCGTAACTGCAACTATACCATATCAAGTTGCATATATTATTCGTCTTTCCCTATACCATGTTTCAACCTGTCATATAGCGTCCGTTTTTCTTCTTCCCATGTGTCAGCCTGTCACATGGCGTCCGTCTCTTCTTCCCATGTGTCAGCCTGTCACATGGCGTCCGTCTCTCTTCGTTTCATGTGTCAGTATGCCTCAGGTTAATCGATCAGGTGAGTTCAAAACTGAGCTGTAACGGGTCTTGCATGCACTCGACCTGCAGAACCTTGTTACCTTTTAGAAACGGTATCTCCTAACACTTTCGCTATTGTTGATGTTTGCTACTAATATTGATGCTGGTGTTGTTGTTGTAGGTGCTGCGGTTAATATTGTTGTTGTTCGAATTGTAGGATCGCGTTTTCTTCCTATTTATCAGCTTTGATACTATAAATCGATCAATCATATCAATAGACCCCAATGATTATATTTTTTTCTGTTTAACTCTTATTGATAATTTTTATACCCGCAGACTTTTTCTTCTGCACGCATGTATCAGGAATGAAACGTGAGATGATGCCTGAAGCGAATTTGTCGAAGTATACAGTCAGTTTATTTGACCGACAAAGTATTTGTATCATTTTTGTCCAGATATTGGGGTTTGACATTGTAGTTATATCTGTCATGTTAATCTCATCTACACGGATTTAATATAGATGGTGCCGTCGAAGATTTCTGCATGCTTCAATCGTTGCACAACACAAAGGTGCTATTAAATGCAATATGAAACCGGGTATCGATATGTATCATTGTTGATGTAGACATATCAGTGCTGACGGATAAATGACAGTGCTGATAGAGATATTCAACGGTGCTTATACATAAAGACTTGAACTTACAACAAGCGCGACGTGGAGAGTTCAAGAGGTTATGACATGACACAAATACCATTCGATTAAATCAAAGTGTCTAGATACTCAAGCATGTTGGCACAGTTTTACGCCACAGCAAGATTTTGCAATGTTAAGTATGCACTATAAATAAAACTATTATACATAAAGCGAAGAAAATCATTGATGAGAGGAAAAAACTCTGTTCTATATACATCATGCAGTGAAGGCCCTCATTTATATTATACTGCTCAATTTGTCGTACAACTTCTGTAGTTGTGGCCAAATTGGTTGCATAGACCACATTTTCTGGTTTGACGCTTGCCTATTTTCTATATCACTTGTTGCGTAAAAAAGATCTTCCTCTCTAGAAACCCTCGTTTAACAAAGATGGAGCATCGCACACAGCTCTTGCGATTCAATCCTTCAGCACTATCGTCCTTATGTTCGTTTTGGCTTTCTCAGAATAAGCATCTATAAACGTCGATGATTTCCATGAGTCTTGTGAATAATCGATCATTGATGTCATTTTATAGGAGTGCTCCAGTACAAATATTGCATGGACGCAAGGTGATCGAATGTCATAAAGTAACTACAATTATATCATGCAACTTTTTCTTAAATTTGAACTGAAACATTGCTGCGAGATTTCCCACTCCTGTTCGAATTGAGACGATAAATCATGACTGCGAGCATTCATGAAAGTCAACCAGATAACCTGGCAATATCAATTTTTCCACTTTACGAGATGCATATGGAGTCAGTACTCCCCACCGTCTTACTTACTGTGCATATTCAGCTCAATTGCAGGCTACGTGGCGCTAAATCTTCAGTAAACAGTCTGTAGTGAAAGAACAGCGGATTTCTTTTTACGCGCTAATCGCTGATTTCGCGTCATTCAATGTCAAAGTGTTAAACCTTGGACATGGCGAATATGCCATCGAATCTTTTTACGCCCCCCATGCTGAAGCCTAGAGAGCGCTGTTGTATCTAGTACATCAATTGTATCTGCCATCTTCTCGTAATCAACCTTCGTTCGAAAGCGGGCCATATCCCTCGCCAGATTTTTGGCAATTTGAAGTTGTACTTTGTATTAATACTTTTTATTAAGTGCCTGAAGCAAAAAAGTTTGGAATGTCTGGTGCCGTCGTCCGCATAGCTTTCAAAAGTCCCTTGTCCCTCAAAAGTCCCTTGTCCCTATCTGATACATAAATGATGGAGATGTATAGATGTGGGATAGTATGAATATTAGAAATCAGCTCCAGCTATCCTTATCCTTTATTGATATAGTTCCAACTTCAATAATTTATATTTTGTTACTTACAATTCGAAAGCACGCAACAAGAAAAATCTCACCGACCAAACTGTTCAAGACATTTATCTTCAGCTATCCCTCGCTCGAAATTTTTCCCAAATGCTTGTATACCTATAAGAAAAATAATGCTTAATTATTTAAATTCATTTCCACGATATCAAGCTAAACCTTGTGACTTCAAATATTTGATTTTGCGATGTAGGGTGGAAGTAGACCGTATTGCTTAGTATAGCTATCAAAACCTTCCACCATTTATCGGTCGGGTGCCTTGACGCAGTTTATGTAACTTACAAGAGTTCTATTTTTCCTCAGCTTCTCTCGATTCATCACAGGATTCATCTTTCGGTCGAAGTCATGGTCATCTTTCTGACTGCAGAATTTGGAGCAATTTGTTTAGCCGTCGCGAACCATTGAGAATCTGTTGTAGACTCGGAATCCTGGCAAGAGTGTGGTGAAAGTCGTGTCGGTGGACCGAATGTGTGCGAGAACGCAATTTGTACACCAAATAGACAGTCACCTTGTGCGAACTCAGCTTTGTAACGCCGTCTATCACTCTTCACAACGCGGAACTAACGGTAGTTTCTTCTTATTTAGTTGGCAGCTTAGTTTATGTCTCTCTTACTCGAGTAGCCCCAGTTATTGAAGAAGCTGCAAGGTAGGTGCTGTTCGTCGTCGCTTTCCGTTGCTGGTGTGGCCCACCCTACATTTGATGCTTTTATATTCAGGATCAAGGAGGTATGGTTACATGTGTGCCACGATAATTTGAGTATATTAGGACGTGAGGTGTTTTTTCTATTTTCGAGATTGAATAAGATATTTTTAAATTCGTGATTATACGGGGCATTTTTAAATGTTCATAATTCAATTACTTCAATTATATTAATGTACACCCTCCAAAGTTTTTCTGCTCACCACCTACCGCGCGCGTCTAGCAGCGACTCATGCTTTTTTGGTCGATTTCATTGCGCATAATATCCAATGAGTGGAGCTGTACCGAAGACTACCTTCGACGGTACTATTCCTTCAGTGTTTACTCAGCGAAATAGATATTGTAGAATATTACTGTAGGAGATAATATTTGCATTATCCAGATTTTAGTCTCCATGATATTCACGGGGTCACCCCGTCGCAGCTGAGGTTGAGGCTCGAAGAGTTGTTAGACGAGCACGTTAGCTTTGCTGAAGGGATAGTCTTCGACTTTTGCTCGTTGTGGCACAAACGGACGCATATCAAATAGACTCGTCGGCCACAATATTCTTTGTCAGGAAGAAAAGCTGCCTGAACAATGATTTAAGGGTGCAGTCGATTGTGGAAACCGCATCGACTTTGAACGCAGTGGTAGTGAAAGAAGACGTTGATCAAGCCCATGTTGGAATAGGAGACAAGGCGATGAGGTTGTTTGGCTGGGAGCGTAGTAGGTAGTCGATGTTGCTGGTACAAGTCATTTTCATAACGGCAACCTCAACAATTCGTTTGTGATAGTGTTATACTGTGGCTTCCCTCAATTTTATGAGCTGATAAACCAAAGACTGCGCGGCGCTTTACGACCGATACATCACATCATAGATGCCGGCATTGTCAGACTCTGTCAGTGATATCAAGGTAATAAGAAAGCCTCTGTGGGGATTTTTGGGTAGCGTACAAAGACGATCGGACGCTCCACAAGCACACTAGGATGAACGCATCAGATAGAGCTTAAGTTGCCACTGGCAGCGCATGTCGACACAGAAGCTATAGTGAAGAAGAGAGGGCGGCTTCAAGAAATATCAAGCAAGCAAAGATTGGATATAGACATTCGATTGAGAACTCACTTCCGACGAGGCTCGCAAAGCAAGGGATGATGAAATGTATCGGCATGGAGATGTGCTGAGGGTGCATTGATCTGCATAAAGAATGATCACTCGGCTCACGAGAATGCATTCACACGAAAGACGAAGTGCGAATCGAAGAAGATGCCAAGCTTGAGCCAGATGATAAGGCTCATAAGCTTAGTCATAGGCATACTGACACATGGTCACAAGAAAATTTACGGCTGCAAGGAGTATGCCACAACATTACAGAGCGTGAACGGCATCAAATGGACCTCAAAGATTTGGGATCTACTGAAGGTATTGATGCCAAAGCAGATGGACTTATGACCGTTCTTCTTGCAATGGTTATTGCCGACCAAAGGATGCGTTTGGTTGGTGAAGTCGTGTTGCATGTCCCAACATCAGGCTGCAACCTCTTCTCACCAGGATTAGCGCTGTAAGAAGACTGTCGAGTGACGTCGGACGTTGATGCGCATTTACGCGTGTCGCTCATGCAGAATCCGTTCGAACACAGCACGAGGGGCATTTGTGGACATCCTCGGCTCGCAATATCGGCATTGCAAAGAGAAAGACAACGTGGCAGGCAAGAAGAGCACTTTTGCAGTATTTGCTACAACGGGTGGTGTTGCAGACATAAATGTCGGGCATGCGAGACTTGAACATACGTGTTCGAAATACACGTGTCCAAGGGTCGATCGAGGAACGGGTGGACACATACTACTCAACGTCAGGGAATATAGATTTGTGACAATTGCCACGTTAGAAATTGACGAAGGAAGACATGCCGCACGGCTCTTGACAGAGAACTCACGATTGTCAACAATGTGATATTCGCTGACTTGCCCATTTGAGTGATCAACATGGATTACCATATACAAAAGCTCTCTTGGATACGGACGGCTACTGGCACTACGTGAGCACATGACATGTTTCTTCGGTTGAACTACTGATGGCTCGTGACTTGGATGGGATTGACGTCAATCAGAGTCGTCTCGTCCAACATGTATTGACGGAAAAGAAACGAGAGTTTTGCACTGATACGCTTGAATCTGGTGCACGAAGGAAACATTGATCATAGCAAGCTTGGACCGAATGTGTCTAGGCTTGAATTTATATAGCAACATTTCAGGTAGTGCTTGGCATGGAGGAAATAACAACGATGATCCGCTATTCTGCACTTTTAAAATCGGTCTGAGTCGATGGGCTAGAGAATGCTGTATGTCGCACGCGTATAGTGCAAAGATGCAGCTCGCACACACCACGACCCCCCGTTTAGCTCAAAACCGGATATTCGTCACACGATATCGCATGGTTTCTTCCCGTACGGTCATGTTACAGTGTCGCTTCCTGTTGTGATGTACACCTAACGCCAAAGAATTTTTTTGATGGAAATATACACGCGATTAAGCGTGGGAAAACAGATGCGAGACACCGAAAACAAGTGCCTGCTAACGGCAAGACTTTTTCTCACCGCAAACTCAGTCCAACACTGATATAGTTGGCAATGCGATCCAGACCTGACTTATCGCTTTCTGTTGACGGCTGGCTATGTCGTTACGTACAGACTGAACGCAGCAGCAGATTTGCGCCGCTAAACAGGAACGTTGATATTTCATCAGCACCAAGAGTCGAGGAATCAAGTCCGTGATCACGGTACAAAATGACAGCGTTTCGTGCTTACGAAATGTGTCTACGAATCGGAAAGCATGTACAAATAACTACTGGCAGGGAGGCTTGACTTGCGGTATCGAATTACCCTCAGCAGCAGAGATTGGAGACAGACATGGAGAAGAATACCAGACAAAGTCATTCTGCGCACAAGCCTGTCATTACGGTCTTTGCTGTACCTCATACGAACGGCGAAGACAGATGGACGTCAAAAAGATGTCTACACTCCGCGACGTCAAGCTTCTTTGGTGCTAGCGATTACCTTCTCAGCATGTTGCCGTGCCATGAACCTTTCGTAATAATCTCTAAAATCGACATATCGCTGAAGGTTGGGATGCTGGTCCCTTAATTCCCAAATGAGCGGGCTCCTGACTTTTTTAAGCCGCTGTGGAAGCCCCAGCGCTTGAAGAAGGATCGTTGGATCACATCCGGCCTTCATCAGTTGCTCGTCGGTCGCTCCTTGTTTGATTATTCGCTCGAACTTCCCGATACCGTAGGTCTCACCTGGGAATCTTATTAGCGCCCAGAATTCTTTCAAGAATCTCCCAATAACCATCGTCTTGGACCTAAAGAACTCCTCTATCTTGGCAGCTATCTCCGCCATTCCCCGTTCTTCTCCATCGTCGCCATCTGCGCCAACGTTCACTTGAAGCCTTTGCTTGTTGACTCGTCCGGTCCGGACAGCGTGGTCCACGTTCGAAGCGGTCGACTCCGTCAACGTGCTGACTACTGGAGTCGACTGGGCGTCACCGCTGGCGGACACGACTAGCGCGAGCAAGAGAACGAAGAAGCACTTCGTCACCATTGTATGTGGCTTTGCACAGCGGGGGGGGAGCGATGAACGAAAACTCTCGTGCAACGAATAGCGCGCGGGTGGCAGTGTGTTGTGGCTCGAGTGGAGAAGGCGAAACAAATTGGTTCCAGCAATGCAAAGTGCTTATGACAGCACACGGCGAAGGCGATTGAGCTGGGGAGTGATTCACTACTGGATAGCGTGTTTGAGCTGGGGAGTGATTCACTACTGGATGGCGTGTTTGAGGTGGTATATGGCCAGTGCCATCGCAGGTGAGGATCAGCCCACGATGTTGAAGCCTGTCCACTCATAATGCGTCCATGGGTACAAAAAAGAGCAGAAGCTTTCGACCGGGCCGAATTTGTTTTGGTCTTTGTATGGAGACGGTAATGCCAAGTAGACGCGAGACACCTGCGGGAAGAATTGCAAAAGAAGCCCATTGCTGCACTGGCAGACGTGACCTGAGCTTTTGGTCATGGTCGAATTCGATATAACGCGTTCATTTGGTAGCGATTTGAACATATTTCTTAAAAAGACGTGCAGAAACAAGGACGAGTCATATGTGAGCACAAAATCGACTTGTTAAACTGCTCCGTTCACAATAATTGCGATTTTGCGACGGTCAAGCAGAAGATAAAGTATCGTTGGTGGTGGCGAAAGTCCTAAATATGCACCCACAAGCTAGTACAAGCTAGAAGAAGCAATCGTCTCTCCTGAGAGATTTGTCGAAATTTGCAGATGTTCTTTGCAATTCACATCCATCGACAAGATGAAACAAACCCGTCCGCGGCAGTACAGCACTAGAGAATCGACTGACTCGTCAAAACTATCAGCTTTTGTGCGTGATAACAAAGGGCCTTGCGCTCCGATGATGAGTTCCGCTTCACCTATAAAAGGCCGTCGTCCGTGTCACAGACATGTTGATTGAGACACCGGTTGTGGACACGAACGCGCTTGGTTGTCAATGAAATCTCTCCTCCTTGGCTGGGAAACGGCATTCGATCGGTAGATTGTGATATCGACTTAGCCCTAACGGATGGAGGCAGCCGAACATCGCTCATCAAGCTTCAAACTACAGGCATAGATGACGGAAGACTGAGGAGATTTTGTGCTGAAAAGATTGGGATACAAAAATGCATACGCTGATCATATCTTCATTCCATAAATAATGCAAAGCCAAATCGGATACAAAAAAGACAAATGATGAAATGCGGAATGAGCAAGAGTGTATCCATATCCGTTTATCGCCGTAAATATTTGTGTCAAGCCACCCAGATCCCGTCTACGCACCACCCAACTCGTAGAATAGTGGCAGTAGCAAACCACATTTGCCGTAGAACGGATGCATTGCACGAGTGTAATGCGACGAATCGCGACGGTTGCATAGCTGGTCGCACTCCACGAACTCTCACGCGGATAAAGTTGATGTGTCTGCTTTCTGATCCCATAAATTACCAACTGTGTGCATTTTCCAACTGTCGATCTCTTTCTTTCACAGATCAGCCTACTGTTGTTTGGAAACTTAAGCTGCGTGCTGCAAATGGTGTAGTGATGTATATGTAAGGTGTACCCACATAAATAAGATAGGTCATTCGGTCGCATGCACAAATGTAATGGATGTGCTATATCCGAGCCCGCTAACAGTTGCTGCATACCCAGGTGCGCTATCTACAAAGTATCATCACGAAGTATCAGCAATGTCAATTGCAAAACTGACACAATGCTGATCAACTAACGCTATAATGTGGCCAAAAAAGGCACTTCTTAGCCACTGTAAAGTGGGCTTGTGCCTGACGAAAAACCCTAGTGATCCGAACCGCGGCTGTAACGGGGTAGCCCGTTACATGACATTGCCATTAAGAAGAAAATGACGATAAAGAATATTACGTCGAATATTCTTTTAACAATATCACGAAACACAGTGATATTGTTGAGATGACCGAAGGGTCTACTCAGTGGTTGTATTGAGATGATGTCAACCCACCAATCGCTGCTAGACGCGCGCAATGGGTGGTGGGTAGTCTTCATCATACGTTTAGTTAAATTAACATAATTAAGTCAGAACAAACAGAGAAACAAGAGTTATAGGACTTAACTGTATTAAGTATCAGTTTTACTTTTACCACGACTCAAACCTTCACCTTAGTCGCTCACCTTCCTCAGTGTAAATGTTTACACCTAGCTAGGCACTGACCTTCACTGTTGTCAGTAAAAGTCAACTCCGTACTGGTAGACCAGTACGTAGTTATCGGTGCCCCATTAAAGCGGCCTTGTATTCTAAAGCCATATTTTTGTGGATACATACGAAACCCGTCGATTTGGCCGATACAAGTGTTTCATTGATCAAGTCTGTGTAAGCCAGACAAGGACAAGACGAGAATGAGCAGATATAGAATGCACACGTTAGGCATCCCCCGGGGCCAGAATAATGACGTATCAACTTGATCCGCGTCTGCATTCGCTAGGTACAACCAGCTCGACCATCGTCGCAATTAGTCGCTTTACACTTGTGCAAGACATCCATTATATAGCAAATTGCGCACTAATGCCACTGTTTCTATGGTATAAGTGCGGCAGACGTAAAGACGCGGCAGACAAGAGGTGCGGCGGACTTTTCACATACATCCATATCTATTCACGAATGTATATGCACATTCGTTCCCCAAAAGTAACTTCATAGGCCTCGTGGAGACAAATTCTATGAGATAGCCGAGTAATGAGTACGTGCATTTCTTATTTTGTGTGTGTAATGAAATCATTAAATTAGCGGTTTACCCCTTTTAAATAACATTGGAATATGTCCCTAGCACGCCTCACCAATGCACAAAGGCTCGATATTTGCCAGCACAAGGCCAAGAATACGAAAATGAGCCAGCGTATCCTGGCAAATCGGTTTTTTTAGAACGTTCGATGCTCACCTCACCCAGTCTGTCAGATCTCTTATAATCAAGAAGCGCGCAGATCAGGAATCTATGACAGATACCAAGCTTTCCGCCAAAACCTCTCGCGTCACTCAGAATCCAAAGGTGGAGGAAGCTACGTCGACATGGGTCGTTTGATGCCGGAAAAGGAATGTTTCCCTTACTGACGACATCAATAAGGTCAATGTTAAGGTGTTTTCGGAACGACTTAACTGACCTGAGGGAACCATCAAGTTTTCCAGTGGACAATTGCAATGCTTCTAGAAGCGAAACAATATACGCAGCTTCCGGATTCACGGAGAGAGTGTTTCAGCAAATCAGGAAGCCATGGATGCAGCATTGCCTAGGCTTCAGGCTGTAATTGATCGCTAGAAGTCCCAAGATGTTCTCAACATGGATGAAACTGGTATGTCTAGATTGAAGAAATCTTAATTTGGTCTAATGTTGGATATTGTTAATTTTGGCTCATCCTACAACATGGTTCCGGAGAAGACATTTGCGTAACAAGAAATTGATGGTTTCAACAAAGGCAAGTTCAGCCTTAAATTCGAATCCTATAAAAGGTTTGAAGCTTGGAACTTTCAGTGCAATAACAGTTTCTTCTTTTTTATTCAGGCACGGATCTCTATTTCCTACACGAACAATACGGATGGTACTGAAAATACTCATGCCTTTTTTATTGGAAAAGCAAAAAAACCTCTATGTTTGAAGCGCAAGTCCGGGGAGTAGCTCGGATTCTACAACAGGAACAACAAGAAGGCCTGGACGACTGGTGCTTTGTTTCAGGAGTGGTTGAAGAAGTTCGACATCGACATGAAGATAAGTAAACTATATTTTTTAATTCCATTGAAATTTATTAGGCCACTTAAATACGATTTTTACGTAGCAGTATCAATTTCATGTCCGCAAGAGAAACGTCTTGATTTTGCCAGATAATACATCAACTCATACTACCAATGATCTGGAGCTGGGGAATGTCCACGTGCGGTTCCTGCCTCCCAACTGTACCACAAAAATTTAGCCTATGGATGCCGGAATCATCGCTGCTTTTAAGCGCCACTACAGGCGCCTCCATCTTCAGAATGCTGTGGAACGCGATGAACGCGGCGATGTTAATATCTACAAAATCGACCAGTTGACCGACCTGAAAAGAAGTGTGGCAGCGTGGGAGGAGATTTCAGCTGCAAATGCGTCAAACTTTTTCAGCCACACCGGACTATTTGTATCCCTGCCTTTGCATTCTATCGCTGATCAGGAGTAGCATATGGTTGAGTGCGAGTTGCAGGATGCCATCAATATTGTTCCTCTCAGGAACCTTATTGACATTTCCAATCGGACAAATTTAGTGGGGGAGTATAAAGCAGCGCACGTGAAGTTGAATGACAGTGAGATTATCCAGATTGTACAGGAGGCTGAAGAGGAGGAGGAACAGGAGGAGGAGCAAGTCGAATTGGTGGAGACCAGCAAGGAAGAAAATATCAGGTCTCTAGCTGTTACTGCTTCCATCCTTGATTTGTCGATCCCGGCTGATAGAATTTTCCATAGGCGTATTCGTGAGCTTCAAATGTCCATTTGTATGGATGCCACCACTCAGAGCACCTTCGATTCTTGGCTTCACAAGATAAGTTTACTCAGACACTTCGTCTTCTTCAAATGCATATTTTTCATACAGGAATATGTTTTTCTTTGCTAGAGTATTTTTGCACGATTTTTTGTCCCCCGGAAAACTCATTAAAGCCCTGTAGTTCTAAGTTACGAATTATGAGTTAGCGACCATAGAACGAGCATGACGGAACTCAATTTGTATGAGTTATATGAGTTACGAGTTATGAGGATACAAGTTAACCGTTTAATGAGTGTATATATATTCTTTTCCATTCTTTCATATTCCCGTTTGACGTTTCTGGATCTAATTTGAATTGGGTTTGATCGTGGCACGAAAATGTAATCTGTTCTTACATTTTGATTTTGGTGGGTCTTATTGAGTTTGCTTTTAGGTTGTAGGTGAAATAGACCTAATTTTGTGAAGGGAAAAGGTTAGGATAATTTATAACAGCCAACAACGACGAACTTGTCGTATTCCTTCTCCTCCTCCTCGTGGCTGAGATAGGCCATTAGCACATTTGGGACTTGATCTTACGAATTCAAATTTTTTATCTAGGTACGTGGAATCGAAGTACACGCTATGAAGTTAACTCACACTCGACTGCATACGTTCAGGAATGGCGACGACTCGACCCAGTCAACCAGCACTACTCGCCTGTGAGATTCGACTTGCGATCCTAACTACACGCACCTTCGTCCACATTAATATCAGCATTATAACTGTCTACATGTCGGACAAATGGTTTGCTCCGCTGCATCTACGACAATACCACAAAATGACTACAACGGTTCAGGCAAACGTCGATACGATAGGACATTCCCGAGGCCGGACATAACAGGTGGTATCGTTCGTATTCTTGTGTTCGTCCGTGTCTCCCATTGCTAGTCCAAATTGTGTCAAAAGTCCACCGTGGATACTATGGCCAAATTGATCGTGAACCGCTGCTCAATCACCTCATGGTCAACAAATACGACGTGGAACTTCCGATTGTGTATTTCTTCCTCTATCGTGGTGCTCAGGTTAGTCAACTGGCGAGCAGAAATTAAAAACATATTGAGCACGACGAAGAGACGACGAAGAGATGAAGATGTTTTGTCAACGCATTAAGCACTTGCAGATCGCGTATGTGGCGTCATGGTGAAGCTTTGACCAACCGAACGAATCTGCACAAACAGATGACCGAGTTAGTTACGTCAAATGGCACGGGTACTTGATTGAATCAGAAACCAAGTTTTAACAAATATCAGCAACGACCAGTACCGATAGTTTATGATCATATTGATCGACACTGTGACTTGTAACAGATGTGACTATTGGAGCTGCTAATCTGCTAGTAAGCCGGGATTGTAGAGTGCGGGCATTGGTAGTAAGCAGGGAAAGTAGAGTGCGGGCATTGGTGGTCGGTACATTCTAGCGCATCTTCTGGCTGGTTTACGCTGTGCGTGTTTCTGTCTTCAAGATTGTTTCAAAGGAATACTTGTCGTCGCTGGCTCTCGTCTGTACTGCTTTGATTGTCTTGGATCCGTCGAACAACGATCGTTCACTGCTCTTTGTATAAAAGTCCCGGAACAAAAGTGGTCCGATTTTATTGATCATGGTGGCCAGTGCAACGTTAAACTCGTGTGCAAACATCACACGTTTTCATCCTACACACATCCAAACGAGACATGAGAAAAGGATTGGACAACTCTTTGCAGAGGCTTCCGGAGAAGTCGGTACGTGGCTTGCTTTGGCAATTTCTGTGGGTTAGTAAATCACGGGAGCTGTCTGCTTTCGTTGCAGTCGCTTGAAGCAGGCTAGAGATCGAGACTTTGACGGAACACGGCTACGTCGTAGAAGTGCACATTTTTGTCTGCACGCTGTGTCCTCATGATTGGTCGTTATTCGTAACGCCTCTATCCGGAAACCCGCAGCAATCGTTCACAAGTATGCAGTAGATAAACTTATTCTCTAAGGATGTGAGCTTGGATCGAAGAGCTCAATCGCCTTAGTGCTGAAGATTGTGCCCAACCTGATACGCAATCAGTGCTGCACGTGTGTTGTTATACGTGCAACTAGGCCAGGGGTGAAATGAAAGTGACGCTTGAGTTAAGTCGTTGTTCGATCGTGGGTTCGAACACTGCTGTCATGCTCCCGTAGCCGTTCCTTTTCTAGTTTGCGATGAGTGGTGGCGTCATGTTGTAAATCATCTTGTCCATTAAGGTTAGTTTCTTTGGCCTCATCTCTTAACACTCGGGGATACTGTGGCCTGCTCGGTCCGTTGCGATCTCGCCACCACTTCCAAGCCATGCTAGCATCCACACCTCATTTGAAAGTTCGAAAGGGCTCAACACATGTTGCAGGAGTGCTTCCATCACCGAAAGTTTCCCGTTCACTTCCTCATATGGTCAACGATGACTTTCGACTCGACGTTGTGACAGGTCAAGTGCACCTTACCGGATTGCTCGAATTGTGAAAGGCAATGGATCGGACCGCGAATCAAGAATTCTGCGGAAAGAGCGACAAGTCGATCAGGTGATCGACGATCACAAGTCCTCTCTGTCTTGCATGCATGTCGTAGAAGGTTGGCTATACTATGACAATATTTCCTTTTACTGCTACCAACTTACATCTGTAAAAGTTCATTCGCTCTTCTCAAAAAAACGCCTAGTTTGAAGATTACATCAGGACAAATGGCCATGTTGGCATAAATCGCGATGAAAATGGAGGTTGGCTCAGACTTGTCTCTAGTGCGACGACGTAGTCCCGGAGTGCATCCGACGTCAAGCCTGATTCGTTATATGTAAATATCTAGCAACTAGTTGGCTGGCCACCAAACGTCCTCCCTCCGACGTAGTGCTTGCACCTCTGCAGGGCTATTATTCGGTGGAAGCCGGTACAAAAGGATGCGACCGGAGCAAAAGGCTGTATGAATCCAGTCACGCCATCATTACGCAAGTTCGGGCAGTCTCTTTCGCACGCAACACGCCTCGTCGCCACCCGAGTGCATAGATTGGTTGGCATGCTACATATTAGACGACGACACTTGATTAGATGGATTCGTAAGACGCAATACGCTTGCTTGTTGCCTCTAATGTCAAGTGGCTTACGTTTTCCAATATCACAACTCGACTTAAAGGTTTCGAGACTGTTGACCTTTGGACTGTAATGAGGATGCACATATAGTGACCTGACAATCAACTGAGCGAAAATGATGGTATCCTTGAGTACGAATAGGCCCACAACCAGCAACTTCGGCTGACCGAGCCGTTTGCTCGGCCAACGCGTTGACCATGTTGGTCCCTGGTTTCGATTCATCTGTAGTCAGTCAGTCATAGAACATAGGCTTGCTTTCAAGCCAAGCCAAGCCAACAACCCTTTTTCTCATATTCGTCTGATCAATATCGTTGACAGCCTATACACAATACGCATAGTAACAAAGCTCAAGTAGCATCTTCCAAGACATTGTAGAAGCCGTCAAAATGCACACAAAGGCATTGTCCGTTGATTGCAAGTCAGAGGGCAATGGTCCGTGACTCATGATTTATGGTGCGGCAGCAGAAAGATTGGCGCAGTCGAGGGCGTGAGTGAGTGAGAAAGTGATGTACGTTGCGGCATGCGAGCGTCCAGCTATCATGTTACGAATAAGCCTTTTGGTAGCACGTCGACAAGAGCTATGATCGTGATGACAAGACGCACCAGTGGTGTCAAAATGCTCACAAAAGCAGCCGAGTGCAGAGACAGACATGGAAAAGGATACGATACAAAGTCATTCTGTGCACAAGCCTGTCATTACGGTCTGTGCTGTACCTCCTACGAACGGCGAAGACAGATGGACGTCAAAAAGATGTCTACACTCTGCTACGTCAAGCTCCTTTGGTACCAGCAGTCATCTTCTCAGCATGTCGCTGCCTCATGACCGATTTGTGTAGGGCTCTGAAGTCTACATATCGCCTTAGCTTAGGCTCATTCGTAAAAAAAAGTCGGGAATCTTATACCCGATACCCTTCAAACGAAGAGGAAGCCGCAGCGCGTCGAAGATGATCTGTGGATCACATCCGGCCTCCATCAGTTCCTCGTCGGACGCACCTGATTTAATCAGGCGCCTAATCTTCTTGACTCTCCACTTATTATAAGGGTCTTTCGCCAGCTTCCAGAGCCTTCGAACATAATCCACGATGTCCTCCATCTTGAACCTGAAGAGCTCCTCTATCTTGGCAGCTATCTCCGCCATTCCCCGTTCTTCTCCATCGTCGCCATCTGCGCCAACGTTCACTTGAAGCCTTTGCTTGTTGACTCGTCCGGTCCGGACAGCGTGGTCCACGTTCAAAGCGGTCGACTCCGTCAACGTGCTGACTACTGGAGTCGACTGGGCGTCACCGCTGGCGGGCACGACTAGCGCGAGCAAGAGAACGAAGAAGCACTTCGTCACCATTGTATGTGGCTTTGCACGGCGGGGGGGGGGAGCGATAAACGAAAACTCTCGTGCAACGAATAGCGCGCGGGTGGCACTGTGTTGTGGCTCGAGTGGAGAAGGCGAAACAAATTGGTTCCGGCAATGCAAAGTGCTTATGACAGCACACGGCAAAGGTGATTGAGCTGGGGAGTGATTCACTAATGGATGGCGTGTTTGAGCTGGTATATGGCCAGTGCCATCGCAGGTGAGGATCAGCCCACGATGTTGAAGCCTGTCCACTCATAATGCGTCTATGGGTACAAAAAAGAGGAATTGAAGAAGGTACCGCAAGGTCAAAAGGCATTGCAAGACCAGAAAAGAATACAATAGGTACTTTACACAATAACCAAAAATATGTATGCCTCGATAAAGTATCCCATTCGCTTGAATGTGCCCATGCTAGAGATCCTTCGTAGCTGCTGGCATACATCGTTTACAACTTGTTCGTATGTTTAATGAATCAAATACGACGTCTTCAGTCGACAGTTGTCTATAAAAACGGAAAATATGCGCTGAATATTGAAGGGTAGCCTCACAAGTCTTCTCTTTCGTTCGCAAGCCCACACTGAGTCGTTTCTCGAGCATATTTTCAGTATCGGGCAAAATACTGCATAAATTGCGAAAGAATTGACTTAAAGGCAGCCAGAGACGATAAATCGACAAACACCATTAAGAGTTGACAAGATTGTGGAGAGATGTCGTAACTTTTAGATGAAGTTGTAGGTGACCATGTGGACGCTTGCGGCCACAAAAGGTGGATTGCGCGCAAACGAAACATACCATACTGATGGAATGTCATGGTCGGTCGTCACAAAAAACTGCTGATGGTGGTTGTAACGTTGACATGAATCTATATTGTCAGTAAGACGCACTTTGCCATTTGCAGTGTAGAATATAATACACACAAACGTAGTAGCTCGGTCTTCTCGATCCACATCGAATACGTGGTACATGTAACTGATGCACAATTAAAGTTACAATCTTGACAGGCACTCTACCTACGAGGATGCTGACTATTGATGCTTGCATGATAGAGTGTGCATAATTGTATCGAGGGTATTTCTACGATTTTACGATGGCAGACAAAGTGATGACTGCATACAAAAGACTGACCCGACGCTACCAAATCGCCTGAACGCTTCGATCATTTACACTTCGTACATCACTCTAATACATACAATCTAGTCGGATCGAGACCTACCAACGCAATCTTGAGCATGTACAAATTCGAACCATAAAAGTATTTATCAATTCTAATCTTTATAATTTTGAGTATGCTTTTTTTTCTTGTCTTGTGGTGCATTTTAGGAGTTCTTGATCATCTAAAAATTACTTCTTATATTTGCTGCTTTTTTTAGCAATGATCGAGTGCATTTTATGGTCTTCCTTGTTTCTATCGCAAGGAAAGTAATCGCAATGCAGGACATTGTATGATGAACTGAATAATTAATTCAAAACCCTATTCCTGTCACACTAAAGCGTTCTTTGCCTCATTACCATTACCACCCAAACAAAGTTATCTCAACAATCGAATACAATATGTATAGGGAGCCGCTTATGAGCCTTTAGTTTTAGCTAATGAGCCTTCCCCCCATATATTAGATATATCATTGAATTTAGAGATTCCTAAATTTAGAGTTGTATTGATGTACTTTAAAGAAATAGCGTTTATTCATCTCATATTATCTAGTGAATTGTACCCGTGACAACCGTCCTTTAAAGCCATATGAAAGGTCTTAACCAGCTCACAGAAGAGCTGTTTGACTGTGGACGAAGCCCGCCAAGCGCTTGACAAGCTAACACTGCCGGAAGGCAATGTTACAATCATTAAAAGGCAACAAAGGGTGGGTAACTGCAAGGACGGCGAGATTAAAGCAGCGGATCTCCGATGCTCATACAATGACCGCCAAACTTATTCTGGTACCGAGTCAGGTCCAGCGCCTTATCGTCCTCGCATGGGCTCCAGCCGCGCCACTGGCTGCTCCTTCTCTCCACGATTGCTAGACAGCGACGTCAAGAACAATTATATTAGTAGTTACTTCAAGTTAATCATCAATAGCATAACTGTAACGGGGTGAGCCCGTTACACTAAAAATTGGTACGAAAGTACCAATTTTTGAATATGTTACGATTTTGATAAAATTTAATCAACATCACTCAAGAAGAGTGATGTTGTCGGAATAATACCCCTAAGGGTAATATTCGTGGAGGCGGCCACTTCTTGGTTGATGTACTGTGTACATCAAGCAATTTAACCACCAATCGCTGCTGGACGCGCGTAATAGGTGGTGGACAGAAGACCCACACAAGAGACAGTGGCTTGATATAGTTAGATTAAGACGAAAGATGATTTAGCACGAAACAGAACTACATTAAATAACAATTCTACTTTCCCCTCAAGACAGAGCTTTCGGGTTCTGCATTGTATTGGTCGCGCTTCCTCACGCCACGTGTACGTGACGTCGGGCGTACGCACCCTTGAATTGTTGTCAATACAAGGCCCTTCTCAGTTATCTGGGCAAGAGCGTGCTCCGTTACAATAAACATGACCCCTATTTAGAAATCAAAGTGCATCCACGTGTTCGTGCTGTAACGGGATTACACGTCGACTGGTAGTCGACAATAGGTGTGGTACACACAAGGGATGGGATCCCCTTTAAAGTAATATTATAACACAGTATCAATTGTTGAAGACTGATGTCTGTCAACCATTGATTACGAGATCTTTTAATAGGTTAATTTAGGACATAAGTGAGTAGGTTATTTACTTTGTTCTACGGTGTTCTTTTAGGTTAAAAGAAGAAATAAAATTCAGTTCCCATTTTGATCTACATAAGACACGTGCCTTGCGAGGCGTCTTGATCGGAAGAGCTAGCAACGCCTGTAAAGGTAGCTGCTCTTGAGCACTCTGTTCTGTGATTCTCTTGAATCGTTTGGTCCCCCTGGAACAGGGACCGTAAGCTCTCTGAGCTTGTTGACTCTCTGAGTCGGGTTCGTAAAACCAAAGTTGCTCGTAGAGCTGTTGACTCTTCGAGTCGGGTTCGTAAAACCAAAGTTGCTCATTGAGCGTTTGGTCTTACTCTGACTTAATTAGCTGTGTAGCTCCGCTACACTTGGTAGCACTTGTAGTCAATCTACGCCTGAGTCAGTACGACTGATCCTCTGTGAGGATTGAGCAATCCAAACTCCTCTCTGAGGCCCAAAACCTCGCGCTTGATAAGCTGACCGCGGCCGTTGGTCCAGAGTATGTGGAGTTTATAGCTGCACAAGGTCCCGGTGTGCTAAATGCACGAATCGAGGCCTTCATGCAGTACGAAACGGCCCTTCTAGGGCAGGTTCAAGACCAAGTAGCGTCGGCGATGCCAACACGCTACGTGGCGATGCCAGATGAAGAGGCTAAGCCTCGTCCCCTTCGGGTGGACGTCAAAAATTACTCCGGGAAGGAGGGGGAAAACCTGACCCTCTGGATCCGTGAGATTGAGATGGCCATGAGCTCTGGCCTTATCTCACTGGAGTATCAGCGGGTATCGCTGGCCATCTCCAAGCTCGAAGGAAGAGCGAGAGAGTGATCTCTGACGTGTGGCACGTTGGTCGACTTGGCGTTTCCTACATGGGATTCGCTCAAGTTAGACCTATTGCGAGTTTTCTCGCCGCCTAACCAGGCCTATCGCGTGCGCTCACGCTTCTTGTCTACCCGTCAGGGTAAGAATGAGCTAACGGACTATGTACAAGAGTTGAGAACTCTAACGGCTGCTATGCAGTCTGACCCTCTCCCTGAGACAGTCTATATGACTGTATTCATGGAAGGTCTTCGTAATGGCGTTGCCAGGAACGAGGTGTTTCGGGTCCATCCCTCTACTTTTGAGGAGGCTTAAGCATCGCTCAAAATGCTGAGCACAACTTCAAGTCGGCCAGACTTGGTTGGAATGGGTACAACCCAAGCTTTGCGAGGGCAACCTCTGCGAGCACCTCGGCTTACTGTAAGCCAGAAATGATGGATCTCAGCCATGCTGAAGATGAAAGTGAAGCGGAGCTTCGTGTTGCAGAGCAACGACAGGAAGTAAAACGCTGTTATATGTGCGGAAGCACTAAACACTTGCGTCCCACTTGTCCTTTGCGCAAGCAACAACCGACTCCTATGGGTCGAAACCCCAGCCACAACCAGAAACCTGGTATGGCACGGGAAAACGTCGACAACCTGTAGGCGCGGGGCTCCCTACTGGGGTAGAACTGAATTCTGCCACTTCTCTACGAGGTAGAGTGAAACAGGGCTTAGCTCACCGAGCTCTGTGCCCGCCAGAACAGATAGTGGATACAAGCCTGGCTTGTTAGTCGCCGAGGCGAAGATTAAAGGCTTTGAGAATCATTGGTCGATCCTAATCGACTCCGGAGCATCATGCAATTATTCTCGACGTCGGTCCCTTGAGGGAAGTCAGAGATATGCTGAGGCGCTCAAAGCTCATGAAGGCGTTTCAATCACCGTTCGTTTAGCGACTGGTAGTCGCGTCACGGTGCCTAAAGTTCCGGTGAGCTTAGGTGTGAAGTTTTTGGACTTTGACAGCATTGAACGCTGTCTTGTCCTCGATTTGAATTCGAGATACGATCTCATCCTGGGTATGGCTTGGCTTGAACGCCATGAGCCATGGATTGATTGGAGGTCTAAGACCTTAAGCGCCACGCGCAATGTTTCTAGCAAAGCTTTGGAGAGGCATGAACCCACCTTTGCTAGGCAACAAAAGCGCTGTTGGCGCGAGCCATTGACGGAAGATGTCAATGTGCTGGACATTGGTATGTCAGAGTTAATTAACTCCAGTGTCAATGACATTAAATTTAGCGGAGCTCTTTCACCGTATGTGAAGGGAGTTATACTCCGTTGAGTGATACTCGTTGAGATACTGAGTCACTGCATGCTGCAGGCATGGTTGGCCTAGGGCCGAGACATCAAGAATGTAATTCCTCTGATGTGAGTGGGGTGGCACGTGAAATTCCACCGAGTGAGGGCGGCCGAGATGGCACCTCACTGAATGTAGGTAATGATAATGATGGCGAGAAGCCAGAGTGTTCAGGGCTAGGCCCGGATGTTGTACGTGAAGTGGTACGTGTAAACCCACTGGGTGAAGTGTTCGAGATACATAACACTTCACCAGATGTCGTTTAAAACATGAGCTCTCGTATAGAGCGTGCTAAGATAAATAGCAATCACGGGGACCCTACTGTCCCGGCCTCTAGGAGGCTTAAGGTTTCTTTGAGGAAACAACCTCAGCGTAGGGTGGCAACTGTGAAGCGCCCAACGTCTAAGAAGTCACGAAGTGATAATAGTAATAATACACTGTATACACTTGTCAATGGATTGACTGGCCAGATCGATGGCAATATTAGTCTTGAGACTCTTCCATCCTTGGATACTCTCTTTGAACTAGATGAAATGTCTGACGGCGAATTTCGCCAAGCGTTGCAGGCCGGAGAATTATCTGAGTTGGTGGTCATTCGACCAGATATTGAGTTGAACTCATCCTCGCTATTGGACGAGTCTGTTGAGGACACAAAGGCGGCATTGGATGACCGTAGTGGATCTTCGATCATTAAGGATCCTCTTGATCCGTTCTATCCTTTGGTAAAGGAATTTCAGGACGTGGTGTGTCACAACCCACCGTCCGTCTTACCTCCCGATAGAGGTGTACGTCATGAAATTGACTTGGTTCCTGGTACTAAATACTGCGTCACACGGCAGTGGCCTTTACCGAAGGAACAGTGTGACGTCATTGACGACTTCTTTCGTGCAAAGCACGCGGCAGGAATGGTACGTGAGAGCAAATCTCCCCATTCCACACCGACCTTCTGTGTCAAAAAGCACAATGGGAAGTGGCGCATTGTTCATGCTTACAATAAGCCTAATGCAGCCACCATCCCGGCTCAGACAACAATTACGAGGAAGGATGTTCTTCAGAACAATATGGTGGGATGTACAATGTACAGTGCGATCGACTTAGTCGATGGTCATCACCAGGTGCTCATGCGAGAAAGCGATATTTCGCTGACAGCGGTTAGTACCCCGAGCGGTATGCTCTGGGAGTGTCTTGTTATGCCGCAAGGGTTATCCAATGCCCCGGCTACATTCAATCGTCTTGTGAAAAAATTGTTCAGACCTCACCGAGGTTATGCACAGACATACTTTGATGACATCTTTGTCCATAGTCGTGCTATGAACGGTCGGTCAGATGTGAACAATCACATTGACCTTAACGAGCGCTACTCGGGTGCATGCGCGCGAATAAGTTGTACGCCAGCGCGTCTAAGTGCATCTTTGGTGCAGAAGAGATTCCCTTTTTAGGGTGCTTTATTGGTAAGCGAGGCCTTAGAGCGGATCCCGCTAAGGCAAAATCCATAGTTGATTGGCCGGTTCCAAAGAATTAAAAGGACTTACGTAAGTGGCTTGTCATTGCCAATTACTTACACGAGTACAGTGCGAATCACGCAGACATGGCTCGGCCATTATCCAATCTCCGTAAAAGAGATGAGGAATGGTGCTGGACTAGCACCGATCATGATTCTTTTCAAGAAGCAAAGGAGAGTCTCCTTCATGCGTCAATCTTGGCTTTGCCTGATCCTGATCGATCTTTCAGTGTCGTCTGTGACGCATCTGACTTTGCCATCGGCAGTGCTCTGTTACAAACAGATAATGATGGACGGGAACGCTTCATTGCGTTTGAGTCCCGGCAGCTGAAAGCAGCTGAAAAGAACTATCTAGTTCATGAAAAAGAGCTACTTGCAATTAAGTATGCTTTAGTTAAATTCATAGTTCATCTTCTTGGCTCTAAGCCTTTTGTGATCTATACAGATCATGCGTCACTACGCACGACGACCCAGTCGCCTCACCTCTCTCAGAGAATGGCTCGTTGGCTTTCCTTCAGTGCCGAGTACAACTTCGAGGTGAAGTATAAGCCGGGCAAGCAGAATGCTTTGGCTGATGCGTTGTCACGCAGGCCTGACTATGAGCTTGCTCATGTTACGACTCTGTCGTCGTCGGTCACTGACCTAATCCGTACGGCATATGACAAAGATGAACACTGTGTAGCTCTGCTACGTGCTCTTAAGAGCGAGGAGTTTAACATCTCAGACATAGAATTGTCGGCACGACTACGTGCGAGGCTACATCGATATTTCATCGATCAGGGACTGTTGTGATATAGCATGGATGTGGAGGATACCCCTCGCATTGTTGTCCCTCACGATGAGGAGTTGAAGTATCGGATCCTCGACGAGGCACATGATACTGCGCTGAGTGGTCATCTCGGTCGTGAGAGGACCTATGTAATCTGTCAGCCAATGTTGTTGGTAGCCCAAAATATACAAATAGGTCAGCACATATGTGCGTACGTGTGAAACGTGTCAACGGGTGAAACCCTCACCTCACGCGGCCGCGCCGCTGGATAGTTTGCCGATACCCAAAGGGTGTTGGGAGTCCATCAGTATGGACTTCCTGTTCGGTTTCCCGAAGGATTCGTATGGAAATACGGGTATTGTGGTCTTTGTTGACCGTTTGAGCAAGTTGGCTCATTTAGCAGCGGTGCCAGATACCATTGATGGTGAGGGTACAGCTACGCTGTTTATCAATAGAGTGTTTCGACAAAACGGTTTGCCGTTGGCAGTTGTGTCTGATAGAGATCCTCGCTTCACTGGGAAGTTTTGGAAGTCCATCTTCAAGGAGCTCGGCACACGTTTGGACATGTACACGGCGGATTATCCTCAGACTGATGGTCAAACCGAGCGAATGAATCGCATCATCGGTGACATCTTGCGCAGTGTTTGCGCTGAAACGCCTAAGCGTTGGAGTTCGATGCTCCCTGTCGTTGAGTTTGCGTTGAATAACGCCGTGCATGCCTCCAACGGCTACACGCCGTTTTATGTGAATGGTCTCACACACCCTCGCGTTCCGTTAACGCTACCACTGCGTGGTTCAGGGCTTGGTGGGGGAGAAGTTGCCGATCGGCCTGCTGATATCAGCCCTGCTACTGTTCAAAAACAGGTAAGCGAGTTTCTTGCAACGCGATTGAATGTCTTACGACATGTGCGTAACGCACTGGCTGATAGCCAAGACAAGCAGAAGGAACAAGCTGATGCTAAAGGCAGAGGTTGTATTGAACGTTATGAGGTCGGAGACAAAGTTCTCCTCAATGCTAGAAATTTACCTACAAAAGTAGTGTCTGATGTCTTCAAGACAAAGTTGTGCCCGCGCTTCATTGGACCATTCACGGTCGTCGCCAAGAAGGGACTTGCGTATACGCTCAACCTTCCGTGCAAACTGCGCACACACCCCGTGTTATACGTTTGTTTGCTTAAGCCGTATCGGGATCCGTACCACGTGAACTTGGAGGCGCTTGCGCTGCATATGTTGGCCTTGCCATCGGTTGCTGAATCCGTATCAGGAGGTCAAACTGAGCCTCCATCCGGGCTTGGCCCAACTCTAATGCCTGGACACGGGCTTGGTCCAACTTCAACACCTCAACACGGGCTCTCATCGCGTCAAAAGCACTCTGGGTATTACCCAATTCCTCACGGAGACCACTTAACTCGAGAAGCACCTTCTCATTCTTCTCCCACGGTACACCGACCACCACCGACGCTGCTCGGTGAGCAAGGTAATCACCAGTTCCATGTAGAGGAACTTCTAACACGACGTCATCGTCAGGGACAAAACCAGTATCTGGCGAAGTGGCGAGGGTACCCGGAGTCGGAGAACTCATGAAAGTATGATATTTCCCTTCGGCATAATTGCCCATACGCCGCGAATGTTTTTGAACATCGTGGCAAGGGTCATTTAGCGACCGAGAGCGCTTCTCACCAATAGTGGTGGAGGCAGGTGGGTAGTTGGGTACCGCTTGACCAGCACATATATCAGCCGGCATAGCCGGGGCATAGCGTGTGCGAGTTCGCAACTGGTCTCTGGCCTCAAGCTTGGCGTAATTATACCGAAGCTTTCGTTCTAGACGAACATCTGCCACATCGGCACTTGCTCTGAGATATAACACGCTGCTGAGGTGTCGTTTCCGATGCATCCAGCGAACAAAAGCGTTGTCTTCTTCGTCCTGAGTTTCGCCTGCGAATAAGAGGGTGGGTATACCCTTCATCGGTGGAACCGGTGCACCCCGTGCTTGCGTGTCAAGTCGCAACTTGTATTGACTTTGAGTCGTCAAGTGGGGTTGCAGGTACCTCTCACGAAGTGCCTGTCGCCTCGCCACCTCATCAGAAGATGTAGGCTCAGCGCCAATGAACCAAGTTGCCAAAGAACGACCTGTCGTTTGGCGTATACGCTCTTCCACATTGAGTGGTGTGAACAGATAGCCACGACGACCCTCAAGGGTTGCAGCAAGCTTCATACGGCGCTGAGCGATCTACTCTCGTTAAATAGCCAACTGTTGTTGCTCATCGAGCGTATTAGTGATGATGGCATCGCCCACAAGAAGTGTTTGATGCGGAGCCGATGGCGCGTTGGCTTCGCCACGTTCGGCAAATGGGTTTGGTGCAATATGAGGCGCTGCCTCTTGCACTGGTGCGTCGGACATTGTCCTCTCGTCACCATGGATATCGGTATCGCTACCATAATCCACCTCCACATCCATGCCAAGGCAAGACGAGAGAGTCGAGGAATCATGGGATGGCGATGCCATGGTGTTTTGTGTTTAGCAACCGCGAGGTTAAGCACACACACACACACACCGACCTCTTCGAAGAAAGAATTCGATTGACGTTTTGTAGAAACGTCAGTCTGGTGGAGGAAGGTGTAACGTGGTTACACGTCGACTGGTAGTCGACAATAGGTGTGGTACACACAAGGGATGGGATCCCCTTTAAAGTAATATTATAACACAGTATCAATTGTTGAAGACTGATGTCTGTCAACCATTGATTACGAGATCTTTTAATAGGTTAATTTAGGACATAAGTGAGTAGGTTATTTACTTTGTTCTACGGTGTTCTTTTAGGTTAAAAGAAGAAATAAAATTCAGTTCCCATTTTGATCAACATAAGACACGTGCCTTGCGAGGCGTCTTGATCGGAAGAGCTAGCAACGCCTGTAAAGGTAGCTGCTCTTGAGCACTCTGTTCTGTGATTCTCTTGAATCGTTTGGTCCCCCTGGAACAGGGACCGTAAGCTCTCTGAGCTTGTTGACTCTCTGGGTCGGGTTCGTAGAACCAAAGTTGCTCGTAGAGCTGTTGACTCTTTGAGTCGGGTTCGTAAAACCAAAGTTGCTCATTGAGCGTTTGGTCTTCCTCTGACTTAATTAGCTGTGTAGCTCCGCTACACGTGCTCTGACGGAAGCACAAGAACGATTGGTGATTGCGAGTCTGCGTGAAGGCATCAGCGCTGGTCGCATCGTTGCCTCCCTCCGACAATCTGATATTGTGAATGTTACTGCGCGCGATATGCAAAACATATGCGCAATGGAGCGCCGCAAATCTCTAGGAGGAATGTCTCCGCTTACAAAATTGCTTGAAAATATAGCAAAAGCAATGACCAAAACAACAATGTGCCGTACTACGCGAATTTGATGCTGAGAAGCAGCGCACGCACCTATTTATCGTGTCTACCTCTGCCAGGGTAATTACTTCAAGTTTCAGCGCAAGTCGGGTATTTTTGATCAACGCCACTTACAAGACAAATCGATTTCGACTACCTCTACGGAACATTCTGGGCGTAACTGCGACCAACAACAGCTACTCTTTCGCCTATTAATTTATAATAAAAAGACAGAAGGCAACTAAATTTTTGCGATGCAGAACTTGAGGCGGGTATTTGGGATGATCGACATCGCTACACCAAAACATTAGTTGTTGATCGCGAAATGACATTAATGAACGCGCTCGGTAGCTATTTTCCCTTTGAGAGGATACTGCTTTGTCGATAGCACACAAACAAGAACATCAATTCCAAGACGCGAATCCATTTTGACTCCACGAAGGAGTTTAAACAATTACAGCTCACGTGGAACTGCTTGGTACAAGCTGAATCAACGACAGAGTATGGCCGCCAGCTTGTTGCGATGAAGTTAGTTCTACCAGTTCACGTAATGTAGTATCTGAATGATACTTGGCTGGTTTACAAGAAGATGTTCGTGTCTTGCGGCTTGCGTGGTTTATCTACATTACGGTCATGTGACAACGTCACGTGTCGAGAGCGCGCGGATTTTAAGAAGTGGTTGAATGGATCCACAGGTAAAAAGCATTACTTTGAACTTAATGATATTGGCAGTTCGGCTACCTAATTATATTTTTGCCCTTAGGTGATCTATGTTCGGTAAGCAAAGCTCTCGAGTCGGCTTGCCACGGCCAACTTGCTATAGTCAGCCACCAAAACGCAAGGGAACGCGACATCGTCGAAATGCAGCTAGGAACTCTGTTTCCAGGATCAATGGGCCAGATTTCCGCTGGAAGTGTACTGGCAGCGTCAATGGTCCAAAAGACTTGACCCAGGACCTCGTCAGAATATGATGACAAATAAAATGGAATATGGATGTCGTCATGCAATATCCAGATTGTATCGGCCGTTTACAGTACATCATTTTTAACCATCATTGGTGGTTGGTCCAAGCTTCAACACGAAGGGCTGGCACCGAGTCAGTCGGATGTGATGTTATCGATTATGACGCTGTGATAAAATGACTTTTTGAAAGGTATGTTGATGCTGACAGACACCAGCAAAGGATGCTATACGATCATGCTATCACTGCTATAGATTCTGCAATACGTGACCCTGTGCTGGTAAGGACGCGCAGGAGCCCAACAGGTTCTGCCCGCCGCAATTTATCTCACTTTGAGCATGTATAGAACGCGTTTAATTTTACGAGACGTCGACGACGTGGACGCTGTGGGGATTTGGGCAGGACATGTCAAGCCGCACAAGCACAAGCAGTGCCTGCAGCACCTCCAGTAATGCGACAAATTGAGGGTATAGCGCATTTCGATCCTGTGCTTGATGCTGTCAATGCTGCATCAAACATTGAACTGTGATGTAGATGTTGATAGTCGTAAGCAATATACATGCTTTTTTTAGATGCCATCACTATGTAAATAACTCTGTTCAACAACACATTAACTTCTGTCTTAATGGCCTCATAAAACCTTTTAAACCTTTCCTCAACGGTCGATTCATGAAGATGGGTTTGTTATATCACTCAAGCAAATCTAGAGGTTGAGAAGCACATGATTTTTGCTGTGATATCGAGATCGTATATTTACACGTTTATGTCGTACCCAACTTAACCAAGCCAATGCTAGCCTACACTTTAAGTTATGTAATAGTTTGGTATTCTATTAAGCAAAAGTGTGGGTAGTCTACGTTATCTTAACACACAGATGTACTTACGATCGCAAACGCAGTCGATCATGTGGATGTAAGCGATGTCAAAGCAACTCCTGATGGAGCACGAGCCGCACTCAACACCAAATCAGTCAGTGACAAAAAGGCTGTCACGAAAACTTAAAGACGACTACTCCTCGAATAATACTGCATCCAAGACAACAATTAATAGGATAATACGAGCCAGCGTGCGCACCATCGTCTATCGGTATCACATACACAGCGCAAAGGATAGTTTATTATCCGACTACACCATCCTCATCATGCCTCACAATACTCACTTCCAATATCACCGCAGACGGAACCATCGCCAGCTAAGGGCAGGACACCGGTTCGCCCATTTCGTTTATCCTGTGGAGCGGGTGAGTCAAACTGCAGCAGCCGTCCCCATGACGAAAACCAAATAAATACCCCAATACAGCAGAGACAGCAGCCGGTGACGATGGCGGATCAACAGGAGCGCGAAAACACGTCTATCATCAGGCATCCAAGTGTCAGAAATCCGCTGAACAGCAGCATGCCATTCAGCACAGCTGGCAGCAATCCATAGCCATCGCAAACCTTCATCGATCCTGCAAACATCAGTGTGTTCGTCGCTGCGTTCACGTCATCAACACAGACGAACACTTGCGTATCCATCGAGCCGCTAGAATTAAGGACGTCCGTTACATTGACGCTCACTGATGGCATTAAATCGTTGCCCAGGCGAGACACATAGCGCCCGACATCGGACATGCCACCGAGGTTCAATCCTTCCGTGCTTGAACAGGCCAGCAAATTAATCTTAACCGATACTGCTATAAATCCTCCAAAGCTGTCCACGTGTGTAGAAAACGATGACCTTTCTTAAGCCACTCATGTCCTGCGTGACGTTGGTCGGTGGCGAACAGCTTCCAATCGCGTTTACATGAAGGCCCCCAGTAGCTGATTTTAACTAGGGAGATGGAATCGACGGCACTATATCGACAAAATTGCGGCCAGTAACAGATGCACGAGCGACGACGGTACGAGCGACGGTAACGCCAGACGAGCGGGAGGAGGATTGACGTACACTCCTAGCTGTTTTGTTGGCCAAAATAAAAAGCGCTATAACTAGAGTGGTCTATTACTCCGTTCCGCGCTCTTAAGAACGATCATCATGAGGCACCACGCAGCAAAGTCCGCTTCGTCTAGTGCACTGTCTTGTGCTGCGTCGCAGGTCAAATATTTTTCTGCTTCTTGTAATGATGATATCGTGTCTTAGAGATCGACCGTGAAAGTTTTAGAATCAGGAGCGTTAAAGAACATCAATTTAGTTTTAGAACCTAAAGACCTTCAAATCCAACAACTTGTTTAATGTAAAGGGTGAAGGCTCATTAGCAAAACCTAAGGGCTCATTAGCGGTTCCCTATATTTAAGATATACCCAACTTCGCTCCGCTGCTCTACCACACAAAGCAGTCTTGCGGCTGGTAAAACGATGCTGGACGATACCGCAGCGGGTGTGGTGCCACATAGAACGGCATGCGAATCTGCAAGACACCGGTCTCTGAGATCTGCTGCGTCGCTTCGTCCATGTTGAGCATATTCCGTGGAAACTGCTCAGTGATCTCAAAGCGTCCGAACGTCGGGGCACCGCTGAGACGCGACATGACCACATCTTTCTGCGTCGGAAGTCGGAAGCCACTCACCCGAAGCACTCCACTGTGGGCGTTCCACTGCACGCGCACGTTGCGCGGATCAATGTGGTTGAGTCGTGCGATCAGGTACACGCCATCCTGTCGGCGCTGGAGCTGGTAGTACGGCCGCCATACAGGTAGCGACTGGACGTCAACGTCTTGACTCGGACAAGTCGCTGGAGCCGACTCGAGTGGCGGTGACATTTGCGGTGCGCCCGTGGGTGTTTCCTCGTCCTTGCTATCAGTTTTGCCACTGGCTGCCAAAGCAACAGACGACTCAACCTCCTCCTTGGCGTCAACATCCTCGTCCATGTCTTCGTCTTCTTCTTCTCTGTCCTCCTTCTCTTCGTCGTCCACCTCTTCCTCTTCTTCTTCGTCGTCGTCTTCCTCCCCCTCCTCTTCGTCCTCTTCTTCTTCTTCGTCCTCCTCTCCTTCTTGTTCCTCTTCTTTCCTCTCCTCTCCGCTCTCCTTCTCTCCGTCGTCGCTCTCTTGACCAAAGAGACTCGACACGTGCATACCGTCCGACTCGACGTCGCTCTGTTCGCCGAGCGTCGAGTCCGCGCGCCCAGAGAGCGGCCGCACTCGAGTAAGTACAAGCTCCCCAAACGCCTTCAGCCTCGCACTGCGGTCCTTCCAGGCATCGGCCAGAGGCAGCAGCTGCTGCTGGATAAACACCACCAGCGTCTTGCGCGCGCTCTTGATCTGTCCGTCTCCGTAGCTCAAGACGTCGTCCAGCTCCAGCAACGACCGCGTCAACAGCTCCGCCTGCTCCTTCACGCGGTAGTCAAAGGCCCCGAGTTCGACGCGCGCTCTCTTGACGATCGCTGCCGCCGTTTCCAGCGACCGAAACGTCTGCAGTCGCCACTTGGACCCGCAGACAATGGCCGCTACGTGGCGGTACTGAGCGGGTAAGCGGTCGCGGAGAGTGCCCTGCACGATGCGGACGTTGGCTTCGATCGACTGCAGTCGGCGGCGCGTCTCGTCCATTGGCTGCGACGTTTGGAGCTCCATGGGGTCTCTGTGGCGGTGGTGTGGCCAGGCAACGAATAGCTCGACACTTGACGTTGGTGTGGGGTTAGTGTTGCACGAAAGTGACGCGACGTGTGTGGGACGTTGCAAATCAGTGACTGAGCGACGCACGAGTCCGTCTGTCTCTGGTGCGTGGAACGAGAGCACTGATGGCTACATTTCGACACACGCGATCGCGAATCTTCGAGAGTCGACTCGAAACAAGTTCGAGAAAGCGGACGGGTTGTGTGTCGTACTTAGGGAGAACGCAACAGAATCAACATCCGTTGGGGAACCAACCGACGGTGTTTCATCGTGTGTTTGACACACAAAGTTTCTGCATAGGATAAGGGGTGTCAACAACACACGATAGCGAGCGAGCGCCGGGATCACGGTAAACGGTATCCGAAACCAACAAAACCTGCGACGATCTCGGCACTGTTTGGGTCATTGGCGGTAGCTGCCACAGTGAGTCTGCTGTAGCACAGTCTGACTGACGGCCGATGGAAACATGCGGCAACGAGACGCTTTCGAGCGTACGGCCACAACCGCTAACGGCCTCACTTCGTCCAACGAAGTGTCGGCAGAGCGGATCGTCTCGACAGCTTCGATGAGGAGCGAACGTGCTCGACGGTCAGCCACGTTCGGCTCACGTCTTCGATTCTGCTGCAAAGAGTGAGTGCCACAGTATCCGACTGCGACTGCCAGGAAGTCGACAACAGTCGAGAGGATACCGCCTCGTGGTTTGCCTCTCGAGGTGCGAGCCACGCAGACACTCTGCTGACTGAGTCAGTCGATCGTACCAGTCCACGTCCAGCAATAACGTACCGTCAAGAACGAAACAGCGTCTCGACGGTCGATGAACGTCAGAAGCAGATCCACACCCACACGTTGTACGCAGTCAAACACCACAACACATACATTGTCGGCAGTAGCACAGGCGCTTCGCAGATAGGCGACCGACCAACCGACCGACTCACCACCTGAGCAAAGCGTCCACCATCCGCAGCAGCAGTCACAGCACCACTACCTCCTTGTTCCACGTCCATCCGCAGCACGAGCAGGCAACGCCCTCCGCTCGCTGCTCAGCCACTTCGTCTGTCTCTCTGTCTCACCAGTCCGCGCCGTCAATCTCCTTGAGCAGCGCCTGCATGAACGCCACGCCGTACCCCGTGGCCCGCTCGTCGTCGCTCGTGAACGCCGGGTACGCCATGTCCACGTGCAGCCACTTGCCCGAGTGCTCAAAGTCGCCCAAGTGGTTGGCAATGAACTGCCCGGCACAGGCCACTTGGCCGTTCGCGCGGTGCTTCACCGAGTTCTTCATGTCGGCGATCGCGCTCTCGAACTCGTCGCGGTACAACTCGGGCGCGTACGCCATCGGGTGCACCAAATCGCCCGACGCTCTGCCGGCCCGCACGGCCATCTGCTCGAGCTGCGCGTCGTTCGAGTAGACAGCGCCAATGCGCGTGCCCGTGGCCACGCCCTGCGCGCCCGTGAGCGTGGCCATGTCCACGACCACCTTCGGGTTCAGGTGCCGCACGGCGTACGCCACGCCGTCCGCCAGCACGAGACGGCCCTCGGCGTCCGTGTTGTTCACCTCGACGCGCTTCCCCGAGTACAGCTCCAGCACGTCGTCCACGCGCGTGGCCAGCGGCCCCACGGCGTTCTCCGCCACGCACAGCACCGCGTGCAGCGGCACGCGGTCCGTCGTGTTGCGCGCGCAGCACGCGGCGTCAAAGGCCGCCAGGAGCGCCGCCGCGCCGGCCATGTCGCGCTTCATGCCGGCCATGGCGCCGCCCGTCTTGAGCGAGAGGCCGCCCGTGTCAAAGACAATGCCTTTGCCCACCATCGCGACGCTCGGGGCGTCGGCGGCGGCAGCGGGCGGCACGTGGCTCAGGCACACGAGCGCCGGCGCGTGCGCGGCCGCTTTCCCGACGCCGTAGAGACCGCCAAAGCCCGCGAGGCGTAGCGCGTCGCCGCGGATCAGAGTGACGCGCGCGCCGGTGCGGGCCGCGACCGCCTGCGCTTCGGCCACGAACGCGTCCACGTGCAACTCGTTGGGCGGCGCGTCCACGAGGCGCGCGGCCAGTCGCACGCCGTCGGCCGTGTGCTGCACGAGCGTCTGCTGGGCGGCCGTGAGCGGCGTCGCGTACAGGACGTGGAGCGCTCCGGGCGGCGGCGAACGGGGCGCGTAGAGCGGAGCGGCCCGTGCGACTGCTGCGCCCGCGGCGAACCACGTGGCGCTGTGGGTCGGGAGCACGAGCAGCACGAGCACTACGGGGGGCGAGAGGGCGTCGGTGGGCGCCGAAGGGGAAGCGGTGGAGACGATCGCGCGCGTGTGGCGCTTGAGGAACGACGTGAGCGCGTGGGGGCGCGCGGGGCAGTTGGCGCGCGAGAGCGCAGTGGGCAGCGCGTGCAGCGTCAGGGAGAGCGGATCGGCGCTCGCGGCGGCGGTGGGCAGCAGGAGGAGCGACGCCGTGGCGCCGCTGTCGGGGCCGGGGCGGAGCGTGTCGAGCGCGTACTGCAGCAGCTGTGTGTTGGGAGGGGCGTCGCTGGCGACGGCGTGGGCCGACGCGCGGAGGAGCGTCTGGTGGAGGAAACTGTCGCGCGCGGATTGCGCTTGCAGCGTCTCGAGGGACCCGACGACGACCACGCGGTTCACGCGCTGGGGCGGGAGCGCTGCGAGCGACGTAAAGTGCACCATGACGAGAGACAGAGAGAGAGAGAGGAGGAAGAGGAGAGAGAGAACAGATTGTCTATTTACTGGTTAGTGCAAGATCTCTGGTAGGTTGTTAACCACACTAGCAACGCTGGAGGGTCCAGGCATTGCCTACGGCTGGCAGCCTGGCTATGAAAGCCGGGCTGCCCTCTCGGTTCTGATATAAATATGTCGTAACATGCAGAAAGTTGGGCGCCACGCACGGCCGTGTCAGCCCTGCAATGGAGACGTTTGATGAGCGCCCGCAATTGAAGCTGAATCCTCCCCCAAATCATGGCTTCACTGGCTTGCATCGGGATTTTCGCATTGTGAAAAACTCTGTCCACGCGGTGTTGCCAGAGCATTGTGATGATACGGTCCCTGCGACCTCCCAGATCGTCCCCCAGGCCGTGGCGATAGAGGAGGAAGAGGAAGAGGGGAAGAGGAAGAGGAACGAGGAGGAGAGAGGAAGAGGTTCTCTTTTGGCTCGGAGAAGTGTCGTTGGGGGCGACTTGCGGTCGGGTGAGCTGCGTGGGGGCAGTTGCGCGATCGAAAAGAGGGGCGAAAGACTGTGGGGAGTGGGGGGGAGAAGGGGCTCACGAGGAGCGCGGGGTGAGTTAAGAGGGGGACAGACGCTGCGTGTCGATGGGTTCGCAGGGAGAGGCGCCGTCGGGTCTCAGGACGGACCACAGACGAACGATTGTTCACACGGAGCGCTGCAAACGTCCACTTTAGCTGACAGGAGCGACTGCGGATCGAGACCGTCTGTCTGTGTGTCTATCGCGTACCTACTTCGATGTATGTGTCGGTCTGTGTGTCTATCGCGTACCTACTTCGATGTATGTGTCGGTCTGTGTGTGTGTGTGTCTGTCTGTCTGTGTGTGGGGGGGGGGAATGGACTCGACCGTAGTGGACCAAAGAGCACTTGCGCAGCAGAGAGACGTCTGTGTCGGACCGCTCCGCCTGCGATTGATGAATGGGACTGTCTGGCGCACAAGCGACGGGTTCCAACGCATGTCTGGAAGTCTCTCGGGTGGTGATCGTCTAGAAACACCCAAAGCTTTAGGTCAGCTGGAGGAAGTCGCGCGTCACACACTGATGATAGTGACACGAGAGACAGAGCGCATGACATCCACGTCAGCTCCTGCACTCTATCTCCAGGTGCAATTTTCATAATCTTATGCTTTTACGTTAGAAGGACCTATCCATCGACAGTGGAAACCCATTAAATGTCGCGGAGACACTGTATTTCAAGACTGAATTGGAATGAACGGTCGCCAAGTGCGTGGGGGACGAAAAAATATAAGCTATCGACTCGTCAAGACCAATTGTCGACGTAATGGACGCCTTAAGTAGTTGCACAAAATGACGTCGCGTTCGCTGATTCTTAAAGTTAACGTGTTTAATATAATCAATAGAACGGCTGAGCTTATTGCTCGACCGCTGGGCTAACAGCTCGACCGCTGGGCTAACAGCTCGACCGCTGGGCACCTTCTAAGCGAATACTTATTATTATGTCGAGTACCTCGTAAATGCATAAATTGTTTTCCCGGCGAGTAGAAAACGCGTTACTTACAAAAGTTGTAATAGCTTCAGAAATTCGTGTTTTTCTAGTTGGCAATCAATTTCGATTTCCTTCAGCACCCACCTGCGAATTTGGACTGGGTGCATTTTGCCGCATCAGAGCTGTATTAAAGTATTACATAATGCACAGTCGTTTTCTAAGACCATCACGTGGACGTCCAACGTCCGGTCGAAATGTCGAAGAAACATTTCATCCGCATTGCCTGTTTCAGCAGCTCATACGAGACTTGGGCTGTCCGCAAATATGGTGATTTAAGAAAACGTTGCGTTTCAGTTGATAAAATACGGACCCGTGTATTTCCAAATTTTTTAGCGCCAACTATTATATCCGTGCTTCAAGAGATACTTGCATGTCCTTATTCGACGCCTGAAAGGAAGCTCGGTAATTGCTGCTAAATTCACGGGTTCAGCTGTTACGCTCTGCGTGCTTACTTTGCATGAAAGATATTTACTTGTGTTTGAACAAAGATACTTTTGATGAAATTTACACTTATTTGGCACCTGATGATCCGCTCCAACAATCTATTGAAATGTCATAAGACAAGCGTCAAAACTTCTATCACTAGATTAAATATCGTCGACTAATGACGGACAAATTGAGACCGTAATGTGAATTTGTTAAAACTTTTGGTCGGAACATTTTTTATCGGGTCGTTATTCATGCTTTGAACTGTACCAATTTTAGCATCAACCCGGAAGTATGCTCGAAACTGTATTAATATATTGTTGTGTTATCAACGGGCCAGCCGGTTCACATGATCGTACCGACATTCTATTTCCCGCCTGATGTGTTCGAAACGACTGAAAAGTCCCTATGAGCTCATTATGTAGCGAAGCTACACAGCTCCTAAAGTCAGAAGAAGACTTAACGCTCTTACGAGCAACTTTGGTTCTACGAACCCGACTCAGAGAGTCAACAAGCTCAGAGAGCTTACGGTCCCTGTTCCAGGGGGACCAAACGATCCAAGAGAATCACAGCACAGAGTGCTCAAGAGCAGCTACCTTTACAGGCGTTGCTAGCTCTTCCGATCAAAACGCCTCGCAAGGCACGTGTCTTATGTTGATCAAAAGGGGAACTGAATTTTATTTCTTCTTTTAACCTAAAAGAACACCTTAGAACAACGTATTTAACCTGCCCTAAATAACCTCTTAAAAGATCTCGCAATCAATTGATGACAGACATCGGTCTTCAACAATTGATACACTCACTGTGTTCTAAAATTACTTTATAGGGTACCCCCTCTCTTGTGTGCACCACACCTATCGTCGACTACCAGCCGACGTGTAACCTTGTTACACCCTCCTCCACCACACTGACGCTACCACAAAACGTCAATCGGCTTCTTTCCTCGAAGAGGTCGGTGTGTGTGTGTGTGTGCTTAACCTCGCGGTTGCTAAACACGAAACACCATGGCATTGCCACCCAACGAGTCTCGGACTCTTCCATCTTACCTCGACTTCGACGAGGATGTGGACTATAGTAGTGATACCAGTGTCCATGGAGATAACGGGATATCATCCCACTCCGCTGTACCTGAGGCTCGTTCTCTAACAGCACCGAATCCGTTCGTTGAAGGTGGTGATACCACCGCGCCAGTGGCGCAGCATCATACAACAGATGCAGGTGAGAACATCATAACGAACCCGCTCGACGAGCAACAGTAGCTGCCCCGTCAGCGTGAGGAGCGTGCTCTACGTCGCATTCATACCCAGGCGGTTATTCGAAACCGGAGTGGTTACGTGTTCTCAACACCAGACGTGGAGCAACGCCTCCGTCAAACGGAAGGCCGTAGCCTTTCAACATGGGCCATTGGCCCCGAGGCTACGTCGCCAGAAGATATCGCCTTTCGCAAGGCTCTAAATGAGAGATATCTCGAACCAGCCTTTACCACGCAAGGTCAGTACCTTGCACACCTTGAGAGTCTTTCTCGTGGTGTTTCGGTTCGACCGATAAAGGGCGTGCCCATCTTGTTGTTCGCTGGCAAACTGCCCGAGGAGGAGGACAATGAGTTCATCTGTTGGGTGTACCACAAGCGGCATCTTAGCAGTGTGCCAACGCTGCGGTCCAGCGCCGATGTGGCTGACGTTCGTCTGGAACGGAAGCTCCGGTTCGAGTATGCCAAGCTCAAGGCCAGAGGCCAGTTGCGTACACGTACGCGTTATGCTCCGGCTACAATGGTAGCCACGGGTCACGACCCTAAGGTGCGGAGCAACACTCCACCTCCCACCACTATTGGCGAGAAGCGTTCTCGCTCGCAAGGCGACCCTGGCCACGGTGTTCAAAAACATCCACGGCGTAAGGGCAGTCCTGCCGAAGGGGTATCTCATACTCCCACGAGTTCTCCGACTCTGGGTATCCTCGCCACTTCACCAGATACTGGTATTGGCCACGACGACGACGTCGCTTGAGGAGTTTCTCCACATAGAACTGGTGGTTCCCTTGCTCATCGAGCAGAGTCGGTGGTGGTAGGGGTACCGAAGGAGGAGCATCTGAAGGTGCTCCGTGAGCTGAGTGGTCTCCAAGAGACATTGGGTAAGACCCAGAGTGCGCTCGACGCGATTCGAGCACGTGTTCAAGCATTGGAGTTGGCTTTAGCCCGTGTGGATGGTCAGCTTGACCTCCTGGTTCGGATGCAACAGCCGACGGCAAGGCCCTATTATCCGGCGCAAGCGCCTCCGAGTTCACATATGACGGGTCCCGATACGGCTTAAGTAAGCCAACGTAAAACACTGGGTGCGTGCGCAGTTTGCGCGGAAGGTTGAGTGTGTACGCCAATCCCTTCTTAGCAATGACCGTGGATGGCCCAATGAAGCGCGGACGCAACTTTGTCTTAAAGACGGCAGACAATAAATTTGTAGGTTAGTTTTTAGCATTGAGTAGAACTTGGTCTCCGACCTCATAATGTTCAATACAACCTCTGCCTTTAGTTTAATCGCGTTGCGAGAAACTAGCTTACCTGTTTTTGAACAGTAGTAGGGCTGATATCAGCAGGCCGATCGGCAACTTCTCCCCCACCAAGCCCTGAACCACGCAGTGGTAGCGTTAACGGAACGCGAGGGTGTGTGAGACCATTCAAATAAAACGGTGTGTAGCCGTTGGAGGCATGCACGGCGTTATTCAACGCAAACTCAACGACAGGGAGCATCGAACTCCAACGCTTAGTCGTTTCAGTGCAAACACTGCGCAAGATGTCACCGATGATGCGATTCACTCGCTCGTTTTGACAATCAGTCTGCGGATGATCCGCTTTGAACATGTCCAAACGTGTGCCGAGCACCTTGAAGATGGACTTCCAAAACTTCCCAGTGAAGCGAGGATCTCTATCAGAGACAACTGCCAACGGCAAACCGTGTTGTCGAAACACTCGATCGACAAACAGCGTAGCTGTACCCTCACCATCAATGGCATCAGGCATCGCCGCTAAATGATCCATCTTGATCAAACAGTCAACAATGACCACAATAAACGTATTGCCATGCGCATCATTCGGGAAACCGAACAGGAAGTCCATAATGATGGACTCCCAACACCCCTTGGGTACAGGCAAACTAGCCAGCGGCGCGGCCGCGTGAGGTGAGGGTTTCACCCGTTGACACGTTTCACACGTACGCACATATGTGCTCACCCATTTGTATAGTTTAGGCTACCAACACCATTGGCTGACAGATTCCATAGGTCCTCTCACGACCGAGATGACCACTCAACGCAGTATTGTAACGGGACTAGAATAACCCGTACTCAGCGTACACTATTTCTAACGCTTTGAGGAAGTTCAAAGCCCAAGTCTTAGGTGTTAAGTATTTTTAACTCTGTTTATATTTTGTCTTTTAAAATCATCCTAAGTACGAATGGTTCCCTTGGACTCATGGGAACCACTCAATCTACGTGTCTATATCTTACTGGCTAATAATGGTACTGAGCCCATTAAACCAGCTAAAATATACGACGTGCTACTTTCGCTACTTCGAAAGTAACACCCCTACTTAAGTAACATGTAAACTTAATCGAAACTACTTATGTAACGGGGTGGCCCATTTCATCACCCCCTTCTCAAGACAGCACTCACCAACCGTGAGTGCTCAACCGCAAGACTTTAACGACTCACAAGCCGAACGATGACTGAAGACGCAGACGCCAACAAAACAGCACTCCCGCGCACAATCAGCGGGAGTTTGGTCGACCGCGTGATGGATCAGCACCTGATCCCTTGGGCGCTGTATGACTTACCCGGAGCTCGGTCTCCGGACTCTCTCGAAACGATGCAGGACTACTTCCGTCGTTTCCGTGGGTTGCGCGGAAAGAGACTTGATGGAATCTCATACGAGTCACTCCAGCGGTCATGGTGTGCGTTCATCCGGCGGTGGAACCGGATGCATGAAGACGGAAGGAACTTTCAGCAGTGGCTGGCCCATCGCGAAGATATCCACGCCGATCATTCCATCGGTGTACTGCGCGAGAAGATCTGTGAAAACGCCTGGAACGTAGATCGACTTTGCTACGTTCACGTGCACGAATTTTGTTACTCCTGTGACTCGGTGCCTCGTCCAACTCGCGAAGCTTGGAAACGACACGTCGCTGAGTATCCACTCAGCGATTATGAACAGCTCTGGATAGGACGGTACGAGCGCAGCTTGGTGGAGCGCAAGACTGCGGTTAATCGTGGCGCGTCACGCTGGCGACACCACTCGCGTTCTCGAGGTCGTGGTGCCGTGCAATCGCCACGACGTTCTCGTTCGCGTGATCATCGCGATACACGCTCTTCGCAACGTTCTCGTCGTCGCTCTTCATCTTGTCGTCGTGGTGAAACGTCACCACGACGTTCTCGCAATCGCTCTCGGTCTCGTAGTCGTGGTGACACTTCACCACGACACCGTCGTCATGCATCTCGTTCTCGCTCACCGCGAGAACACACAGGTCGTCGACCAAGTCTACACCAAGCGTGTGCAGGGACTCGTAAGCCCGAACGAGGTCCGGAACGTCTCGAAGAAGCGAAGAGCGCGGTTCCCACGTATCCTGCTCGGGTGGAAACCCGAGCCAACGTACACGATACTTGCGCGCGGTTGGAACCGCGCGCTCATGGTGTCGCGACGATGTCGTTTCACGACGAGGGTCCTCGTGACCCAGTAAACGCTCCACAATCCAGCGCTTCTGGCCTTCCGCGTCCACAAGCGGTGGTGGACCCTCACGATGGTACTGCTGGCGTCCTGGTTGCCCAGGACGATGTAGATGCGGCTGTGAACAAGGCTGTCGATGCCCAGCTGGAGGCTGAAGCTGCCCTTGACCGAGCTGCGCGGGCTGAGAGAACAGCGAACGAGATTCGACAGTCGAACCGCGAGCTGCTTGAACGGATGCGGAACCTGGAACGCCAGGTTCTTGGGCACGCGCAGGCTGGGACGCAGCCGCGTCCGATGTCGCTGGTGCGTCGAGCAAGGCGAGAGGGAAGGTCGACCTATGAGCCTTTGACTCCGAGGACGGAGCCAACCCGTGAAGCGTAGCTGGACGGTACTCCTTGAGCCGCCCGACGTAAAACGTCGGGTGAAGTCGCAGTGACGAAGGGATGGCCAGTGTGTATGCGTCGCCGATTGCCTTGAGTACCGTGAATGGTCCGATGAAACGTGGCGCGAGTTTGCTCGCGCCTAGATTGGTTACTGCTGAATCTCGTAGGCCTTCGGTAGATAACAATACACGATCACCTTTCTTGAATGTACTCGTGTTCTTTCTTCCACGTTTGTCTGCATTCGCTTTCTGTTTATCCACTGCAGATCGAAGAGTATCGCGTACAAACCTCGTGATGGCTTGACGTTGGAGTATAAACTCTGACACAGCCATGTCATCAATTGGTCGCGCCGATTCAATCGGCGCGTAGTTAGCTTTAGGGTTTCGCATACTCGAAGAAGGGTCGATCAGCGTCTGTGTAGTCCATTGAGCTATCGGGGACGCTACGTCACGTGGCGTCGAAACAGAAGACTTCGCCTTGGAATGGTTGACAACATTCGCGCTCAGAATACCGTGAGCTTCACTCGATCGTTGTTTATCGTTATCACCCCCCGCCAGAGTGGAGCCACGAAGAGCCGTGGGTTGACCCACGGCAAGAAGGGTAGGTAAACGAGGATGACGGGCCAAATTTGCAAAAAATGGCGTCAACCCCGTTGACGCGTGAACCGCGTTGTTGAGTGCAAACTCCGCGAGTGGCAAAAACGCACTCCAACTTGTAAAGGACGTTGAGTAACTTCGAAGAACATCTTCGAGGACCCGATAAACTCTCTCTGTTTGCCCATCCGTTTCCGGATGGGCTGCTGTCGACATTTGCAGCTTTGTGCCAAGCAACTCGAACAATGACGTCCAAAAAGCAGATGTAAAACGAGGATCACGGTCCGAGACAATGTTGTCTGGAAGACCGTGATGGCGAAACACAGTGTCAATGAAGTGCACCGCGGTCTCAGCCGCGGTGATCGTTGCATGAACAGGCACCAGATGTGTCATCTTGCTGAATCTGTCGACAAAGACCAGAATACCCGATCGGTTTGGGCCATCTGGTGCAATCCCGAAGATAAAATCCATTAAGACTGAGCTCCAAGCCTCAGCTGCAATTGGCAGGGGTCGCAGGGGTGCCTGCGACGATGGTGATGGCTTCACGCGCTGACATACTTCGCAGGTGCGAACCCAGTTGCGAACCCACTTGTACATGTGGGGCCAGAAGAAGTCGCGCGAGACAGCCGCGAATGTCTTTTCGCGGCCCAGATGACCGCCAATTGGGGCATCATGGTACTCGTGGATGATACGAGCACGCAAATCCAAGTCATTCGCAATCACAGTTCGAGGCGCATCGAATTTGTCGATGCTATATAACAGCAAATCACCGTCCATACTGTATCGTTGAATGTGATCACGCTTCGTTCGCGAAAGAGCTCCCAGTGCAGCATCGCTGGGAGCGCGCAGATAGGCAATAATGTCCGCATAATCTGGATCGTTCGCGTAAGCCGCGACAATATCATCGAAAAGGCATAACTCGGGTGTGACCCGAGTTAGATTCAACGACACACACGTCGCACATCGATCGTCTTCATCGTCGTCTTCAGCTGCCTGACGACTCAGTGCCATACGAGGATCGTAATCTGGGCGTCGTGACAGTGCGTCAGCAAGAATGTTGGTCTTGCCTGGCTTGTAGTGCACGACGAAGTTGTACACGGAGAAGAAAGAGAGCCACCGTGCCATCCGCTGTGACAGGTGTGGGCTCTTCATTGCTGTCCGCAGCGATGCATGATCAGTATACAGGGCGAACGTGCGTTCGCCCAGTAGGTGGACACGAAACTTGATGAGTGCGTAGCGCATCGCTAGCAGTTCCTTATCGTGAACCGGATAGTTCTTCTCTGCCGGCTTCATCTGTCGTGACTGATAGCTCACGACTCGTTCACGGCCCTCGTGATCGAACTGCATGAGGGCGCAACCAATTGCAAAGTCACTTGCATCACACACCACGTGAAACGGTTTGGTGTCGTCAGGGAGTATCAACACTGGCGCCGACGCCAGGCTTTTCTTCACTGCGTCAAAGGCTGCTTGATGTTCGGGACGCCACGACCACGTGGCGTCTTTCTTCAGAAGTGACGACAGGGGCTGTATAGAACCGGCGTAATCCTTTTTGTACTTATGCAAGTAATTAGCTAGACCGAGCCATTGACGTAACTCCGTAGGGTTCTTGGGTGTGGGCCAAGAATAGATTGACGACACCTTCTCTGGATCGGCTCGAACCTCCGATTTACTCACGTAGCAGCCCAGCACCGGAATCTCCGGTGCACAGAATACACACTTCTTCAAGTTTGCATATAACTTGTTATCTCGCATGACTTGAAACACCTGCTTCAGGTGTTGAAGGTGAACTTGGACAGCACTGAGATTGCCCTCAGCGCGACTGTGGACAAAGATGTCATCGAAGTAGCTAGGAGCAAAGTCTCGAAGCGGTCTCAACACTTGAGATACCATGCGATTGAAAGTGGCTGGTGCGTTCTTCAATCCTTGTGGCATCACCAGCCACTCCCAAAGCATACCACTCGGGGTGCTCACCGCAGTGAGTGGTATGTCACTCTGTCGCATCAAGATCTGGTAGAAGCCATCGGTCAGATCGATGGCGCTGAAGATGACGCTACCTGACATGGAGTTTAGAACCATGTCTTTCCTGGGGATAGGCGTTTGGGCAGGAATAGTGGCATCGTTGAGCTTGTTAAACGCATGCACTATACGCCAGCCTCCCGTAGCCTTCTTCACGCAGAAGGTTGGACTCGAATGGGGAGAGACACTCTCACGCACATGACCGGCCTTGCGACGACCTTCGAAGAATGCATCAATAGCCTCGACTTGGTCTCGAGGCAACGGCCACTGCCGTGTCACACAATATTTCGATCCTGGCACGAGATCAATCTCGTGCCGCACGCCACGATCGGCAGGGAGTTCGGCCGGAATCTTGTCCGGGAACACGTCGGCGTACTCTCGTGCAATGTCGTAAACAGGGTTATCAGACTCGCGCAGAGCCTCTTAAGATTGCGACGCAAATCTTTCTTCGCGCGCTGATTTCTTTTCAGCGCTTCGAGGGCGCGTCATTAGCTCCTCATTCGGCTCATGAGTCACCTCGTTGGTGACCAGACATACTTGTTCCACCGTGCCTCCCTTGAGGTCGCGTAGAAAATGCTTCCAGGAGAGTCCTGGAAGGCTCGTAATAGATGACGCGTCGCGAGGTGGACTCGCGACCTCAATGTATTGGCGCCTTTGTGGACTCCCGTCCACGTACACAATAGCGTGAACACATTCCAACGCTGAGTTCTCGTAGCTTGCGTCCCCATCGTGCCTCGAGTCCATGCTCGAAGCTGGCGAACCGCAGTCAGTTGTTAAATCTGCACCCCCCCTCTAGACGCTGGATGTCCTCATCCAGGACGTCGAAATCGCGCGACGGGAGTATTCCATACTCGTCCGTCGACGCATGATGCGGGAGCCCCTGCTCTACCGCCACAAACTCGTGTGGAAGCCCCTGCTCGACCACGTCTTGCTCATGTGGGAAACTCTGTTCGACCACAGTAGGCGATGATGGGATCCCCTGTTCGACCATCATATTCGCACGTGGGGACTCTTGTCCATCCACGTCACACTCGGTGGCGAGCCCCTGCTCGGCCACGTCTTGCCCTTGTGGGAGCCTCTGCTCGACCACAATGGGTACAGGTGGGAACACCTGTTCGTGTTCGACCACTGCTCTCTCGTGCGGGAACCGCTGTTCGACCGCGTCGTCGTTGCGCGGGAGCCACTGCTCGTCCGCGTCGTCATTACGTGGGAGCCACTGCTCGTCCACGTCGGACTCCTCGCTGCAAAGCGAGGAGGCATCATCACTCGTGCGTAGGGGCACGGAACAAGCGGTACAGAGAGGGCCATCGCTCACTATGTGTACCGCCGGTGTCGTGGATGTACGATCCACGACTGTAACGTTCGGCCAATCACTTGGAGACACCAAGAGATGGGTGAACACTTCGCTGACGTCGAACTTGCTTCGACGTCTCACTGATCTGGCTAACCAGTCGATCTGGGGCTTATAGCGTGCCAACCATGGCATGCCCAGGATGCAATCGAATGCATAATTCATTTCAATCACCAAGAAGTTGTCGTTACTGCGAAAGCCGTCAAACGTGTATGGCAACGACACTTCGCGCCGCGATACGCGGCGTGGTTTCCCGTCAGCGAGCTTGACAACAACTTGGCCAGGTCCCTCGTGGACCTGGATGCTGGGTGGCAGCATTGACACGCAAGATTCACGGAAGAAATTGTTTGTCGCTCCTGAATCCAGGAGCGCTCGTAGGGGTCGCCGGATACCGGCGACATGTAGATTAACAATAGTCAGGCGTGAATCACCACTCGTAGTGGTGGCATTTGACCGTGCACGCAGCACAGATGGGCTGGGAGGTCGGGCTGCCACCGGTGGACCCGGACCTCTCTTCAAACCAGTAGGGCGCCCTGCACCTACTGGTCTCGTCCGTTTTTTGGACGACTGATCGGAGCACCTCCCTCATGATAAGTGTCCGACGCATGCACCGACATCGGTGCTGGCGCGCGGCATTCAGCCGCGCGATGTCCCGGCTTTCGGCATCGAAAGCAGATCATCTGACGTCCGCCTCGGACGTCGCCCTTGTAGGCTGTAGCGCGTCGTCGGTCACCCGACGACTCAATTGCATCGATCTCCATAGGTTCCGGGCCCGCTGATCTGACAGCGGTAACAACTGAAGACTTGGTATAGGCCTTGGTGACTCTGAAATCCTCACGGAGAGCGATAGCGAAAGCCTCCTCCAACGTGGCAGGCTCTGCTCGTTCAAGCGAGAGGCGAGTCTGCCCTTCACGCATGCCATCGACAAACACGTTCACTTGTGTATACATGTCCATGGGATGCGTGACAATACAAGACGCCAGATGTCGAGCCATCTGCACGTAGTCGCGCATGGACATCTTACCCTGTCGCAGGGACAGGAACCTTGAACGCACCAACTTCTCTTCCTGGGGCGGCTCGAAGGCGAGTCGAAGGTCACTCTGGATGGCTTCCAGAGTGGGGAACGCAAACTCGTCAACAACGAGTTTTCCCAAGGCCCACTCCTTGGCTTTCCCAGTGAGACGGGAAAGAAGGAAATTGACCTTCGCTTGAGGAGCCTCGAGAAGTCTCGAGGCGATAGCGATGTCGACCTCTCGAAACCAACGAGACAACGACAAGCGTTCTTTTCCTTCGCCAGAATAGGCGGAGGTCTCCATCTTCACGGCATCGTTCCGTGAAGTCCGCGAGGGAGTTAAACCTCGCCGATGGAATTCGGCGAGCTCGCGAGCCATGTAGTCGTGTATGGCGAGGCGCTGTTCATCAGGAGTCGCTGATCTCATCAGCGACACAACAAATGCCTCTCCCGATATCGCCGCGAGGCGATTTAGGGCATCCCACTCAACACCAGTGAGATGGGGAAAAGTCGCGTGCTCCAGACTCACGTCTGGAGCGTCAAAGTACGACGAATCGCTCATCCCAAACTCGGGCATGGGAAGGACTACTAAGTGCTACCAGGTGTAACGGGGCTAGAATAACCCGTACTCAGCGTACACTATTTCTAACGCTTTGAGGAAGTTCAAAGCCCAAGTCTTAGGTGTTAAGTATTTTTAACTCTGTTTATATTTTGTCTTTTAAAATCATCCTAAGTACGAATGGTTCCCTTGGACTCATGGGAACCACTCAATCTACGTGTCTATATCTTACTGGCTAATAATGGTACTGAGCCCATTAAACCAGCTAAAATATACGACGTGCTACTTTCGCTACTTCGAAAGTAACACCCCTACTTAAGTAACATGTAAACTTAATCGAAACTACTTATGTAACGGGGTGGCCCATTACAAGTATCATGTGCCTCATCGAGGATCCGATACTTCAACTCCTCATCCTGAGAGACAACGATGCGAGGGGTATCCTTCACATCCATACTATATCACAACCGTTCCTGATCGATGAAATATCGATGTAGCCTCGCACGTAGTCGTGCCGACAATTCTATGTCTGAGTCCTTAAACTCCTCGCTCTTAAGAGCACGTAGCAAAGCTACACAGTGTTCATCTTTGGCATATGCCGAACGAATGAGGTCTGTGAACGATGATGACAGAGTCGTAACATGAGCAAGCTCATAGTCAGTCCTACGTGACAACGCGTCAGCCAAAGCATTCTGCTTGCCCGGCTTATGCTTCACCTCGAAGTTGTATCCCGCAAAGAAGGAAAGCCAACGGGCCATTCGCTGAGAGAGATGTGGCGACTCAGTCGCATGGCGTAATGACGCAAGATCTGTATCGATCACAAAAGGCTTAGAGCCAAGAAGATGAACTATGAATTTAACTAAAGCATACTTAATTGCAAGTAGCTCTTTTTCATGAACTAGATAGTTCTTTTCAGCTGCTTTCAGCTGCCGGGACTCAAACGCAATGAAGCGTTCCCGTCCATCATTATCTGTTTGTAACAGAGCACTGCCGATGGCAAAGTCAGATGCGTCACAGACGACACTGAAAGGCCGATCAGGATCGGGCAAAGCCAAGATTGGCGCATGAAGAAGACTTTCATTTACAGCCGTAAAGGCTTCCTGCTCGGTGTTCGTCCAACACCATTCCACATCCTTTTTAAGGAGATTGGATAATGGTCGAGCCATGTCCGCATATTTTGCACTATACTTGTGTAAGTAATTGGCAAGACCAAGCCACTTACGTAAGTCCTTCTGGTTCTGAGGAACCGGCCAATCAACTATGGCTTTCACCTTAGCGGGGTCCGCTATAAGACCTCGCTTTCCAATAAAGCACCCTAAAAAGGGAATCTCTTGTGCACCAAAGATGCACTTAGAGGCGTTGGCATACAACTTGTTTGTGCGCATGCACTCGAGCACTGCTCGTAAATGGTCGATGTGATTATCCACATCATACCGGCCGTTCATAGCACGACTATGGACAAAGATGTCATCAAAGTATGTCTGTGCATAACCTCGGTGAGGTCTGAACAATTGTTATACAAGACGATTGAATGTTGCCGGGGCATTGGATAACCCTTGCGGCATAACAAGACACTCCCAGAGCATACCGCTTGGAGTGATGACCGCTGTCAGCAGAATATCGCTTTCTCACATGAGAAGCTGGTAATAACCATCGACTAAGTCGAGCGCACTGTACATTGTACATCCCACCATATTGTTCTGAAGAACATCCTTTCCTCGAAATTGCTGTCTGAGCCGGGATCGTGGCAGCATTAAGCTTATTGTAAGCATGAACAATGTGCCACTTCCCATTGGGGGCCTTCGAGCACAAAATGTGGGCGTGGAATGAGGAATTTTTACTCTCACGTACCATGCCCGCTGCGTGCTTTGTACGAAAGAAGTCGATAATGACGTCACACTGTTCCTTCGGTAAAGGCCACTGCCATGTTACGGTGTATTTAGTTCCAGGAACCAAGTCAATTTCATGACGTACACCTCTATCGGGATGCAACACGGACGGTGGGTTGTGACACACCACGTCCTGAAATTCCTTTACCAAACGATAGAACGGATCAAGAGGATCCTTAGGGATCGAAGATCCACTACGGTCATCCAATGCCGCCTTTGTGTCCTCAAGGACAGACTCGTCCAATAACGAGGATGAGTTCAACTCAATATCTGGTCGAATGACCACTAACTCGGATAATTCTCCTGCCTGTAAGGCTTGGATAAATTCGCGGTCAGACATTTCGTCTAGGTCAAAGAGAGTATACAAAGATGGAAGAGTCTCAAGACTAATATTGCCATCAACATGGCCAGTCAATCCATTAACAAGTGTATGTAGTGTATTATTACTATTATCACTTCGTGACTTCTTAGACGTTGGGCGCTTAACAGTTGCCACCCTACGCTGAGATTGTTTTCTCACAGAAACCTTACACCTCCTAGAGGCCGGGACATTCGGGTCCCCGTGGTTGCTATTTATCTTAGCACGCTCTATACGAGATCTCATGTCTTGAACGACATCTGGTGAAGTGTTACGTAACTCAAACACTTCACCCAGTGGGTTTACACGTACCACTTCACCTACAGCATTCGGGCCTAGTTCTGAACACTCTGGCTTCTCGCCATCATTATCATTACCGACATTCAGTGAGGTGCCACCTCGGCCGCCCTCAATCTTTGTATTTTCACGTGCCACCGCACTGACATCATGGAAATTACATTCTTGATGTCTCGGCTCTAGGCCAACCATGCTTGACGCATGCAGTGACTCATTATCACAACAAGTATCACTCAACGGAGTACAACTCCTTTCAAACACATTAGAAGAGCTCCGCTTCATATTCATGTCATAGACATTTGAGCTAGTTAGCTCCGACATACCAATGTCCAGCACATTGACATCTTCCGCCAATGACTCGCGCCAATAGTGCTTTTGTTGCCTAGCAAAGGTGGGTTCATGACTTTCCAAAGCTTCGCTAGGAACATTGCGCGTGGCGCCTAAGGTCTTAGACATCCAATCGATCCATGATTCATGGCGTTCGAGCCATGCCAGTCCTAGGATGAGATCGTATCTCGAATCCAAGTCAAGGACGAGACAGCGTTCTAAGCTATCAAAGTACAAAAACTTCACGTCCAAGTTCAAGGGAACTTTAGGCACAGTAACGCGACTACCCGTCGCTATACGAACAGTGATGGAATCACCATCGTGCGCTTTGAGCGCCTCAGCATATTGCTGACTCCACTCAAGGGAACGGCGTCTAGCATAGTTGCATGATGCTCCGGAGTCGATTAGGATCGACCAATGCTTCTTAAAGCCTTTAACTATCGCCTCGGCGACTAACAAGCCAGGCTTGTATCCACGCTCTGTTCTGGCGGGCACAGAGCTATATGGGGCTAAGCCCTGTTTCACTCTTCCTCCTAGAGAAGTGACAGAGCTCAGTTCTACCCCAGTAGGGCGCCCCGCGCCTACTGGATGTCGACGTTTCCCCGTGCCATACCAGGTTTCTGGTTGTGGCTGGGGTTTCGACCCATAGGAGTCGGTTGTTGCTTGCGCAAAGGACAAGTGGGACGCAAGTGTTTAGTGCTTCCGCACATATAACAGCGTTTTACTTCCTGTCGTTGCTCTGCAACATGAAGCTCCGCTTCACCTTCATCTTCAGCATGGCTGAGATCCATCATTTCTGGCTTACAGTAAGCCGAGGTGCTCGCAGAGGTTGCCCTCGCAAAGCTTGGGTTGTACCCATTCCAATCAAGTCTGGCCGACTTGAAGTTGTGCTCAGCATTTTGAGCGATGCTAATAGATTCTCAAAATTAGAGGAATGGACTCGAAACACCTCGGTCCTGGCAACGCCATTACGAAGACCTTTCATGAATACAGTCACATAGACTGTCTCAGGGAGAGGGTCAGACTGCATAGCAGCCATAAGAGTATTCAACTGTTGGACATAGTCCGTTAACTCGTTCTTACCCTGACGGGTAGACAAGAAGCGTGAGCGCACGCGATATGCCTGGTTAGGCGGCGAGAAAACTCGCAAAAGGTCCAACTTGAGCGAATCCCACGTGGAAAACGCCAAGTTGACTGACGTGCCACACGTCAAAGCCCAGTCTTTCGCTCTTGCATCGAGCTTAGAGATAGACAACGAGACACGCTGGTTCTCAAGTGAGATGAGACAAGAGTCCATGGCCATCTCAATCTCACGGATCCAGAGGGTCAGGTTTTCCCCCTCCTTCCCGGAGTAATTTTGACGTCCACCCGAAGGGGACGAGGCTTAGCCTCTTCTGGTGGCATCGCCACGTAGCGTGTAGGCATTGCCGACGATATAGGGTTATGAACCTGGCCCAACAGGGCCGTTTCATGCTGCATGAAGGTCTCGACTCGTGCATTGAGCACATCGGGACCTTGTGCAGCGAGAAACTCCACGTACTCAGGGCCTACGGCCGCGGTCATCTTATCAAGCGCGACCTTTTGGGCCTCATAGAGGGGTGTGGATTGCTCCATCCTCACAGAGGAACAGTCGTAATGACTCAGGCGTAGATTGACTACGAGTGCTACCAAGTGTAGCGAAGCTACACAGCTCCTTAAGTCAGAGGAAGACTTAACGCTCTACGAGCAACTTTGGTTCTACGAACCCGACTCATAGAGTCAACAAGCTCAGAGAGCTTACGGTCCCTGTTCCAGGGGGACCAAACGATTCATGAGAGCCACAGCACAGAGTGCTCAAGAGCAGCTACCTTTACAGGCGTTGCTAGCACTTCCGATCAAGACGCCTCGCAAGGCACGTGTCTTATGTTGATCAAAAGGGGAACTGAATTTTTATTTCTTCTTTTAACCTAAAAGAACACCTTAGAACAACATATTTAACCTGCCCTAAATAACCTCTTAAAAGATCTCGCAATCAATTGATGACAGACATCGGTCTTCAACAATTGATACACTCACTGTGTTCTAAAATTACTTTATAGGGTACCCCCTCTCTTGTGTGCACCACACCTATAGTCGACTACCAGCCGACGTGTAACCCCGTTACACATTATATCCGCAAAATGCAATGTCGGCTGTTTGCCAACATGTCATTGGTGTATCCTTGAAGGCATCCGGATGTCGCAACCATTTGAATTGACCAACCAGCTAAAATACGCTATTATGTGTCGCTCTCTCTCCATCATCCATTCGAGCAATTACCACTGAAGAAAATGATGTACAAACCACCAATAGCCCTTTTGCCCCGTTACAATTCATCATTAGCGGCATAGTATACTCCTTAATGACTGTAACGGCATTGACCATATTGTAAATGATATATCAACCGATCGTAAACGCGCTCTTCTTAGTCACATTAACAATCGAAGAAGCCCGCAAACCTTAGAAAATGGATATAAATACCGCTTTGAAGTGTTTAAGTAGATATTATAACTTCGTCAAATGACACAATGACTCTCAGCAAATACTTTGTAAATATAAATCGTACCACGGCCATTAATGTCGCACACCACACCGCACGCAGGACGTAGTAGCGCATTATCACCTTAAGATCATGACCCTTTCGTGTGTCTTCATTATAAATAAAATTACCAGGCCTGACAAGTATCATTTTGCGCTGCCAAAAGACCATTTCTTTCGTAGTATTTCATCTGAAATGATTTAAATTCGAAGATTTATATAAGTACTGACGAGCTCCTGTGCATCGGCAGCTAATGTGTCATCACGTGGCGTATGCATAAAATAGGACGACTCGGTAGGTGCATACGGTATCGTGTCCCCTGGTAAAAACTTATCCAAACAAAATATGACGCAAAGTGATTATTTGTTTTATTCGTTGACGGATATTCCACGCTATCGCCTGATAGAAACTACGCCGTAAATGAGTCATCGACGAGGTCTCTCTTTGTAATTTGCTCATCTTATATTTGACAGGCGGGCTGACGCATTGTGTAAGGACAGATCGTCAGCTATTTCAAGTGGTAGGCGTAATAACTAATGGTCGAACCACTCGGCGTTATTCCATCTCCCCTGTCTGTTTCGTTAACGTACCGAACTTCTTATGATGGTGACCCGTCGAACGATTACCAGAGTACCCGGGTCACGACTCTCTTGGTCATTGATATCATCTTGCGTCTGTAAAGTTCCAGCGCGTCTACCACTGACGGAGCTAGGAATTTCTTTTCCAGCTAAGCATATAATTGCTTTGAATAATGCATCTCGGTAAGGAAAGTCACGCAAACGGGCTGACGCACGTCGTTCCACGGCCGAAGTTTTGTATTTATATTACTCTTCGTAAATCTTCTGCTCCTTCTGTAATTTCTTCGTTTAAGTGTATGCATAGACCAGCACTTGTCACTCCCACACACAAATTCATTAAACACTACTTGGTATTCATCGTAAGACAAAAATCCATGTGGCATCCATTTGACAATCGAGTAGTGTGTCGGGCACGTTGCGGTTCTCAATATAATAAATTTTGATCGTACTGTCGTCGCCCGGACCTTTCTGATGTATAAGGCCGTTCACAGCAGCTTTGATATGTAAAGGGTTCTTAATTTATCGGTAAAGTTATAATATAGTAATGTTGAAGCTGAATAATATCGAACAGCAGTCGCAATAAATACTAAGGCGTCTACTAAGGCCACCGATTATCCTATATCACTTCTTGATCCATTTTTTCGATTAATAAAGCATGGTGCGATAATTTATCATAAAGATTTTCTGTCGAGTTTAGAATGGGTAGTCAGGACGAGATAATTCATTTTGTTCTGAGTACAAAATCTGCCCCTGCATGAGGTTGTCTGATCTATAATTTAGACTCATTTACCACTTTCCATCCAGGTGATTGGTTATATGTACCGAAAGGCTTATTGACACCACTTTTTCCGGACCCCATGGAATCAATTTGCTTATCAGTACACATTCATTCTGTTTGCGTCAGCCTTCTCGAAAATACCAATAAATTTTTATGGTAATAGCTCCAGCATCAAGTATAATCTTCGTCCATTCACCATTGACTGCTCCCATCTTAAGATGCTTATTTTTATCCTTCGGTCACTCTTCGTTGACATCTCCATCCTATCCATTATCCGAACAACACTATATATCGACTAATCAATCAGCCTTGCAATAAGGGCGATAACACCGTCCTATATACTAATAAATTATCACACCTATCTTTATCTGTCCCTTGCTTGGTTGGTCTAAAATTTCGTTTCTCCCTTACAGAAACTCACTATCCGGGTCGTATTGTGTCACTAAAATAGCTAACACGTGTTCCGCGCTCACTGTTAATCATACAAAACGTAGCAACCTTTGGTCCCCGACTAAGCCAGATTCGACGAGCTTTATAGTTACAATAACCCGACGAGTACATATGTTGGACATTTTCGGTTTAACTAATTTGTTACCTAATGACGTGCCAAAATGGGGAGATTTCTGGGCTGCGCGAATAACTTTTATCAGTCCGCATCATGCACAGATTTTCAGCTTTTTGTCGGTATCTAAAAACGTCAGCGGCGTGTCCAATTACTTATTATTCTTCACAGATACTTCATTTCCGTCGTGCTAAGCAGATGCCGTAACTATTTCGGCGGTCAAGAAGCTTGCGCTCATTTTTTGGCAATTCACATCGGCTACAATTTTGTACGTCTAGTTGTGCTGAAGAAAGAGTGTAACGGCTTAACATGACCGATAGGTTAAGGTTTAATGCTCGATTCTCCACCCTACGTAATGCATTCGGCGCTAGAATAAAATTATCATCACAATAGTAGTCGTACGTGATCCAATTTCGCTTTAAGTCTAATCGGCCGGCTTTTTCGAATTCGTTATTGCCGTCGCAAAAGTCAACGTAGTTATACTGTTTAAGCTTTAAGTTAAATCGGCCATCTTTTTATGTCGGCATTTCTCGATAGCTGCTCATTAGTCATCTATGGTGGCCATCACGAAACTTATACGTCAAAATTAGTTTAGTCCCGCGTCCTCCGTTCCACTCCTCACGCTACGCATGAATATGTCTGCGAATTGAGCTGTGCTTCTCGCGACGATCTCGATAATTCATTCATATGCGTGAACAAACACAGGGCGTCGTATTTTAGTTCGACGAGCGTTGTGAATTCGACTGTTTCGTCGTAGCTTGGTCCGGGCGTCAGACTAACAATTGTTTAAGAGTTGAATGTTGCATATATTATCCCTGAGATACAAAAATTTAACACTACTAATGATGATGTAATTGACTCGATGATTTTCTGTAAGTCGTTTTAGGTATATAAATGTATAAGCTCGTCATCTTCAAGTAGCTAAAATTATTACATGCACTCTTTAGCACCAGACTCACCCTACCTAAATTTATACTTGTGCCTGTACCGCGATCGTTTTCAGGATAGGGAGAAAAATGAACTTGTTCTCCGACTTTTACTGTCAACATGTAGCATCGTGATCTCGCCGTATATTTTTTTACGAGCACCAGCTTCTCCTGTACATAAATTTTTATTTGGTGCGCTGTACTTTCACATATTTAACACTTCTTCCATTTCATTCTCCGCTCCGTGGAAATTCGCACGACGATAGTTGTAAGTTGTGAAGCGGATTGAATTAGTTTGTATAATTAAGTCCTATTCATCTTCGACGTACAACACGAATGCCTCCGTATAATTCCACTATTTACTGTCCCAATCACGTTCGTGATAACATCCTTCGGTGTCACCATATGGAAGGCCTTGTAATATATTTCTTTTGATTGAAAGAAATTTAGCCACGATATATCGCAGATAGCACTGATCTACGGGCGTTTGCCGACGCTTCATTTTGATCTACTTTATTTATGGCGTAAACCGTTTCAATATCGGCTCGTTTACAGCATTAAGATGCTCTTTATTCTTGTACATAAGGCTATGCATTGCCGGGTACGCAATTGGTACTGAGTCCACGCCATTTCTTCCCGGTCCCTCAGCCTTTTATCCTTCCTCATATATATCTTTAGACGGACGGGTGCGAAAACACCTCCGCAAACTTAAGTTTAGCCTCAAAATCGCATTATGAGTTTATTGCCTAATAGAGTTATATACACAGTATGTAGAAAGTGATATTAATTCCTGTGCCGGGTTCGATGCTGTTTAAAACGGCGCTGAGAGCTGCTTATTTCGCCTGAGCTTAATTTTCAATGTCTAATAGTTCGTTCAATTAATCTTTTCCTTTGCCTCAAGAATACGTTTATATAATTTTGATGAATTTTCGGTGTGATAAATATCTTCGAGGATGTTGAGATAGCTTAAGGTGTTTCATTATCGAGATATTGATTTTCTATCTTTATCTTCTCCTATTTTCAATAATCACAAAATGTTTAAACGTGTGTATGTGACTCATATGTAAGCATGTTTAACTTGTATTTACCTATCTCATTCAAATACTCATTTATTGTTTCCTGCTCATCATTAATTTTTCTCCTTCAGCTCTCGATATCTCCATTTATCTGATTAAACATTGGCGCTCACCTCATGTGTGCTCCCCCATCAGCGTACTCGATATCGCATAATTAAATGCTGCTTGTGACGATCATCCAGCTGTCGCTGAGACCTTTTATTCGCGTTTTGTTACTGGGTGACTTCATCTATACTATATAAATGCATTCTTCGACGCACTGTTTGTAAACAGACGACTCGCAGGCACAATATTCGCCGACACGCTTTCCAACGAAAGCGGATTTACTGTCATATTGTTTGACATATAATTTCGAAAACCAGGTAGACGAAAAAAGGGTTCGCCGACACTCTATGTTCCGAAACAGATTCACCACACGAGTCCAAAATCCTGCCGATGGCGAACTTATACATATCACATTTTCAAGGGATTTCTACGACACATTTATTTCGTACTATATATTATTAAACAGCTTTCATCATTCTGGCTTGTTTCCACCTCATACGAGGTCGTTGCTTGAGCTGCTGTGTATCCATGCGTTTCTACGACGAGCTTTAAAACTCAAACACTATAAAAAGTTCATATTCTGTTCGAGAAAACTTCAGGTTCACCCATCACAGGATCTGTAACCCTTTTTAAACGAATAGTTAGTATGACTTCAAAATTATCCACTTGCTTCATCACTTCCTATAGATACCCGATTAGTCACTCATATTAGCGTTGGACAACATGAATTGCTCAAAAAGCCATTATGCATACTTTTTTATGTCTCTTTACAGTCGTTTGTTCTGCGCCTTGATATAAAATTTATGTTCGCATATCGTACCACACAAATCTTCTCTTTTTGCTAGGACTTGATTCTGCGATTCAACAAATCGATTTTGGTTCCACCTCTTTTGTTAAAATAACAGTATTATTTAAATTTTTGTCCAAAGTAAGCAAAGGCGTTGATCCGAAACGAATGGATGGTGGATCGACAGTTGCTGGCGTGCGGCCTGTACAAATTGATGCGGTATCGCGTTTTACAAAAGTTAAGCTGTCTAATGGGGTAGTACGAACATAAAAATAATAATGTTATTATAAAAATGATTGAGGCTAGCGTTCGAAGGCGATAGACACGATAGATTATTTAATCGGGCGGTGAAACTTATTCAGAAAATAAATGATTGATGGCATATTAAATACAACAATGCATATCGTTTCCAACAAAACAAAACGGCTACTAATATAGAACTGATTTTTTGTTAAGCGAACAGGACCAATTTAGGAAAAGTAAATTGCATGATTTGAATAAGTACGATATCGAAACACATCGGTGAAACTGGATCCAGATATGTAGTAATTATCAAGTCTATTGTTTATCTGTCCGACCGAATGTCGATATTGACTGATTGATTTTGTGTAATCGACCTATGTTGCAAAGGAAAGCATGCTAATGGCGCGGCGACACGTAGAAAATAATTTTAAAGATCCAGATGGACATAGTCCGAGTGTTATATTGGTCAAATATTAATAAACAGACTTCAATATATCTTTAAGTGTTCACGTATACATTAAAATAAAAAGGATATCATAGAACTCTCGACCATTCGAGACAATTTGCTTTCGTTATCCCTTTAGGGTGTCATATCCATCCCGTATTGTCAGGACAAACATGAATGCACATGACAAATATCGACTGATATCGGACGCTGCAGACCCACAGTGGGCCAATTTTAAATACAAAATCTCGAGACGACCTAATTTGTCAGATGGCAAGTGGAAATAAAATCGGCATATAGATAGCATAATATAAATGATGTGCGCTGCATGCCTCCTGCTCCACAAAGGGGAATCAATGTAATCTTATTAAGTAACAAAAATACAATCATGTATTTTGGTAGTTCCGACCACCAAAAAAAGTGCAGCCCGTCCTATCGACGGGTGTAAAAGATTGTTCCACGGTTGCAAAAATTAAAAGAAAAAGTACATTTTTCAATTGTACGTCGTCTAGTCACTAGAAGATACTAAGCGACTAAATATTTTAGCTATCGTCACCCAAACACACACGCAAATTGCCCGTTTGGCCGGACCGAGCACCTTTAATGGGGCTCATTTAGTACGTCTTACATAATGAAGGCAGCCCTTATCGAAGATGTACGCCAAAAAGATATATATTCCCCGCACTGTGGCCAAGGTAATGATGTCAACGCCACGCATTGTTGCATCAATCGGATCAAGGCCAAGTTTGGGGCCATTTTCCCGTTCCGAACTCCCCAAGGAGGATAGTCATTTACCATAAATGTATGTATACAAAATGCCTGACTGAGATGATTTGGTGCTCTATCAAGTATGGGAATGTATTAAGGTCATAAAATATTCTTAATGTTGATGCGACCTTTAGATTAAAATTAAAGTCTAACTGCATGTTAAAGTCGAGCGTGCACAAAGCACGTTTCGGCCTTTGCCAAGAGTTTTTATAATTTCTCTCTTACAACTTAACATGTTGTTTCTCGAACAAAAAAATTATTTTATCATAGACGTAAGTTCCGTGTACTATTTCAAAGAGGTTTGTATGTATATATATCCTACGTTTATATTGAGTACAATTGCTTTAAATTATAATAAAAATAATAAAACTCACAATTAGAATAAGCCTAACCGACTCACATATTCTCATAGTATAAACGAATATGGATATCAATCAGTCGAAGAGTTATTTATTATATCTTCTTTGCTACGAATGTGGAGTGAACAAGCCGGTAATGCTGCTAAACTTACATTAATGGACTTACACATCGTAGAAGACAGTGTTGGGAAGACGAAAGAGTACGTGGTTTTGCGTAGATGTTTCAGTCTCACTACCTACTGACACCTAAAGAAACCACAGGGTTTCAAATTAAAACAAGAGGGACTGAACTAAAAGATACATAGCGTCTTCTATGTACACGCTATCCTTTTTTACAACCATTATTATAGATCCTTACATGGGAATGTGTACTTGATAGTTGTGTCAAAGATGTGATTCACTTGTCGACAGACAATTGGTTTCGTTTATAAATATCGTATGATGACCAAAATGATAAACGCTGTACGATATAACCAAAACGATCATTAAGATATTATGCCAAGCTGAAAAAAGACACACATTGGAGTCGATCGGTTGGAAAAACTTATAAATCACTTGAATGTCGAGAGGCTCAAATTTAACTCGAAGAAAAGTTCTGGGTGCTTCTTATAAACATTTATATACAGTATAAAGATGATCTGAAAGAGCTCGATTATTCGGCTGTGTTTATCCTTTTGTTAATTTTTAGCTGCGTCGTTTCATCGAATCGAATCGTACCATTTGTATATTTTGATCCACACTGGCACCACTTGGTCTACATCGATAAACTTCCAATCGCAAATAATATAATAGGATCGTTCATTCGATTCTGATCGAGTATTTTTAATAATAATCTGTATATGGTATACATCCAATAAGGTCGCCATTTACTCTTCCGTTACCTACAGCTTCGCGAATTCAGCCCTCAAAATTGTTCTACTTGATCGACACCTGCATATTTTGTTTAACTTTGATGTTGTCTTCATCCTCAACCAGGCAGAATTTGGTTACGCCCTGTCCTAATGTTATAGCTGTGGGTGTTATATCCATTTCTTAGGTGTTAATCGACTTTATTCGAGTCTTACTTATGCTACTGTAGATATCGCCATTTTCTAAAAATTCGGAAATACGATAGCGAATATAAACACGCACGATTCATTATGGTCAAGAACACGAAAAATTAATGCCGTTAAGTCATTTGTAGTAGTGAAAATATCAAGCTCCTTTTTAGCTTAACCATTAATCGATTCGGGATACGAAATCAGCCGATGAATCAACCAGTGGTCAGCAAGATCTTGTTCTGCTTCACCACGATTATTAAATTATACTCATGAATTATCCGTACCATAGGATATTATACATTTCAAAAAGATATGGTACCAACGCTAAAGCATTATCTATCAGATTACGCCTTCCAGATCAAATGATGTTTATGTACGTATGTCAATCATCACTACCAATCAATTACCAGTCGTTCGGTATCGTTGAAAGCATTCTTTTTCATTCATACAGATCTTGGATTTGAACTATCACGTTACGCACTTAATGACACTGACAAAATTAAATTTTGTGTCAGTCAAGTGAAAAAGAAGAGAAACTGCATGAGTCTGCATCTTAGGATACACTTGGCGGATTATTTCCAGTGTCGGCTCTACTCCTCTGTGAATTAATCTCCTGTATACATTCTTTCAAAATCGACCATCAATTGTCTCCGTTCTTAAATCCTGCGATCCCAGCGTACGGTAGATTTGCACGGGAATTAACGAAAAATATCGATTATGTTTGCAGTTATATGTACTGTCTGGTAGAAAAAAGCGAGGAACAATCGAGGTGGTGTCACTATTTTATTGTGTTTTGGGCCAGAGATGCTACAACCCGAGGAACTATGTGGTGCCGTGGTGGTCTGATGTCCTTAAACCGCTTGATGAACCCACAAAACACTCACTGTACTGGAATTCCGACTTACAGGAGGGAGGGGCTACCCCGATTCCGCGAATGGACCTGAACATTCCTTGTGTACCCGTTGGCTGGCAGGTTGCACTCTTCACTAGACTCGGACGGATACGGAGATGTGTTGGAATCGTAAGAGGTAAACTTTGGGTCCCAATGGACATGCTTCACTCGGTGGGCCATTATGTTGACACTCTATCGACTCGGTAGAGAGTGGTCTTATGATCAAACTTTTCAGGCAGCTTGTAGCTCGTGGTCTTTCGTGAAATCACAGGGGTATTAACCTCCTGACCTTCACCATGTCTCCTAACCGCTATATTAGGAGGCCGCTTCCGATAGCGTATATTGAGGGAGGGGACTTGCTGCTCGATGAACACACAAGCCAAATACTTCATGGGATTCTACTTTCACTAATTGTCGCCACGCAACTGTCCTCAACGAGGAGTTAAATCGTATCTCTTCCCCGGAACTGGGAGGCAGACTTAACAAGTTATCCTCCAAGGCATTACGACGCAGTGCTGCGTTTATCGCAAATTGAGTAGTATTCAATACTGTCCCATTTATAAACATCTCTACTCTATCCTTGACTGTTGCACTGACTCTTCATGTGACTGGTCAAAAGTAGCCGGACCTTAAATGACTCTGGTCTACCGGTGAGAAAGTAGGTCTATTGGTGAGGGACACAGGTCCACTGAAGAGAAACTGAGTCTACCAACGAGAGTCTCAAGTATACCGGTGATGGACCGGGTCTACCAATGCGTGACCCTTGTCTAACCATAAGGGACCGGTTCTATCAATGAGTGATCCTTGTCTAACCTTAAGGTACCGGGTCTACCAATGATCTAACGGGTCTACAAGTGAGGTACCGCAGTCATATTCTGCCAGTCACGCTAAACCAATTTACTTGAAACGGTATTCCCTTTCATTGATTCTTCGGGTTCCTCTCCAATGAAGGGCCAACAACTTTTCAAGTCCCCTTAACCTTCAGACAACCCTACCCTGTGGGTGGCCTCTTGTCCCTTCACCGTACCGACCTCTGGGTCTATTTTTTATCGAAAGCACTTCACCACAACATCATAAGAGCAAAAAAAGCAAGATTATCTACTTGCAAGATTATCTTTCCTAGTTAAAGTATATGCAATATGCGACATAGCCAAAACTCTTCTATTTGCTTCATAGGCTAAAAGCATCTATAGTAAGAATTGCATGGAATTAATAGGATAAAGTGCGGATGCGTTTGTGGTTTTTAAAAGAGAACGCAGCGCTGCTTTTTGATCTTCGTATCTGTATCGACGTTTATCTCGTAGGTATTACGCTGGCAGTCATTAAATTGTTAAGTGTTGTACAACTTTTTAACTCGAAGACCTGCTTGTTTGTGAAATGTGTAGGGTGATAAAGTCATTCAGCAGCGATGATGAACTTTTTGCTGAGTTACTAATGTCGAGCGGGTAATGCTTGTTTCTCTTTGCGCTATCAGCCCCACGGCAGTCGCAATACCCGGGTATATAGTATGCTAAGGAACTGTTTGTAAACTTAGACTTGCGAAAGTAATTGAAGCGCTTGGTCACAATCTCAACAGTCAAACAAAGTTTTGACCTAGGCTACCGCTTTTGACTCTCGGTATCGAATAGACGCTACAATCGCGAATTATATTTTGTCTGTGATTCATGTCAAGTTGTTTCTGATATCACAAGGATCAAGCACTCTATTTATGATTCTAAGAAGTGAATTTGAGCTGGCAGGGAATGTGCTATCAGCTCAAGCGCCACATTTTCCTGCGATATACAAAAGTTCGACGATTCTTTTAAATGACATTCAGTTGCGAGTAATCAGACTCCGCTACGTCGTCACTATTCGTACTTCCATGAAGAGATCCGATATTCAAAGGTACGTTTGATATATTTGCATCGCCTTGATGCACAACACGCAATCAAGGTCGCCATATATATATATACTATCTTTTTCATTATAGACTGAGTTATTTCGGCATCATCAATAGAGTATTAGTAGCAACGACACAGAGCATCCACACATATACATCAGACAACTATGCGGTAAATACCCGGTTTACCCCAAGCTGGATTGCGAATACACATCAACTCGCCATTATAACTTTATAGACAGATGCGACACGATTTGATGTATGCGTGAAGTAAAAATAATTGTATAAATATGTCAATATAAATAGGAACCAGCCACCATCGCTCGGGTCTACTCGGTCTAGAATATGAGTTGACCCAGCAGGTCTTTGGTTAAAAAACGAAGGTTTGTCAGGTTACTAGAAGTCCGAACGCCATTGCTTAAATTATTAATGCGAGATCATTCACTCGATTATTCTATCTGCAACAAAAAACGCGCTAGGTAAACTCATATTAATTTAGACTGATAAGAATTGACGATTGGTAACTCCGGTTAAAATTGGGTAGTTATTGTTTGATGAAGGTTAACCTGATTTTAATGTTACGTATATTTAACCTAAAGGGCATATAAAGCCGTTTACAGTATTAGCTTATGACAGGATTTTTAAATTGTGACTATGTATATAGAGGATTGCTATTTCCACCACAAGCTTTGTAGTCTCCACCACACTTAGCAAGCTCCATCACATCACCTATTTAGCAAGTTACAACACACTTTACAAGTAGAAGCACATTGTAACTTTTTTATAAACAACACAGCACCACAGCACCACACGATCTTACCACAACACCATATCACGGCTAAATGAAAAACACAATCCGTTTTTTCAAATTTATCTGCGATAATAGATCATGTCAAGAAGTTTGGACTGGAGGCAGGTTTTGCATTACAATTAAATGAACAGGTTAAACGCTCACCCATCCGCGTGTGGAAGTAGTTTATGACCTTGATGGTTGATTTCGAACGCAAGAGTCATTCGTTGAAATAAACAAGAACAATATAAAGCGGGATGAATTTGACCGACTGTGGGTGGATTGAATCAATTCAAACTTAGCGGAACAATAGATAGCTTCTTGAAATGAGGTATAAATAGTAAAATGTGTTGTGAAGATAGCAATTTTCTTAGTTTTTGCATCATCTCCAAGCCATATCAGCACTACAGTTTGTTTCCTAACTGAATCATGTGTAGGTTATGAAAAAACATTGCCGAAATATCTTTGCTGAAGTTGTCCGGCGGGATGCAGGGTATCGGCCAGTACGCTTTTGATACAAATTTAAACAATGTGGGGTAATCGCTCGACTTTACAAGGCGCGTTAGGGTCCGACGGCTTAACGTAAACCACCTGACGGTTTATCGATATCTAAACGTACAAATACTCGTTAAATGGCAAGCCAGAGGCTACACAGCAGCAACGTCACAATTTCGCTGTGTAATGTGCTGTAAGAATGAATGGACACTTATATTATTCATCGCTATATCATAAACCGTCAAATGAGTTTTATATCTGTTTTCTATATTGTAAACATGATCGAGCAATCAAGATATCTATTGGATAAACCTTAGTGGTATACATGACCGACAGCGCTTCATTGGTGGACGCAAGAGGGTGGCCTAGCTCACTGTCGCTGACCGATGCAGTTGGTTCTCGGCGGACTCGGATCAATTTTTACACGATGATGGTTTATCGCCGTGCGAACATGTGCTCGAACATTTATGGTATCGTTTTGCGCTTGCGTTACGGCAGGTGCCTCATACTTGACGGAATATGACCGTCAACATTTCCTGTGATTTGTTTAAGGTATTAAGAATGCTGTGTAAATTGACAATGTAAATTGTACTGTAATGGTGTACTGTGGTGTGGAGGTGGGTGTGGTGGTGAAGCGTAATGTTGTGGTGTAGTGTGGTGTGGTGGTAGTTATTGTATATATGGTGTAACTTAGTAAAAGTGTGGTGTGGTGGAGCTTGCTATAGTTTGATAAAAAGCAAAACTGTAAGGAGGAAATTGCAATTCTTAAGAAATTAAATGTAGTATTTTGATCTAATTTATGAAGTACGAAGAAAGAGTAGGATCGATCCAGTGGTTCAGCTACCGACTTTGAATTGTGGATATCAATTTATATAATGAGGGATCGGAAGTAGGCCATTGATGATAGGTTTGCCTACATCCGCGTGTATTAAGCCCGGAAACTGGGAAGAATCATAAAAGTGTAAAAATTTCGGGTCATAGAGGTATCTCGTCAAATATACTTACACATAGCTGATAAGTTTTCGCAATCATGCCTAAAACAGAATTATCCTAATTTGTTATAAAGTTGCTTACGCGTATGATGAATCAAACTGTTTATTGAAACACGTTCGACAGAAATAAATTTGGTACCCATTAAATCTTTATGAATTAGCAGTCCAGTTAAATACGTTTAAACTGACTCCTTTTGGTTCAATTGATACACATTAAGTATTGGCTATAATATCTGAATGCATACTTATTAATACAAAACTATTGGTTTCTGGCGTTAATATCACAGCATTCGACACCCATTTTTGACACGTATGTACAGGAACAAACGATGTATACAACTTAGAGAGAAGAATATGAAATCCCAATTTCAGTCCTAATGATATCCGGCTAATAGTAATGGCATATTTTGAAGTTTCTTAGTACTTGGGCTTGTAATATATAGTTGTCACCTAAACTTGCACTTAAACGACAAACCTTCCTCTTCTTAAGATTAGTTTTTATTATATTTCAATCGTAGAATGATCGGCGAGACTTAATATCAAATAAATTTGAATTCTCGGACTGTCCTAATTAGATGGTAGAGGTCTATTACAATACTTTTTTGACTTTGAACGCAAAAAAATTACCGAATCGACAAGTTCGATCATGCTGACAAATCAGATCGAAATATTCGTTTTGATAGTCAAAATGAGAAAGTGGAATATAGTATTGTGCGTAAGTAAGCATAAAATGTGTAAATGCGGCGATTATATCGAATAAACTGACGCATCAAATTTGAAAATTTTCATCACAAGTTACAACGCGCAAATCCACAATAGCGAGATGTCTAAGCAGTCATAGGGTCGTTATAAGAGAATGCTAGACTAGATTAAGGGGACTCAGATATCTATAGAAGCCGAGTAATTGTACATAGAACAAATTATTCATTAAAATATCACCGCTTCTAGATCTCCACACAGCGTTTAACCATCCTGAGACATAGCCACAACTGATATCGATATATTCTGTGACATTAGTGAAGCGCTGCAGCCAGCTTAAACATACATATCGATAGAGTGAACAGAAGAAAGAAATCAAGCACACGAGTCATAGCACCCCTCTCCGTAAATTATCAAGTCTGTCGACGTGAAAAGTCACCTCTTGCATCGACAGATGGTAATGACGACTCAATTAAATCGCTATAGCACATTTACCCCATGGACTGGTCGAACAAAATGAATTCTAAGGAGCAAAAATATAGATTAGCTTTGTCCTCGAGGCCAAATATTAGTCACAATATCAGAGCATTGAACATATAGCATTCGCCGACCATTGCATCAGATTACATAAAGCGGTTTTTTTCATGAATCGTAGCTCAGATAGTAGCCACATATCTCTTGGACTTTGTCTAGCCTAAATTGCACCTTTTTAAGTACCGGGCTGCACGAAACGCTCGTGTCACAATCTTTTCAACCTTCTGTTGGATGTGCATTTGTCAGCTTTATCCCCTATACCATCCTGCTGATCCGGTATATATTATGGTGAATCGTATTGTATCAGGCACAAGCCCGAAAATTACGGACCGCCCTCTTACTTTTTGATGCCCTTTTTAATAGCGGTACATCAATATTATTTTCTTCTATGTAAAACATCGGTTAAATACGGAGGTATAACTTAATACAAGCATCTATATGGGTGGTGGGATTTCGCATTTGGTACGACAGCTGAAACAATCCGGATAATTTTTTTTGATGTAATGACCGAAACAATATTGACACAGAAGTACACCAAACGCTAGCTCAGACAACTTCAGAGTCATCTGGCGCGTTAACGCAATATTGTCCATTTGCTGTAGACTAAATTTAAATGCTGGCTTAAGCATTCTTAAGATATAATCTGGTGAATGCCTTAGCGCGCCATGTCTAGCCTTCACTCATTCGTACTCCTACAGGGCCTAGGAGCTCATAATTTTGGTCTGATCATTTTACCGGATATGATTTCAATGAGGTGCTTGCTTTTTTGTATGATCATTTTCACCGGACATGAAGCAGCACTAAATTTGGTTGCCATACTTGCCTGTGATAGGGGTACCACGATAGACACTGTTGTGATATAAAAACTCCTTTTATTGAATTACAACTAAAAAATTGTTGGATCACATCTCTCACACAGCCGTAACTATTAAAAATGTTAATCGGCTTCATATACGATGGTACCTACTTAAATCTAGTTCTCAACACTGTATAGTACGGCACAAAAATTGATGATTATATTTCTGTCCTAAGTTAGTTTTCGATGTCTCCTGTTGATATGACGGCTTTTAGGGCGGCCAATGTTGACACTGAAACTCCATTCGGATTCTTAACTTCATACCCAACGTTTATCATAGGCTAAGTTCATGCAAGCGTGGACATCAGTAAATACCGAATCGAAATTATTGTTCATTATTGGTTTCAACTATTGATCAGCACAGAAAGAGAGGCGCGTTCAGCTTCACCTTCTTCGACTTATCACCATGCTTAAACCTTTTAATCAATCGGCGGGCACCTAATGGTCGGTGTATCTCAATGAATTATTACAGAAATGTCTATGTGGATCGTATATGCGGATGTTGCTGAACAAATCGATAACAAGCTTTCTGTAACATTCAATATGCCTTTTCTAATACAACTAAACGCCATTGTCAGTCTGAAATTTTGATAAAACGTGTACATTCCGAAGCTCTAAAATAATGGTGTCATCATATGTAACTCCAATTTACTAACATTCTCAAACTAATATTAGATGTGGCATAGGATCGCATCTTATCAGAAGCTTAGGCATAATGGGTCATCTGGAGTTTTCTGACTCTGGCACGAGCCATTACAGGCAGAGGTGATACTAAAAATATATATTAATACGTAGCGACTAATCAACATGCTGAATCGATATGACACATCGTGATTAAAAGAGTCTAAACGTTCAAAAAATCGACTATATCCATACTCACCTACTCTTTAACCGCCGTCGTTTATAACATTTAACTAGCCCACTTGTTTGTGTTGTGAACCCAAATTCTCTCTTTGAATTTAGGTATTTCCTAACACGGTAGCCGAGTGAAAGAGCACTGACACCGTTATATGGAGGTACGTAATCAAAACCCGAGAAGGTGTGGTACAATCACACGTCGCCGGGGAGTGGCTAGAGATCCCGGTATAGTAGGTCGGAAGTGTGTCCGAATATACCTCAATATTTCTCTTCTTCTTTAGTTAAAGAACAGTCTATGTGAGCATCATTATTGTATGTAAAAGCATTTCGCAGGATTCAGCCCACAGCATTCTGATCTTAAATAGAAATATAAGATAGCTATCTCAATATGGCTATTCTACGTCCGTTATGAAATCTGCGCGCCGCCTAGGGCAATGCTCAAATTAAGGATGTCAAAATGATACGGTCTCCTTGCCAATAGTTTTTTCACTAGCTCAATCACTTCGAAGGTTCATTATTATAACTCGCAAAAATTTCTGGTTTATGTACTGATATGCACCTCCACAAAACCTGTCTACAACATCGATAAATGTTTGTGCTATTGCTTGTACATGCACTAATAAAAATTTTAATATTAAGACAGGACGAATATGCACATCGAAAATTAAAATGACACTTGGCCAGGAACAAGACGTTGAGACGCTGTAGCTTAGTGATTGAATGCTGCATGTGCGTACCCTGACCGGTCAACGCATTCAATCATCCATGACACGACATGCGCCACCGATGCAACAGGGCACACGTCTTACCTGTTTGCTGAAAGCTCTTAATTGGAATGGTATACAAGCATGTGCGCTCTTGGGAGTCATGTACTCGTGAGCGCTAAAAGAAGCGAGAGAGAGAGAGCTGAACAAAGGAAGCTTGGAGTAGGGGGGAAGTAGAATTGTACATAATATGCTTAGCCTTCTGTCAATTAAACTTTATTTTGTATTACTTAGGCTGAACTTAAGTTTACGCTTCTATCTAGGTCTTGCATACTACCCACAGCGCGCGCATAGCGAAAAATATTGTTAATATAATCAAAATATCATAGCTCATATTAACTAATAAGCAGAGCCAAATTGAATAGTATCGATGGAGATCAAATTGCATCAATTTTTAGTTAAGCAGATTATATGGATACATTATAGGTTGTAAATTACTATTTACGCTCATATATTTTTTATTTATGATATGTAACAGGCTCACCCCATTGCAACCAACGAATAACACACTAACATGCTGTGATCAAATGTATATTGGATTTAATTAGGAAGCCGAATACAGTGAAAAAGAGCGATAATTCCAGCAGCATTTCTTGCTCTTGTATCTTGTTCGACGTCTGGACGTTTGTGCGGATTTTGACTTTAGGAACGGTGAAAAAGTTCTCGTTGCGAAACATTTAGCAATGGGCTATGCTGATGCGTCCTATCCGTCTAGACCGACCGAACTGTACCTTGCGTTTATGTTAGTTTGGGATTGGTTGCTGGATGCAAATGCCGAAGTAAGATTGATCTTAGTATAAAAGCTGCATCCGTTTTTTCACTACCCGTGTTGTCGCTAGTGCACTTATTCGCCATGTATACATTCCCGCAAGTGCTAACTCAGTTTAGTATGTATCCAAGCTGTGATGGCTTCATGTGTCTGCGATCGATGGAACAATCAAGGAACTTCTCTTGACATCTTCAACTTCCGCACCAACAGAGCGGCGCTCCTAGTCAACAGGTTAAAACTAAGGTCTTGCGTGGCGATAATTGTTGGTCAAATATCTCGTACAACCATTCGCAGTCACCAAAAAGTGAGGAATCAGGCCACTTAATTTTATATGCAGCATGGCCGTCAGTCGCGGCATAAGCTACATTTCTGTTATAGAGAATTATAGGATCGGGCTGGTGTACAAAGCACGTGAGATAAGGACCTCAATTAATACGATAATTATATATTGACATCGACACTATAACAACTTAACATATGTTTTATAATGATTCAGCTTAAATCGATACTATAAAATATGTACATGTTCGATTGTTAGATGAGCTGAATCTTATTGTCATGGAAGCTAACATAACATTACCTACGCTCAGTATCAAAACCTTGAACATCCGATCTGTTGCAGTTGCAATAGTTGAGTGCTAAAACGAATGCTTGCAGTAAATTCGGTCTTTATTTTTTTGTTAACGCAGTGAGACTTTGCGGAGAATGTGGTATGCACTATGTTGTACGTCGCAATAGCATGCAATGTATGCTGGCAGCTTAGTCACTCGGATAATGTTAACACTAACGTCATAAAATGGTCGTCAGAGTTTTTGACACTAGTAGAAAGTACATAGCATGCAGCAAGTCGGAGAAGCGTATAAGCTGTAACATTCCATATAAGACAAACTGATCCCATCGCTCGTAGCAATGTCGCGTGAGCTCGACGTGTTTTCTTAGTTTCAATCAGGATTGGAGTCTAAATTTCTAGTTGGGATCGCGATGTGTCCTGATAATGTCTCGAGGGTCGAGCACGTCGTGCCATCTATATTAGTATAAAACAGTAAGTCCATCTTACGCGAAACATCGTGTAAAAAACAAGAATATGTTTATTAGCGAGACCTACTGCCACGATTTGTCACGACGCGGCACCGGCATGTATACCGTGCGACCCTTTGAGTGCAAAGTGTATGAATTCATGGTTTACGGAGACTCGATGCTTCTACAGGGTGGCACAAGTCGACCATTGTAGTCGTTGTTCTACATGAATGGATTTGAATAGTGTCGTGATGATCAAAAGAACACAGATCGAGATCCGTTCATGTAGCCAATCGTGGAATATTATTCACTAGTAGCTGCGGGGTTTTCCCGTTTTGTAGATTTAGGTCTAGCCATACCGGAAGTGGCCGACAGCTCTTACGCCAAAGTCGTCACTTTTAAGTGTAGTGCGGCCTCTCGCATTCACCAAAAAACTTTACGAGCTATTACTGTCGTTTAAATTGTAAGATTCACTCTACTGCCTAGGACGTCCGTCACCCCTGATACAAAGCTAGTTCCGTCTACATGGCGACAAATTCGGATTCAAAAGAAAACTCCTCGGCCGTGTTGCCCCGGAAAAGATTGCAACTCCTGTAAAGTCTAGTACGCCTGGTATATAGGCGCTTGGTGATCCTCAGAACATAGTACTACGAGCGCCGCCACATATCGAGGTTTAATTTATTGCCCATGAATTGCTTTAAAATTAAAAGACCTCGGCAATACACTCGGTCATCCAAGCATCCCGCGTTCTTTCAGCCTTTCGTATCATCCTAGCTGCAACGACTCGACTATTTTTGCTGTTGTGAAACGGGCATTATGTTAGCTGGTATTCTCCGATGCACCGCGACCACGTTGCCGGCCAGCAGAGTCTTAATCGATTCTATAAACCCAGATATATATAACACGACCCAGTAAGGTAATCGAGAAGTCATAGCACTTTTGTTGTGTAGTAGCCAGGGGCTTGTTAAGGATGAAGCCCAAGCCTACATCGATCTGGTGTTGAGGAAACCGCATAAAGATAGTATTGTGAGGTAATTGGTTGCGAAAGTATGTCTTAGTTCAAATTTATGGCTGATGAAGCTGTACGAAGGCCGTCACTGATATAATTACGATCAATGTATTGGTCACGGTCTTGCTAATTGAGATACAGTGTGTCGTTGGTATCGTAGGCAAAGTGTCACGATTACATAGTGTCAGTGAGTAGCAATTTGTCACATCAATACAAAGAGGCTTTTTTTCCGCTTCAAGAAACTAGGTACAGTGCTATTGTGGCTCCCGACACCTTTATGTCGTCAAATTAGTCAGCCTCGGCTCGCTAGCTCAGGAATTTACCCTGAGCGCAAAGAAATTCGGAAACGGATCGTTGACGATCTAACTTTTGACGACAGAGACGTATGATCCAAATCGATTTTTGTACTTTTATTCGCGTTTACGCAACAACCAGAAAAGATGGTCTAAAGAAAAATTCAGTTCAAATACCACGCTGCTCGACTATGTGACAGCCTACAAATCATCTTGCAATTTATACGTGGGCACGCGATGTCTTAATTGAAACTGACTATTTGCGTCGCACTGAACGCACGACGACACCATCTAGTGTATATTTTCAAGCCGTTAGTCTCATGGCTTACATTATTTGATTCAGCTCAGCCTCTCTGTCCATTTTAAATATGCACAACGAGTATGCGTCAACCATTGTCCTTACTGTACGGGCGTTATAGTACAACATGACGGGAATATGTGCCAAAATGGGGGAGCTTGAGAAGCGTAGTGCGGAGGTCCTCCGTAGAAAGGCCCATTTTGACCAGCGAAGATAAAGATGCATCAATCCGTAGCACATCATCAACTTCGTTCTTACTTTTTATGGATCTAGCTTCCTCCGCCTTCACCACTAGTCTTTAACGGATCCGAGGACCTTCATATTATTTACAGTCAGTAAGACCATGTCGTACGCCTTCGTATCGCCCAGAACCGGTTTGGACTCGCTTTCGGCCTTCATATCATTTGCAGTCGGCTCGACGATGCCGTAAGTCTTCGTAACGCATAGATAAGTATTAAACTATTTGTCGACCTCCATGTCATTTACAGTCTGTTCGACCATGTCGTGAGCCCGTATCGCCAAGGACAGGGATGGAATCGCCGTCGACCATCGTTTCGCCCAAAAGCTGTTTGTGATTCGTATCGGGCTTCGTGTGGCCGATATGCGGTTGATGTAGATGTCAAACTTCGTCTTAATATCGGAGAGGCATTGTTGAAACAGGGCGACGAGATTTGTGTAGGTAAGCGCACAATATGCTATTTGATAGGTTAGAGAATTGGCGCGATGTTTCGATTTGCGTCATTTGTTGTGATTCAAAGCAGTACGACTGGTCGATAACAGGGGTGGTATAATTGACCCTGGTACCTCAGCAAGTAGAAGAGAAGACATTTACTGGACAAAAATCTAATTATCCTTCACCAACCTTCTACGGCGCTGCACGTCTACGTGCCAACAGGTTATAAGCCGAATATCAGGAGCTAATGAAGCGATCGGCAGGGATCCAGGTGGTGTCGCGCGAGCTACCCCACGGTGTGGATATCCAGCGCGTGTGCTCTCGTACGTAAACAAGCCAGAAGCCGTCAAACACTTGTCTTCTGGCGAGAGCAAGACGCGTGACTACAAGACCCCCTCAGCACTGTAGGCGTGATCAAACTCCCAGTAGTGCTTAAGTCGTTGCAGCGACTGCGCGCGACGAAGAGGAGTGGATGATGTGAGCTAATTAGAGTGGCATCTTCTTGTCGAACCCCGGGGCGAATATACGTGGTTGACCGATAACTATCGACGCGCTTACACCGCCAATATAGAAGCCCGCGGTATCGCGCACGCACCAGCGCATGCAAGACCTCGGCGTGTACCACTTTACGTCGCTCAGCCGCACGGTGCGCGTCTGACGCCACAGCATCACTCATTGATGCACGCAGCGTCATCTCCTCAGCAGGACTCCCCGCCGCAGGTGTACGAGCGTCCGAACATGTTCGGCTACGGAATGTTACTGATAGCTGGGCTACACAGCTCCTTAAGTCAGAGGAAGACTTAACTCTCTACGAGCAACTTTGGTTTTACGAGCCCGACTTAAAGAGTCGACAGCTCAGAGATCCAAGATGTGGAATCGAGAACCCGACCCAGAGAGTCAAAAAAGCTCAGAGAGCTTACGGTCCCTGTTCCAGGGGGACCTAACGATTTAATGAATCAAACGCACAGAGTGCACAAGAAGTAGCCGCCTTAACAAGGTGTTGCTATCTCCTCAAACAATCACAAGACACCTCAAAGAGACACGTGTCTATCGGATCGAAATGGGAACTGAACTTTATTTCTTCTTTTAACCTAAAAGAACACCTTAGAACAACGTAATTAACCTACTCGAAAATCTCCTAAATGAACCTTTCAAAAGATCTCGTAATCAATGGTTAACAGACGTCAGTCTTCAACAATTGATACTGTGTTCTAATATCACTTGAAAAAGGGTTCCATTCCTTGTGTGCAGCACACCTATTATCGACTAGTAGTCGACGTGTAAACCCGTTACACCCTACCCCACCCGACTGACGTTACCACAAAACGTCAATCGAATTTTGTTTTTGAAGAGGACGGTGTGTGTGCGCTTCAATCTTCACGGTTGGCAAAACACAAAACACCATGGCATCGCCACCCCATGAGTCCTCGACTCTCTCGTCTTACCTCGGCATCGATGTGGAGGCGGGTTATGGTAGCGATATCGATCGCCATGGTCAAGAGAGGACAATTTCCGACTCAACAGTGCAAGAGGCGCCGCCTCATACTGCACCAAACCCATTTGCCGAGCGTGGCGAAGCGAACGCGCCACCGGCGCCGCATCTAACACTTATCGTGGGCGATGCCATCATCACTAATCCGCTCGATGAGCAACAACAGTTGGCTATCCAACGAGAGGAGAGCGCTCAGCGCTGTATGCAGCTTGCTGCAACCCTTGAGGGTCGTCGTGGCTATCTGTTCACCCCACTTGGTGTGGAAGAGCGTATACGCCAAACGACAGGTCGTTCTTTGGCAACGTGAGCCGTTGGCGCTAAGCAAACATCTTCCGATGAGGTGGCGAGTCTACAGGTGCTTCGAGAAAGATACCTTCAACCTTACTTGTCGACTCAGAGTCAATACAAGTTGCGACTTGACACGAAATCACGGGGTGCACCGGTTCCACCGATGAAATGTATACCCATATTCCCATTCGCAGGCGAAACTCAGGAAGACGAGGACAACGCTTTTGCTCGCTATGTGCATCGGAAACGACACCTCAGCAGCGTGTTGGCTGTCAGAGCAAGTGCCGATATGGCAGATGTTCGTCCAGAACGAAAGCTTTTGTTTAACTACGCCAATGTTAAGGCCAGAGGCCATTTGCGAACTTGCACACGCTGTGCTCCGGCTGTGCCGGTTAATGTGGGTGTTGGTCAAGCGGTACCCAACTACCCACCTGCCTTCACTACTATTGGTGAGAAGCGCTCTCGGTCAAGGGATGAACCTTGCCACAATTTTAAAAAAATTCACTGCGTATGGGCAATCCTGCCGAAGGGGTATCTCAAACGCCCACGAGTTCTTCGACTGCGAGTGCCCTCTCCACTTCACCAGATACTGGTATTGACCCTGACGACGAAGTCTTTTAAGGAGTCTTTCCACATATAACTGGCGGTTCCCTTGCTCATCGAGCAGCGTCGGAGGTGGTCGGTATACCGTGGGAGGAGCATGGGAAGGTACTTTTCGAGCTGAGTGGTCTCCGTGAGACATTGGGTAAGACCCAGAGTGCGTTTGACGCGATGTGAGCCCGTGTCCAGGCGTTGGAGCTGGGCCAAGCCCGTGTCCAAGAATTGAAGTTGGACCAAGCTCGTATATGCGCTCATTTTGACCTCCTGATACGGATTCAGCAACCGATGGCAAGGCCAACATATGCCGCGCAAGCGCCTCCAAGTTCACGTAGACGGATCCCGATACGGCTGAAGCAAGCTCACGTAGTACACAGGGTGTGTGCGCAGTAATCACGGAAGATTAAGCGTATACGCAAGTCCCTTCTTGTTGACGACCGTAAATGGCCCAATGAAGCGCGGGCGCAACTTTGTCTTGAAGACAGCAGACAATACATTTGTAGGTTAGTTTTTAGCATTGAGTAGAACTTGGTCTCCGAGCTCATAACGTTTGATAAAACCTCTGCCTTTAGTTTAATCGCGTTGCGAGAAACTAGCTTACCTGTTTTTGAACAGTAGTAGGGCTGATATCAGCAGGCCGATCGGCAACTTCTCCCCCACCAAGCCCTAAACCACGTAGTGGTAGCGTTAACGGAACGCGAGGGTGTGTGAGACCATTCAAATAAAACGGTGTGTAGCCGTTGGAGGCATGCACGGCGTTATTCAACGCAAACTCAACGACAGGGAGCATCGAACTCCAACGCTTAGTCATTTCAGTGCAAACACTGCGCAAGATGTCACCAATGATGCGATTCACTCGCTCGTTTTGACAATCGGTCTGCGGATGATCCGCTTTGAACATGTCCAAATGTGTGCCGAGCACCTTGAAGATGGATTTCCAAAACTTCCCAGTGAAGCGAGGATCTCTATCAGAGACAACTGCCAACGGCAAACCGTGTTGTCGAAACACTCGATCGACAAACAGCGTAGCTGTACCCTCACCATCAATGGCATCAGGCATCGCCGCTAAATGATCCATCTTGATCAAACAGTCAACAATGACCACAATAAACGTATTGCCATGCGCATCATTCGGGAAACCGAACAGGAAGTCCATAATGATGGACTCCCAACACCCCTTGGGTACAGGCAAACTAGCCAGCGGCGCGGCCGCGTGAGGTGAGGGTTTCACCCGTTGACACGTTTCACACGTACGCACATATGTGCTCACCCATTTGTATAGTTTGGGCTACCAACACCATTGGCTGACAGATTCCATAGGTCCTCTCACGACCGAGATGACCACTCAACGCAGTATCATGTGCCTCATCGAGGATCCGATACTTCAACTCCTCATCCTGAGAGACAACGATGCGAGGGGTATCCTCCACATCCATACTATATCACAACCGTTCCTGATCGATGAAATATCGATGTAGCCTCGCACGTAGTCGTGCCGACAATTCTATGTATGAGTCCTTAAACTCCTCGCTCTTAAGAGCACGTAGCAGAGCTACACAATGTTCATCCTTGGCATATGCCATACAGATTAGGTCAGTGACCGACGACGACAGATTCATAACATGAGCAAGATCATAGTCAGGCCTGCGTGACAACGCATCAGCCAAAGCATTCTGCTTGCCCGGATTATACTTCACCTCGAAGTTGTACTCGGCAAAGAAGTGAAGCCAATGAGCCATTCTCTGAGAGAGGTGAGGCGACTGGGTCGAAGTGCGTACTGACGCATAATCGATATCGATCACACACGGCTTTGAGCCAAAAAGATGAACTCTGAATTTGACGAAAGCATACTTCATTGCAAGTAGCTCTTAGTCATGCACATGATAGTTCTTTTCTTCGACCTTTAGCTGCCAGGATTCGAACGCAATGAAGCGTTCCTGTCCATCCCCATCAGTTTGTAACAGAGAGCTGCCTATGGCAAACTCAGATGCGTCACAGACGACACTGAAAGATCGATCAGGATCAGGCAAAGCCAAGATTGGCGCATGAAGGAGACTCTCCTTTACTTCTTGAAAAGCATCATGCTCGGTGCTATTCCAGCACCATTCCACATCCCTTTTAAGAAGATTAATTAAGGGCCGAGCCATGTCTGCGTAATTCGTAATGTACTCGTGTAGGTAATTGGCAAGGCCAAGCCACTTAGGTGATTACTTTTGATTCTTAGAAACCGGCCAATCAACTATGGCTTTCAACTTAGCGGAATCCGCTCTAAGGCCTCGCTTACCAATAAAGCACCCTAAAAAGGGAATCTCTTCGGCACCAAAGATGCAATTAGACGCGCTGGCGTAAAACTTATTCGTGCGCATGCACTCGAGCACCGCTCGTTAATGGTCAATGTGATTGTCCACATCTGACCGACCGTTCATAGCACGACCATGGACAACGATGTCATCAAAGTATGTCTGTGCGTATCCTCGGGGAGGTCTGAACAATTTTGTCACAAGACAATTAAATGTAGTCGGGGCATTTGATAACTCTTGCGGCATAACAAGACACTCCCAGAACATACCGCTCGGAGTGCTGACCGCTGTCAGCGGAATATCGCTTTCTCACATGAGAAGCTGGTAATAACCATCGACTAAGTCGAGCGCACTGTACATTGTACATCCCACCATATTGTTCTGAAGAACATCCTTCCTCGGAACTGGTGTCTGAGTCGGGATGGTGGCTGCATTAAGATTATTGTAAGCATGAACAATGCGCCACTTTCCATTGTGCTTTTTGACACAGAAGGTCGGTGTGGAATGGAGAGATTTGCTCTCACGTACCATTCCTGCCGCGTGCTTTGCACGAAAGAAGTCGTCAATGACGTCACACTGTTCCTTCGGTAAAGGCCACTGCCATGTTACGGTGTATTTAGTTCCAGGAACCAAGTCCATTTCATGACGTACACCTCTATCGGGATGCAACACGGACGGTGGGTTGTGACACACCACGTCCTGAAATTCCTTTACCAAACGATAGAACGGATCAAGAGGATCCTTAGGGATCGAAGATCCACTACGGTCATCCAATGCCGCCTTTGTGTCCTCAAGGACAGACTCGTCCAATAACGAGGATGAGTTCAACTCAATATCTGGTCGAATGACCACTAACTCGGATAATTCTCCTGCCTGTAAGGCTTGGATAAATTCGCGGTCAGACATTTCGTCTAGTTCACAGAGAGTATCCAAAGATGGAAGGGTCTCAAGACTAATGTTGCCATCAACATGACCAGTCAACCCATTGACAAGTGTATATATTGTATTATTACTATTATCACTTCGTGACTTCTTAGAAGTTGGGCGCTTAACAGTTGCCACCCTACGCTGAGGTTGTTTCCTCAAAGAAACCGTACGCCTCCTAGAGGCCGGGACAGTAGGGTCCCCGTGATTGCTATTTATCTTAGCACGCTCTATACGAGAGCTCATGTCTTGAACGACATCTGGTGAAGTGTTACGTAACTCGAACACTTCACCGAGTGGATTTACACGTACCACTTCACGTACAACATTCTGGCCTAGCCCTGAACACTCTGGCTTCTCGCCATCAATGTCATTACCGACATTCAGTGAGGTGCCATCTCGGCCGCCCTCACTCGGTGGAATTTCACGTGCCACCCGCTCACATCAGAGGAATTACATTCTTGATGTCTCGGCTCTAGGCCAACCATGCCTGCAGCATGCAGTGACTCAGTATCACAACGAGTATCACTCAACGGAGTATAACTCTCCTCACATACGGTGAAAGAGCTCCGCTCAATTTAAATGTCATCGATATTGGAGTTATATAACTCTGACACTACAATGTCTAGCACATTGACATCTTCCTTCAATGTCTCGCGCCAAAAGGGCGTCTGTTGCCTAGCAAAGGTGGGTTCATGACTCTCCAAAGATTCGCTCGAAACATTGCGCGTGGCGCCTAAGGTCTTAGACCTCCAATCAATCCATGGCCTATAGCGGTCAAGCCAAGCCATACCCAGGATGAGATCGTATCTCGAATCCAAATCGAGGACAAGGCAGCGTTCAATGCTATTGAAGCCCAAAAACTGCACATCTAAGTTCAACGGAACTTTAGGCACCGTGACGCGACTACCCGTCGCTAACTGAACAGTGATGGAATCACCATCCTGCGCTTTGAGCGCCTCAGCATATTGCCGACTACACTCAAGGGAACGGCGTCTAGCATAGTTGCATGACGCTCCAGAATCGATTAGGACCGACCAATGCTTCTTAAAGCCTTTAACTTTCGCCTCGGCGACTTACAAGCCAGGCTTGTATCCACTCTCTGTTCTGGCGGGCACAGAGCTATATGGGGCTAAGCCCTGTTTCACTCTTTCTCGTAGAGAAGTGACAGAACTCATATCTGCCCCAGTAGGGCGCCCCGCGCCTACTGGGTATCGACGTTTCCCCGTGCCATACCAGGTTTCTGGTTGGGGCCGGGATTTCGACCCATATCAGTCGGTCGTTGATTACGCGAAGGACAAGTGGGACGCAAGTGTTTATTGATTCCGCACATGTAACGGCGTCTCAATTCTTTTCGTTGCTCTTCAACATGAAGCTCCGCTTCACCTTCATCTTCAGCATGGCTGAGATCCATCATTTCTGGCTTACAGTAAGCTGAGATGCTCTCAGAGGTTTCCCTCGTAGAGATTGGTATGTACCCATTCCAACCAAGTCTGGCCGACTTGAAGTTGTGATCAGCATTTTTGAGCGATGCTAATAGATTCTCAAAATTAGAGGAATGGACTCGAAACACCTCGGTCCTGGCAACGCCATTACGAAGACCTTCCATGAATACAGTCACATAGACTGTCTCAGGGAGAGGGTCGGACTGCATAGCAGCCATAAGAGTATTCAACTGTTGGACATAGTCCGTTAGCTCATTCTTACCCTGACGGGTAGACAGGAACCGTGAGTGCACGCGATAAGCCTGGTTAGGCGGCGAGAAAACTCGCAAAAGGTCCAACTTGAGCGAATCCCACGTGGAAAATGCCAAGTCAGCCGACGTGCCACACGTCAGACCCCATACTCTTGCTATTGCATCGAGCTTGGAGATAGCCAACGAGACCCGCTGGTACTCCAGTGAGATAAGGCCAGAGCTCATGGCCATCTCAATCTCACGGATCCAGAGGGTAAGGTTTTCCCCCTCCTTCCCGGAGTAATTTTTGACGTCCACCCGAAGGGGACGAGGCTTAGCCTCTTCATCTGGCATCGCCACGTAGCGTGTAGGCATTGCCGACGATATAGGGTTATGAACCTGGCCCAACAGGGCCGTTTCATGCTGCATGAAGGTCTCGACTCGTGCATTGAGCACATCGGGACCTTGTGCAGCGAGAAACTCCACGTACTCTGGGCCTACGGCCGCGGTTATCTTACCAAGCGCGACCTTTTCGGCCTCAGCGAGGAGTCTGGATTGCTCCATACTCACAGAGGAGCAGTCGTAACGACTCAGGAGTAGATTGACTACGAGTGCTACCAAGTGTAGCGGAGCTACACAGCTCCATAAGTCAGAGGAAGACTTAACGCTCTACGAGCAACTTTGGTTTTACGAGCCCGACTTAAAGAGTCGACAGCTCAGAGATCCAAGATGTGGAATCGAGAACCCGACCCAGAGAGTCAAAAAAGCTCAGAGAGCTTACGGTCCCTGTTCCAGGGGGACCTAACGATTTAATGAATCAAACGCACAGAGTGCACAAGAAGTAGCCGCCTTAACAAGGTGTTGCTATCTCCTCAAACAATCACAAGACGCCTCAAAGAGACACGTGTCTATCGGATCGAAATGGGAACTGAACTTTATTTCTTCTTTTAACCTAAAAGAACACCTTAGAACAACGTAATTAACCTACTCGAAAATCTCCTAAATGAACCTTTCAAAAGATCTCGTAATCAATGGTTAACAGACGTCAGTCTTCAACAATTGATACTGTGTTCTAATATCACTTGAAAAGGGGTTCCATTCCTTGTGTGCAGCACACCTATTGTCATCTACCGGTCGACGTGTAACCCCGTTACAGTGGGCGGGTACCTGTAAATCTTCTTAATATATAATGTTCAAAATTGATACGAAAATATCATTTTTTATGTAGCGACCATACCCCTTTACATCAGGTCTCTGGAATATATTTTGAAACAATGCGATACTTACTCGCCCGGCAAGTGGTATCTATCAACCATTTATAATGGAAAAAGTACTGTCGCCCTGATTCGCCAAGCAAAAGCGAAGATAATAGAACACTCGATCGTCTTCTACCTGTCCGAATACGGCTACACACTAGTTACACAACAAGGCATGTGAACGAACAGGCTTGTTCGCCACGTTTCCGTCCGTTGCAGTTTGTCATTTTAAAAACAGGCGTCAGTTTGAGTTACCTCGCGGTAAATTGCATCTGTTCGGTTTTTGTCATTAATCAATCGCAACTGCCACATACTACACAACGTCGAGCTGACATAGTGCTCATGATGCGTGCTTGGTGCTGTATTCCTCCACACGAAGCGCAGGCGAGTGTGCCATCCAATCCCAATCTCCCAGGTTACCTATTGGTTTGCATAAACTATTGCGTATAGTAATAACAGTCGTCCATATGGCGCTACGTTGCTCAGACTCGTGCTATGCTTATTCGTGTAAGTTTACCGGAATCATGTCGACACTCGCGTGTTACTCGAAAGGATGAGGCCATATGCTGGACTAATGAAACATGCACATGTAAACTTCAGCATAACAATAGATTAGCTGTTGCGGTTGAAGAAACAATGCCTTGCGCTTCGTCGCGTCGAATTAACGTACAAGCTGCGGAAACAATCGGCACTTTGTTGTAGTTAAAGAGCGTCAATTCACTGCATCCGCGCTCTCTACTGATTATCCATCGCTACAGTTGCATCAGAGCAACATCTCGAGCACATTTTGTCCGAACCGCTTTTACGATACACGTACCCATTAAGCGGCATTAAAAAAGGCTCCGCGCTCACTTCGCGTACACAAAATGAAGAATCGTGATCGTTTGACAAAGGTTGTATTCGTAGAACCCACTGATTGTTGTACTTGTTCGAATATTGTTGACTCTTGGTATAGGTAGAGCAGCAAGCTCTGGAGCTCGCCCTTTGGTACAAGCAATGGAGCCCGGAGCAGTGAGTCTAGGCTTGATCCTAACATACCTATTTTGGATAGTTGGTTGGCGGCTGAGGACCTTGGCTCTTCGTTGTGAGTAGCAGAACCTACAAAGCAGCCGTTAATGTTGTGCGATTAACCAAATGGCGGGTGCTGATGAATTTATATAGGAAGGAATTGACAAAATAGATTGGCGGCTTGCGTAACAACAGCAACGAAGTGCGACTGACGACGTGCAGTGAATCTTGAGTAGGAAAAGGTGGCGAGCTCTCTTTGTCACAGAGCGATGAGGGTTTCTTAGCTTCGTTATATTCACACGTTATGTGCGTTGCTGTGTATCAGCGTAACTTACAGACACATAGAATATAGCTGCCAAGAAGTTTGCCTTATACCTTACGCTGCTCACTGATAGCCTTGCCCTTTTCGACCTCGCAACAAGGAAGGCGCAAAGTTCCCTACATGTGCATTGCTGCTGGAAACGAAGTATTTCGTTACATGCCCTACAAGAGTGAGGTGCTAGTTTGTGATTGCTGGGGCTATGGAGAAGTGGCAGTAGCTGTAAGGACCAAAAGGGTGCAAGATAGGTTGAACTATCCGTAGCTCGACAACGAATCTACATTCATTCATTTGCATAGATCGATCAAGACACAGGAATCTGAAGACCACGTCGCTCCATTCAGCGTAAACCATGTGATCGCTGAGGAAGGGACATGCTTCACCTGAAATACCAGAATACATCAGAAAAATTAGCAAGCAGCAAAGAGATGAGGTGAAACTATACAAGGGCAATTATGTGAGCAAGGGCTTATCCCTAGTCAGCCGTTGTGTAGACAGCTACGATAAACACTTCTCAGTTTACATCCATCCGTACAGTGGCTATGCAGATGCGTAGATGTTTACAGAGGATGAATCGACGAAGAAGGTTGCACTTATCGCAAACACACCATTAACGCGTAGTCGCTCGAACATGTCGGTTTCGCGGCCAAACACATAATTCATGGCACACGAACATCCCTTCATTCATTGCAACTATTGGATGTCGCGGTACATCATGCATGCTTGCGGCCTGTGTATGGATGATCGAGTAAACGCTCTAGAGGTTGGCAACTCGCCGCTATCTGACACAGACCCATGACCCGCTCAATTTACCGGCATGCTCGAATGTTTGACATATAATGTCCTCGTCATTTCCTGGATGATATCTTTCTGATGTCGCATTTGACCGAACGCTTTCGCGCACTGAGGCACTACGTATATGTTGCCGATTTCGATGACAGAAAAGAAGCAGAACTACAGGGCTGTAACTTGTAGCTTCAGACAAGCAATGAATGTGGCAAAAGCAATGCAGCGATCGATTCAATGGGAAAAAGCGTCAACAGCACACGATCACCATATTTGAGTGGAACGAACTACTGACTCTGCCTGGAATGAAACGATCGATGCAGCCGCCACCGTGCTGGAATCGAGTGATGACAGGCGAATGATGACAATGCATAAGGACAGGCACCTGACACGAGGGCTGTAAAATTTGTAAGAAATCGACCAGTGTATGTTTGATCAAAAAAATTGGAGCGAGGGACAGTACGGCGCAGAGCAAGCGTCTGCAAGACTATGTTGGAAGAAGCCCGATTAGCGTCACTACCGAAGCCAGTTCTTCACGAGCGTAGTAGCATGAGTTTGTCTAGTCGTAGCCATTCGACTGTTCGCAGTCAACAATATATCACGAGCGCCTACCCCCGTTCTCACTTCCTTGCAGGGTCTCGGTCATGCCAATGCCCTGTTTTCGACAATGCTCATCTCACACCTAGACTGACCAGCATTGTTCAACCTTGTCCCCGCCAATTCGTGCAGCATACATAGCCTGTCCGTCTGGGTACGCACGTCCCTAACTCGACATTCTCGAGCTAAAAGCTGTCTGCTTTTCTCACCCCTTTAGGTAGGACATACTGCTGCTCGATTTGCAGAAAACATCATATTGAAATTGCCCCACTAAACTCACACGTGCTCTGTCCACGAACTACTGAGAATGTCGGTATCCAGAGTCGATGCGATCAGCGAATCCGTACGGCTTTCGACAGTTTCCACCTCGACAGAGAGACATCGGACCAGTCCTTGTCACCATCCACCTTCACCTTCCAATCTCACTTGACCTTCTCACTTCGACTTTGCTGCTGGACGTGCACCTGAACGTCTCCAGACCTCCAGTGCATTCATTGCTCATCAAGTGCAGCGCCCACTGGCTCCTGCAATGTCCCAGAGGCTCCTCGCTCTCGTGCTCGTGCTCGCACTCTCAGCTCCAGCAGCGGGCAACTCGACCAGAGTGAACGACGCCGAGTGGGGATTACGTCCCCCGGTCGGAGCGAGCGACAAGCGGGTGATCCGAGTGAACGACGTCGGTAGGGCGACTGCCGGTGAAGAGAGGGGGTACTCGGAGATTGGGGTGGAGATAAAAGAAGGGATCACGCGCTCGAAGTTCGAGCGTCTCACGGAAGCGATCGTCGAGTTCCTCAAAAAGATAAAAAATTCCGAGCTATTCGTCAACTGGGAGAAGTGGCGGACCGCCGTGAAGGAACGAATCGACGGCAAAATAGCAGAGCTCCTGAAAAAAATCGACGCGCACCGTGACAAAAAGAGACTTGCGGCTGCGAAGAAGATGCTCGAGCCGAAGAGTCTAGTCGCGAATCTGTTCGAACGTGGTATCACGCCGTCTATACTGTACTCGGCACTGAACCTGGACGAGGAGCTCAAGCAGGCCGTCAAAGGCCCGTATGGTGAACCCTTACAAGAAAAAATCGACTTCCACGACGAGTACAAGTCATTTTACAAGCAAGCCCAGAATCAACCGCAAGGGTCGTTGTGGTCGCGAGTTGTGTCCTACCTCAGGTCGCTTGTGTGACCTGCCGCGCTTTTGGATCTGACGTCAGTTCTTGTGTTGGCACGTTGAAGAGAGGATAGCAGGGCAGTCGAGTGTCAAGTTCTAGGTGACTAATAAACGCAGTCTTTGTTTGTGTTCCTGCGATAGCAGTCCATCCGTGTGCACTGTACTTGCTGCTTGTGCCTCGCGGTCCAGTTGATCGCAAGTTTGGTTCAATTGCGCTCATTCATTACCTGTGGCAGCAAGACGATGTATCAACCGCCTGTGGTTTTGTTTCTCAAGAGGAGGAAGAAGTGAGCCCCTGCACGAGCGAGCTGAGGGGCGCACCACGTCGACGAGTGGGATGTCGCGGATGAACAACTTCGTCGAGCGATGGACGGCTCCTCCCAGACATAAGACAAGCCAAAGTCTCAACATCAACATGTCGTCGCTAGCGATGTCACCACATTGGATCGTGAACTAGTCTTCTTCGCCTTTGATCAGCAAGAAGAGCTCTTCTTCTCGTCGGCAGCTCCATCCGCTGCTTTCGTTTGCTTGTGGCACTATACAACGATGTGGTTTGCTTGCTGCTTTGTCGCACCGCATGACTCTCCAGTTGAGCGCTTTATAACGGACAACACCGCGCAGCACTGTGCAGTCCTTCGACAGCTCCATTGAGGTTGCGAAGACCGCAAACAAGCGCTTGCTCGAGTCCGTTTGCCCTTCATCGCCGCAAACTCTCGGTCGCGTTTGCTACACGACCATTCTGGCTACCGAGAGCTCATAATCGCAGTCACACAACGTCGGCTGGGACGCGTCGATGCCGCCGATCTTGGCCGAGCTTTCCATCACGATCAGTTAGGTCCCAGTAGACTCGTTACTTGCGGCGAGACGAACGATCGAGCGCAAGAGACCCACAGCATCCACTCCGATGCTGTCCACAGAAGCCACATGGACGTGAAGTGGAAGCAATGAACCGACGACGCGTAGTCAACCGCCGTCGTTCCATGAGCCCGTGCTCCATGTGGTACAACGCACAGAGTGCAGGAGCTGACGTGGATGTCATGCGCTCTGTCTCTCGTGTCACTATCATCAGTGTGTGACGCACGACTTCCTCCAGCTGACTGAAAGCTTTGGGTGTTTCTAGACGAACACCACCCGAGAGACTTCCAGACATGCGTTGGAATCCGTCGCTTGTGCGCCAGACAGTCCCATTCATCAATCGCAGGCGGAGCGGTCCGACACAGACGTCCCTCTGCTGCGCAAGTGCTCTTTGGTTCACTACGGTCGAGTCCATTCCCCCCCCCACACACAGACAGACAGATAGACACACACACACACACACAGACCGACACATACATCGAAGTAGGTACGCGATAGACACACAGACAGACGGTCTCGATCCGCAGTCGCTCCTGTCAGCTAAAGTGAACGTTTGCAGCGCTCCGTGTGAACAATCGTTCGTCTGTGGTCCGTCCTGAGACCCGACGGCGCCTCTCCCTGCGAACCCATCGACACGCAGCGTCTGTCCCCCTCTTAACTCACCCCGCGCTCCTCGTGAGCCCCTTCTCCCCCCCACTCCCCACAGTCTTTCGCCCCTCTTTTCGATCGCGCAACTGCCCCCACGCAGCTCACCCGACCGCAAGTCGCCCCCAACGACACTTCTCCGAGCCAAAAGAGAACCTCTTCCTCTCTCCTCCTCGTTCCTCTTCCTCTTCCCCTCTTCCTCTTCCTCCTCTCTCTCTCTCTGTCTCTCGTCATGGTGCACTTTACGTCGCTCGCAGCGCTCCCGCCCCAGCGCGTGAACCGCGTGGTCGTCGTCGGGTCCCTCGAGACGCTGCAGGCGCAATCCGCGCGCGACAGTTTCCTCCACTAGACGCTCCTCCGCGCGTCGGCCCACGCCGTCGCCAGCGACGCCCCTCCCAACACACAGCTGCTGCAGTACGCGCTCGACACGCTCCGCCCCGGCCCCGACAGCGGCGCCACGGCGTCGCTCCTCCTGCTGCCCACCGCCGCCGCGAGCGCCGATCCGCTCTCCCTGACGCTGCACGCGCTGCCCACTGCGCTCTCGCGCGCCAACTGCCCCGCGCGCCCCCACGCGCTCACGTCGTTCCTCAAGCGCCACACGCGCGCGATCGTCTCCACCGCTTCCCCTTCGGCGCCCACCGACGCCCTCTCGCCCCCCGTAGTGCTCGTGCTGCTCGTGCTCCCGACCCACAGCGCCACGTGGTTCGCCGCGGGCGCAGCAGTCGCACGGGCCGCTCCGCTCTACGCGCCCCGTTCGCCGCCGCCCGGAGCGCTCCACGTCCTGTACGCGGCGCCGCTCACGGCCGCCCAGCAGACGCTCGTGCAGCACACGGCCGACGGCGTGCGACTGGCCGCGCGCCTCGTGGACGCGCCGCCCAACGAGCTGCACGTGGACGCGTTCGTGGCCGAAGCGCAGGCGGTCGCGGCCCGCACCGGCGCGCGCGTCACTCTGATCCGCGGCGACGCGCTACGCCTCGCGGGCTTTGGCGGTCTCTACGGCGTCGGGAAAGCGGCCGCGCACGCGCCGGCGCTCGTGTGCCTGAGCCACGTGCCGCCCGCTGCCGCCGCCGACGCCCCGAGCGTCGCGATGGTGGGCAAAGGCATTGTCTTTGACACGGGCGGCCTCTCGCTCAAGACGGGCGGCGCCATGGCCGGCATGAAGCGCGACATGGCCGGCGCGGCGGCGCTCCTGGCGGCCTTTGACGCCGCGTGCTGCGCGCGCAACACGACGGACCGCGTGCCGCTGCACGCGGTGCTGTGCGTGGCGGAGAACGCCGTGGGGCCGCTGGCCACGCGCGTGGACGACGTGCTGGAGCTGTACTCGGGGAAGCGCGTCGAGGTGAACAACACGGACGCCGAGGGCCGTCTCGTGCTGGCGGACGGCGTGGCGTACGCCGTGCGGCACCTGAACCCGAAGGTGGTCGTGGACATGGCCACGCTCACGGGCGCGCAGGGCGTGGCCACGGGCACGCGCATTGGCGCTGTCTACTCGAACGACGCGCAGCTCGAGCAGATGGCCGTGCGGGCCGGCAGAGCGTCGGGCGATTTGGTGCACCCGATGGCGTACGCGCCCGAGTTGTACCGCGACGAGTTCGAGAGCGCGATCGCCGACATGAAGAACTCGGTGAAGCACCGCGCGAACGGCCAAGTGGCCTGTGCCGGGCAGTTCATTGCCAACCACTTGGGCGACTTTGAGCACTCGGGCAAGTGGCTGCACGTGGACATGGCGTACCCGGCGTTCACGAGCGACGACGAGCGGGCCACGGGGTACGGCGTGGCGTTCATGCAGGCGCTGCTCAAGGAGATTGACGGCGCGGACTGGTGAGACAGAGAGACAGACGAAGTGGCTGAGCAGCGAGCGGAGGGCGTTGCCTGCTCGTGCTGCGGATGGACGTGGAACAAGGAGGTAGTGGTGCTGTGACTGCTGCTGCGGATGGTGGACGCTTTGCTCAGGTGGTGAGTCGGTCGGTTGGTCGGTCGCCTATCTGCGAAGCGCCTGTGCTACTGCCGACAATGTATGTGTTGTGGTGTTTGACTGCGTACAACGTGTGGGTGTGGATCTGCTTCTGACGTTCATCGACTGTCGAGACGCTGTTTCGTTCTTGACGGTACGTTATTGCTGGACGTGGACTGGTACGATCGACTGACTCAGTCAGCAGAGTGTCTGCGTGGCTCGCACCTCGAGAGGCAAACCACGAGGCGGTATCCTCTCGACTGTCGTCTACTTCCTGGCAGTCGCAGTCGGATACTGTGGCACTCACTCTTTGCAGCAGAATCGAAGACGTGAGCCGAACGTGGCTGACCGTCGAGCACGTTCGCTCCTCATCGAAGCTGTCGAGACGATCCGCTCTGCCGACACTTCGTTGGACGAAGTGAGGCCGTTAGCGGTTGTGGCCGTACGCTCGAAAGCGTCTCGTTGCCGCATGTTTCCATCGGCCGTCAGTCAGACTGTGCTACAGCAGACTCACTGTGGCAGCTACCGCCAATGACCCAAACAGTGCCGAGATCGTCGCAGGTTTTGTTGGTTTCGGATACCGTTTACCGTGATCCCGGCGCTCGCTCGCTATCGTGTGTTGTTGACACCCCTTATCCTATGCAGAAACTTTGTGTGTCAAACACACGATGAAACACCGTCGGTTGGTTCCCCAACGGATGTTGATTCTGTTGCGTTCTCCCTAAGTACGACACACAACCCGTCCGCTTTCTCGAACTTGTTTCGAGTCGACTCTCGAAGATTCGCGATCGCGTGTGTCGAAATGTAGCCATCAGTGCTCTCGTTCCACGCACCAGAGACAGACGGACTCGTGCGTCGCTCAGTCACTGATTTGCAACGTCCCACACACGTCGCGTCACTTTCGTGCAACACTAACCCCACACCAACGTCAAGTGTCGAGCCATTCGTTGCCTGGCCACACCACCGCCACAGAGACCCCATGGAGCTCCAAACGTCGCAGCCAATGGACGAGACGCGCCGCCGACTGCAGTCGATCGAAGCCAACGTCCGCATCGTGCAGGACACTCTCCGCGACCGCTTACCCGCTCAGTACCGCCACGTAGCGGCCATTGTCTGCGGGTCCAAGTGGCGACTGCAGACGTTTCGGTCGCTGGAAACGGCGGCAGCGATCGTCAAGAGAGCGCGCGTCGAACTCGGGGCCTTTGACTACCGCGTGAAGGAGCAGGCGGAGCTGTTGACGCGGTCGTTGCTGGAGCTGGACGACGTCTTGAGCTACGGAGACGGACAGATCAAGAGCGCGCGCAAGACGCTGGTGGTGTTTATCCAGCAGCAGCTGCTGCCTCTGGCCGATGCCTGGAAGGACCGCAGTGCGAGGCTGAAGGCGTTTGGGGAGCTTGTACTTACTCGAGTGCGGCCGCTCTCTGGGCGCGCGGACTCGACGCTCGGCGAACAGAGCGACGTCGAGTCGGACGGTATGCACGTGTCGAGTCTCTTTGGTCAAGAGAGCGACGGTCAAGAGAGCGACGACGGAGAGAAGGAGAGCGGAGAAGAGAGGAAAGAAGAGGAACAAGAAGGAGAGGAGGACGAAGAAGAAGAAGAAGAAGAGGACGACGAAGAGGAGGGGGAGGAAGACGACGACGAAGAAGAAGAGGAAGAGGTGGACGACGAAGAGAAGGAGGACAGAGAAGAAGAAGACGAAGACATGGACGAGGATGTTGACGCCAAGGAGGAGGTTGAGTCGTCTGTTGCTTTGGCAGCCAGTGGCAAAACTGATAGCAAGGACGAGGAAACACTCACGGGCGCACCGCAAATGTCACCGCCACTCGAGTCGGCTCCAGCGACTTGTCCGAGTCAAGACGTTGACGTCCAGTCGCTACCTGTATGGCGGCCGTACTACCAGCTCCAGCGCCGACAGGATGGCGTGTACCTGATCGCACGACTCAACCACATTGATCCGCGCAACGTGCGCGTGCAGTGGAACGCCCACAGTGGAGTGCTTCGGGTGAGTGGCTTCCGACTTCCGACGCAGAAAGATGTGGTCATGTCGCGTCTCAGCGGTGCCCCGACGTTCGGACGCTTTGAGATCACTGAGCAGTTTCCACGGAATATGCTCAACATGGACGAAGCGACGCAGCAGATCTCAGAGACCGGTGTCTTGCAGATTCGCATGCCGTTCTATGTGGCGCCACACCCGCTGCGGTATCGTCCAGCGTCGTTTTACCAGCCGCAAGACTGCTTTGTGTGGTAGAGCAGCGGAGCGGAGTGGAGTATGTATAGTAAGAGTAGCGATGTGGATTGAGCAGCAAAAGTATGTTCGTGCGAGTACAGATTCGACTGACTGTGTAGTTGTCATCGTGTCGTTCATCATCGACAATTGCGAAGGCACAATCCTTATCAGCTGCTTGCAATACAGTGTAAGCTTGAGACCTGTCGTGTGCATCTTATGCTATGAAGCCTCAAAGCAAGACGACAGAAGTCTTTATAGATATGGGTCACGGTATTGCGGTCAGCATGCTGTGGACGTTCACATGGTACCACTTACACGCGTTATACTGTAAACGACAAGGTATTCACACGCACACATGATTGATCTTGCGGTGAAGAAAGGGCACAAAAGATCATACAGCAATGCTCCGTTGGTTCAGCCCTTGGAACTAGCAAGCAAAAGCTGTAGCATGCATAGCAAAGTTATCGCTAATATGACGTGTCTCTCGGTGTACTTTGACTTAGTCTAGAAAGTATGCCTCTGTCTTTGTAGCAGTATGCAGTGACGCCACAACAAGTCAACAACTCCATTTGGCTCATTTACATCGACGCATAAACACCAAATGAACGACGGTAGGAGCAAGGTGGGTCGTCAGATATGGCGGAATTGCTGTGTGGAACAGTAAACTGTCGACTGCTGTTGGATCCTGAAACAGGCATCGGCAATAAACAGGAAAATGATCACGAAAGACTATCGAGCTCTTGCGTGACAAGCTCGCGATGATGATCGAGCGCTCGAGAAGTATGGACATAAGGATACAGACAGTTTGTCTAGATGCAAGAAAGCAGACCGCTCTAAGGCGGCGGCACGTCACAAGCACATGTCACGTCAGCATTTAGTATGCCATGAGAAATACAGACGCAGACCGACCAAAGTGACGTTCAGCAGGAAGACGCCACAAGAATTGATATGCCACAGACTGCTTGGAGCCCTATTGTTGCGTAAAATGCATGGAGCCTTGACACGCCCTTGGCGGTGGAGACTATATGATGGTGAGGCAGTCGCCTGTGACGAAAGGTCCGCTCGCACATGCTCATTTGAGGTGCAATTCATACTAACATGACGAGCGTTTTCTTTATCCTGAATCTGAATGTATAGCTTACGACCAGGAAGTTGCTTCCAGGCGCCATAGATGTCAAGTGTCATGGCCGTGGCTGCGCATCAGCAGAGTGCAACTTTGTATAAATCGAATACAGGACCGTATTTGTTTATTACGGTGAATCATCATCGCCTCTGTGGTTTATACATTGAGGCGATAATGTAATATCGCAAGCTCATTGGTAGTCATACGACGATCGACACTTACATTCGTGCAACGCGCCGAGCCGACCCCGCTGTATATCCAGCCACGACGAGCAATAAGAGAATGAAAGTGATACGAAACGAAATGACCGAGTCAGTGCTATCGGTGACGTTGTTCCTGCTGCCCTGTGCCGTTATCTTGGAGCGTTGCATTGCGGACTGGTCGCTGCTCGCACTACATCCGGCGTTAAACTCATTGGCCACGCTCGTGTGTTTACCGAGGTCACGATTTCGGATGTTCCGATCGAGTGCTGACAATAGATCCTGCTCACGTTGTATTTCTTATTCAATTAATTTCTTGCAATTTCTACAGTGCCTTGCAAGCCATGTTGCAACGGAAAAACGAGACGCACTCAGCGACACGGTACTTGTTTTGTGTATGTATGTTATGTGACATCCTGGATACCAACCCATGCATTCTGGACCGAATGGGGCGGTAACCGGGTACATATCATATCCAGCTGCAATTATCAATCGTTTGACTAACTTGCTCTATCACCCACAGCGTCAGGCTCACTCAACTGCATCTACTGTTCAATGTATTGGCTGGAGCATTGGTAGCTGCTGCAGGCGTCGCAGTGTTCATTGCTAAACGAATGGAGAACGGCAGCCCGCACTTATCGACACCTCATTCGTGGGCAGCTCTCGTGACGGGCATGTTCTTCGGACTAAACGTGTTCCAGGGGCTACTGTTGACCTTCGAAGGGTCGCGACCCAACTGGCAATGGAAGGACGAGACCCACGCCATCACAGGCGTACTGATCTACATTGGCAGTGTTGTCACAATGCTCTACGGGTTGCAAACGAGCTCGTGGGGGACAACGACCTTTGGTCCAGGGAGACAGTTCCAGCTCACAGTGCTCATTGTGGCAGCACATGTCAACTTGCTGAAGAAGTTGCTCGTGCTGCAGCGCGGAGATGGTCAGTCAGTTGTCGCCAAGAAAGTGGCACCCGTCGCTTGAAAGCGCAGCTGTGGTCTCCTCGTTTTGTGCCTATTGCGCCACGATGGCTCCAGGAGTGCGATGATGTAGCCATCGATACAAACACAAGCGAAATAAACCATGTGCATGTTAGCGTACCCACTCCGCTACCGTACCCTATCCGCTGCTGTACCCCGCCCGCTATCGTACCCCGTCCGCTATCGTGCCCCTATGTAACCACTATTGGACTGCCCCTTCATACAATGGTCAAGAAACTGGAAGTGCTGGTGCTCGGCGGCCTGCTGGGCGTGCCTTGCGTCATCATTCTGTCCAAGTGTGCAGCATCGCCGTCTCTGTTTGCAGTGCACCCTGCAGCGAACGCCGTGGCTTTTCTAGTGTGCTTCCCACTGTACGCTTTGCCCATATCATCTACTGGACATTGTGGTCGTATTGCAATATCACGCTCGGAAGTCGTGACAAATTTACATGCGTCTAGGGGACTGTACGTGATGCTCGAGCGAAAGCGTATCACCAACTTTCGGACGCGGTACGTTTTGTGCTGTAGCCATTTCTATCGAACGACATTTGCGGTCGTTGCATTGACTGCGTTTACGATCGTGGGACCAAATAGAGTGCTCCTTGTCCAGACGCACCTATTTTCGCACGTAGTTGCGATGCTCTGTCTGAGTATCGGCGGCGTGGCAGCTTTTTTGACCAAAAATACCTTTGGAAAAGAGCATTTGACGTCGACGCACTCGTGGGTCGCTGTCGTGACGTCGCTATTGTCGGCGCTTAATCTGTTTGGGGTACGAAAAATTGCTTGACTGCACTTTTGCCATTCAACAAGTAGCGCTGAAAAACTTCCGAGAGATATTCGTTTATGTGTATATGTATATATTTTTTTGGTGTTGTTGACGATATGTGTTGTGGTCGTGGTTATTGTTGATGTTCTTGACGATGTGCAGGGCCTCGTTACCACTTTTGGGGGCAAGAAGACGAGATGGCAGTGGAAGGACTGGATGCACCGTGCCAATGGCACTTTGGCCGTCATGGCGGGAGGTGCTGTCACTGGATTCGATGCTCAGTGCTTCTTGACTTTGACAACACTGACCACAAAGTGTGTGCTGTCTCTAGGCTGCAGTGTCATTCTCGGTATCTACAGCGGCACGTGGGGTACTACGCAGCTGGGCGAGGACTTGCAGGTCAAAGTTGCCAGCTCAGTGGCTGCTGCGTACCTTTTACTGTTCCTAAAGGTGGCGATGAACAGCTCTAAGACGTCGCTGACAAAGGTGAGCGACTGATTCGAAGCGAAAAGGTCTCTGGCTCATTACACAGTCGTCGATAGGCCTTTGCATCGTACATGTACCTGCAACAAAAGATGAGCTCAATCCATTTTTGAGGTAAGATATCGAAGCTAACACTAGAATAGACGACGTTCCGCTTATAGAACACGCACACAGTTGCGGGTCATCGCAAGTGGAATGACAATACGACGCTATCGAGTCATTGTGATCGCCAACAAGCAGCAATCGAAAAAGCATTGCTGGTTGTTGACGATGCCGATCGACGGACGTGCACCATTTGTTACATCTACAACGTTTATCGCACTCTTGGCGTGCCAGGATCAAGCAGATGCGTTCATTTGTTGAAGCTACTAGTTGACTGCAATTCTGCTGTCAAACAAGTGGTCTGTGCATCCGGTCGACGCTGTCTTTGCCAGACTCCGGCCCCACAGACCGATCGCTGTTTCGAGTTCTCAGCGCTTTCCAGACTTGTGGACTCCTCTATATCAATCCTTCATCACATTTGGGATCATAGAGCGATAAACAACAACAACAACAACGGAGATATGCATACGTTCACTGTCGACGCAAAGGATACATACCCTACGTCGTCGTAGTGCAGCTTGACAAACTCTTGTACCCTCAACAGAATCAAGACACCACACGTGTAGATGCTTACAATATGAACAGCATGTCGAACGGTACAGCAGATTTGCAAGTTTTCAAATCACGTCACTAAGTAGCAATGGAGTCGACCGACACAATCGGCTGCATCATACTTTGTAGCGAAATAATTAGCAAGAAGATTCGCGCCAGATGGACTTGACATGGACTGGAAGCTGCAGGTCTGAGTCGCAAAAAGCAGCATCGTCGTTGCTGCTAGCGGTTTGCCCCCCAACCCACCCAAACACCCAAAACCCCAAAACCCAAACACCCCAAACCCAGTCCACCCAAAAGCCCAACCAAGAACAAACAAGTCCCTCGTTCTCGCCCGCGTCCCCTCCCACCCGAAAAAAGCGCGCGCCAACGCCCCTATTGCCGCTTCTCGTGACATTTCACCCGCTTCTCGTGACATTTCACCCGCTTCTCGTCATTTTTCACGCCCCCGCCCCCTCTGCCCGCCATGGCCGACGCCGCCCCGTCGCCGCCCGCGCTGCGCCGCCCCCCGGCGCCCGACGCGCTCCACCTGCGCGTCAAGACGCTCGACGAACGCGTGTTCCCTGTCGTGGCTGCGCTGTCCATGTCCGTGGCCGCCTTCCGCGTGGAGATCGCGCGCCTCACGTCCGTCGCCGTCGCCCGCCAGCGGCTCATCTTCCGCGGCAAACTGCTGCGAGACGGCGTCACGCTCGCGTTCTACGACCTGCAGGACGGCCACACGGTGCAGCTCGTGGCCCGCCCCGTCGCCCACAGCCGCTCGGCGCGGCCCACGAGCGCCGCCACGCGCCGCCCCGTCGACGGCCCCGCGTGGAACTTAGCGACGCTGCGGTCGGCGCTGCAGCGCACGGGGCGCGTGGCGGACGTGGGGCGACAGGGAGCAATGGACGAAACAGAGACGGAGCAGCAGCAGGCGGCAGTGGACGTGGAGCCTGTGGCGCAGGGGCTCTTGACGGTCCGGACGGTCCTTGCGACGGCTCTTGTCGAGCCATTGACAGGCACAGGGACAGTGCCCCGACGCCAATTGCGCCGGTTCTTTGTGGGCCAGTGGCTCGACGTCAAGGACACGGTGAACCAGTGGCTCGAGAGCACTGTGCTGGCGCTCGCAGACGACAAAGTGCTGGTGCACTACCATGGCTGGCCCGCGCGCTGGGACGAGTGGATCGACGTGCAGTCGGACCGCTTGGCGGCCTTCCGCACGCGGACTGTGCCGGGCCGGTCGGCTGCGCACATGTCGCCCGTCCCGACGACGCGCGTGCCCAGTGCGCCACAAGTGGGTGGGGCCGACGTGCGCCGCACGATTGTCGACGTGCGCAATGTCATGCGCGAGATGATGCCGCACATTGACCGACTGGCGGATTTGTGTGCAGAGCAACTGGTGCAGACGACACGAGGGCAGGACGAAGAGGAAAAGGAGGCAGAGGAGGAGGAGGAGGAGGGGGAGGAGGGGGAGGAGGAGGAGGAGGAGGGGGAGGAGGAATGCAGTGATGACGGTGACGGTGATGAGGAAGAGGCGGAGGATGGTGACGATGGTGGTGACGGTGACGATCACAATGGCGATGACGTCGATGTGCAGCAGGAGAGTGTGGACTCGGGCACGACTGGAGATGACGCGGAATTGCAAGCGAATGCAGTGTCAGAGGCAGCTCACTTGGTGGCTCCACTTTTTGATCGATTTGGACGGCTGTTGATGGATTCGGTGCAGTTGTTGGACCCGTTGTTGCGTCCCGAGCTGCGAGGCACGTCGCACCGGCAACAGGAGCGTCGTGCAACTGCGTTGCGTCGTAGCCGCGGAGACGTGGCGATACGACAGAGTGAGAGCGTCTCGGCCTCAATGGAAGCGCAGGACAATACTCTGTCGATTCGGGATTTGATTGCGATGTCACCAAGTGCGTCGAATGAGGTGAACCAGCCAAGACGCAGTATTGATGTCCATATCCACGCGATCGTGGCACCGGTATCTCTGTCGTCGCTTGCTGCGCTGACGCGCGGCAGCACCGACACAGGCACGATGTCTGACTCGAGCAGTCTGTCTCAAAGCGCTCCGGCGCCTTCGTTGCCTTTTCTTGGCAGGTCCTTCGGTACCAGCGACGCACGGAATCGTGACACGCACGTTAGCGATGAAGAAAGCGATCAAAGTCGTGTTCCGCTGCTAGGACCGTATCGCCACGGCACCCAAGCACAAGTACACGACCAAAGCGAGCAGCAGCAGCAGCAACGTGCAGTAGCGCGTGACCTGGATGATTTTCTCTCGAATGATTTTTTCGGGGCTTCGTTCGGCAATGATGAGGACAATAGCGACAATGAGTCGAGTGTCGGCTACACGCACTTCGATGCCGTCGAGTCAGGGCGGTCGGCGTACCGCCCTCCTTCGCCGTTGGAAAGATTGCCTTCGCCACGCACGCCTAGAAATGACGACAGGTCTCAAGAGTTTAGTGGCACGACCAGCGGGGCCTCGGAAGAGCGACTACGAGCACGATCGTCTGAAGCATTTCGTGAAAATATCGATGAGGATAGTCGCCGTGGTGATAACGAGCGGTCACGACGTGCATCTGCGGGATCATCTTCCTCGACTTTAGCAGCGAGTTTTCCTACTTTTTTGGACGTGGTGCGCCGGACTCTCAGTGGAGTCCGGAGCTTTGTGCAGAGTGAAGCCAGCAGTAGTCCAGCAGAACATACTACGAGCGACGCTCAAGAGGACGATCCGGGCTATTCCTTGCCATCCTCTGCATCGTCGTCTTCATCATCATCCTCGTTATCCACTCCTCCAGAGTCTCCGGTATTGCATTCTTCGAACGAAAATATCGCCACAAGTTATCGCCGCCGCCTCAGCGAAAGTCGGACTGATGGGGATTTGGATTTGGATGAAGTGGACTAAAGTCGGGTGAGAATTGTCGTAGCTTGTATCACGGTGCAGGATACGACTGAGCGAATGTCGCAATGTGCTAAGTAGCGCTTGTCGGGGTGATGTCACGCGTGTGCGTTTCGTGCTCACTTATGAAGGCGCCGGAGATACCGAGTTATAAGCAGTGCGATCCTATATCCGACTGCATCGAAGCGCTCGCAGAGCAAGTTGTCTCGATTCGTGTCACCTCTTGTGGTTTACAGATAGATTTGAATGCTGGAAATATGAGGAAGGGAGTGCAAGTGAACGCGTGTCTGTATTGATGAAGGGTACTCCAGAGAGTTGAAGGCCCGTTTGTCAGCATGTGGAGCTCAAAGGATCGCGACGGCATCGATCGAGCCGTTTGTTGTCCATTTCGAGACCCGAAAGCGCCATTGAAATGACAGTGAGTGACTGCATCTCGGTGCACAACGACATCGTGCTTAGCGAGTAGGTGGCGACTTTTGGCACATAGTACTGCAGCTCGGGCAATGTTCAGTAGAGCACTGACTTTGTAGGCATAATGGGAGATGACGAAACACAGCAAAAGAGTTTCAAAGAGCGTATTGCTGCAGCTTGTTCAGTATCATGCCGTCACGTGCGTCCTACGAAAGAGAGCTCGGATCAAGTACATACAATCTTCACGACACGGTGCAAACAATAGTCCAGCTCGACTGTAAAGGTCGACTGTTGCTGCGTACAACGTAAGCTCTCTCCATACGATTTCCTCATGAGATACCTGCTACGCTTTCTTTGCAAGTACGTCAAGCTTTGGAGCAAACCGAACCTATGCATCGGCTGGTGAAGCGATGCTCGCACGTTGTCCAGGTGTTCGTCGTTACAAATGTGGTTGTTGCTGCTCACATTCACGTCTGCATCGTTGGCTTCTGTCGATAGCACGTCCCTTTCGCCTGATGCGACTCGTGCCCGCAGTACTAAGTGGACGACGTCCTCGTATGAATGTCATGGCGACACTCGAGCCCCCGTTGCCACTGCCTGAGCTTTGTCAACTAAGCGACAGCTGATTGCGTCTCGGAGAGTAGCAAGTGCTACGCAGTTGGTGTAAAGACGCCAAACAGTCGAGCATCCACAATCTCTGTCGCTCGAGATCGCAGTCTCTTGGCTGCACTGACATCCGACGTAGTATGCCAATTGCATATCTACAGCTCATCCCTCGCATCGGACCCATCAGACAGATTGTCCACAACCTCTTCTTTTGAGAGCTTTTCGGATTCCTCAGTCGAAGCCGATTCCAGCTCTTCTTCCTCAATCTCCACACGCGGCACAATGTTCGCTTCGTACACACCTGCGTAAGACGGCAACGTGAGCTTCGTCGGATAGGCACCTCCAAAGTGGATCGTGAGCGTTGTGGCTTCCTGCCCGTTGATCGAGTCAAAGTCTGGTGGGCTGGCAACGCCCACAGCAACACGGATCTGGTGGTTCCGCTTGACGACGTACGACGTCGGCTGAAAGCGAAAACAGGCTTCGTACACTTGTCCAGGCACGATTTCACGCGAGTCGGCACGCTTGAACGAGTGCACATTTGCATCCGGACGGATCGTGTTGTGCATCGGATTCAACAGCGCCTCTGTGATGTACGTGACACCAGAGCGTTTGTTCTCGTTCGGAAACGGAGCGGTGAGATCGACGTCTTCAAGGTAAGCCACGAGGTTGACAGCAGACTGGTTGACCGAGAAAAAAAGACGCAGCTCTGCTTCGCCCGTGACTTCGGTCAGCGGTAGCTCTGGGGTCAGGAACGTCACGTACTGGTCAGCCAGTGACGTGCGATCAGTGTAGTACATGGGGCGCAGGCCGAACAAATGATCGAGCATGCTCCAGCGCGACACGTCTTCCAGCATTGGCTTCGTCGACACGTTGCGAGTCACATGGCTCGTCTCGGTCTCAGGCTCGGACTGAAACTCCCGGCTAGCACCAAGGTAGAACGTCATGTCCACTACATGAGTCGGTGGCCACGTGCTCGACTCTTTCCAGCGGTTGTGCGCCATGGTAAAGTAGTGCACAGGTAGCTCTGTGTCAAGTTTCGTGATCGTGCGGCGGTTAGCGTACATGTGGTGATCGAAGAAGCGACTCACTTCGTCCAGGTGGTAAAAGCACTTTTGTTTCGACAACGCAAACGGGTCTGCGTTGTCAACACCGCCGTGACTCCACGGTCCCAACGTCAGCCGATAGTGCGTAGCGTCCTTTTCCACGGCCTGTACCGCTTCGTTCGGCAGCACGGGCAGCAGCGACGATGTGTCCTCGTCCAGTGTATTCGTCAAGTACTTGAACAGCAAGATACTAGAGCGTGCCACGCCCATCTCAAAGAACCCAGCCGACATCTGTAGCGCGACGCCTGAAGCTGCAATGGCGCCAAGATGACGAATCGCGTCCAACTGCTCCGTCGTGACATTGCTCGACGCAAACTTATCGTCTCGAAACTGCACGTCCATGAGCTCCGCATCTAGATTCAAATTTGCCATGTGCTGATCAATGTACGTGTCAAACTTCGCTTCGTCGTCATCCACGCGGTAGACGTTCCCTCCAAAGTGTTTGAGCATCAGTCTCGGTTTGAGCGTCGGGATCGCGTCCCACCGGACCTGCCGATCGGTTGCGCTCGTGAACGACGCCCAGTCACGCAATGCCTTGACGTTCTTCACACCTCCCGGGAACAACACGTCCTGAAACACGTCAATCGGTGCACTATTCACCGACACAGCTTTCAGTGCCTTATGACCACTCGCTGCCGCCAACAGAGCGCCAACTCCATCCAGTCCCTGTCCGAAGACTGCAACGTCTCCATTGCTCCAAACTTGCTGCGTGACCCACTCAATCACATCGTAAGCATCTCGAACCTCACTGTCGGCAAAGTCATACGCCTTCGTGCCTGCTGAAGCCCCTGTACCCCGGACGTCGACAGCCACCCACGCGTACCCATTGGTGACCAGGCGCTGGATATAGGCATTCACGCGGGGGTTCGTGAACTTGCGTTCATACTGTGCAAAGAGAGCAAAGGGCAAGTCGAGCGTGTAGCCCCGACCGTGACGGGTAAAGAAGAGCACTGTCGGCACTTGCTGCTGAGTCGCGTGGAGGTACTCTGCTAAGTACGTGTCGACCGCCAAGTCCGTGCCGTCCCGCATGGCAACGTATTGGGTCTCGTGGTGCGTCTTCTTCGGGTCGAAGAACCGCAGCGACTCGTAGCGCCTCTCGCCCACCCACGAGTGGTCGTTCACGTGCACAGAGCAGACAATCGGATCTTCTCGGCTCAAGAGGTAGCCGCCGATTTGGTGGGCGACGTAGAGCGACAGCATCGACAATAGGGCGTTCTTCAGGTAGAATGGGCTCTTGGCTGCTGTTGCAGTTGCAGTTGCTGTTGCTGTTGCTGCGTGAGACTCGTCTGTAGCCATGTTATCGTTTGGTTGCGTGCGATGCTGAGACTTGAGGTATGACGAACGTATGTGATGGGGACGGAGCTCTTCGATTTTTATATCGGGCGCGAAGAAGACGATGGGAATGGATTGAGGAGGATATAAGAAGTCAGAGTGTCAGACACGTTGGTCAAGTGTTGGTTTTTCTGGTGAGGAGGGGGAACATAAGATACTTATGAAAAGTAAAGCGGTAGCGCACGAGTCGACAATTGGATTGAGAAGACATGCGTCGGGTTGAGTGCAATTAGTATGGACGCGACAATCTGTGCGAAGTGACGGGTTCATTTGATCTCCATGCGTCGTCGATTTCTCAATCGTTAGTCTCCTTGTGGTCGACATTTTGGTGAACGATCACGCATTGTAGACAGGTTTGCACAATCGGTACCGGGGCAACTGCCGTGTCACCCTGTGACAACGATCGAGATGATCGTGAGGCTGCCTCTCTATTGTTGCACACGTAAGGAATACGGCCTGAATAACGAGGAGATGAACTCGGTGACATTTGCAGCGGATTTCTGCGCCCAGCTATCTGCCACGAGTCATGCTCCGTCCACAACTTTTTTTCGACAAATCGGTTGTCTGCCTGCCAACCTGCGCGACACGGCATGAGCTGCCATGAAAGAAGAAGTCGCATGACACGTATGACATTGAGTGCTCCTCAACGTTCGTCAATACCTTTTTTACGATCTGCAAGTCACGTCGACCATAACCAATGCGCGAGAACGTCAAACTCAGCTACACGCGTCTACTTCCACAACCAACAACAGCCGCCGCCCGTGCCACTTCACAGATGGTGAGGGCATCGAAAAAACCTCGACCGCGTCTCGTCGTGTGTGGCACACACCACCGCGCCGCCCGCCAGCCAACCCGGCGTTGCCTCTCCCCTCCTCCCTCCGCCCCTCCTCTCTCGTTAGCCATAACCCTCTATCGAGTGATCGCTCCCCGCCTCTCTCTACTTAGCCATAACCCTCCATCGAGTGGTCGCTCGCCCCCCCCCCCCGTTCATTCCGGAGCTCCTCGTCACAAGATGGTGCGTGCGAAAAAGATTGGCCTCGGCGAGTTCCTCGGCGACAAGGCCGCGGCCTACATCCCCGAAGCGTCGCTGCCCTCTGGACCGCGCGCGCGCGCCGACGACGACACGGGCAACTTCCGAGGCGGCGGACGGGGCGGCGACCGCTACAGCAGCGACCGCTACGGCGACCGCAACGACCAGTCGCGCAGTGACCAGTCGGACCAGTGGCGCGGCGACCGCAGCAGCAGTCGCATGGACGAGAGCAGCAGCGGCAACGGCGGTAGCAATTGGAGAGGCGGCGGCGGTGGTGCGGCGGCGTCGTCGCGCTTCGAACGTCCGTCTCGGGACGCGTTCCAAGCAGAGGAGCGGCCGGCGCACATGCGGTTGAATTTGGCGCGACGGGGCGAAGCGTCGGGGGACGTGCGGGCCACGAGCAGCGGCAGCGGACGGCTGAGCTCGTTCCGAGAGGCCGGTGACATGGCCAGTGCAGGTGGCGGCCGCTTCACGGGCGGGGGACGGGCTGCAGGTCGGTTTGCTGCGCGCGGCTCCGACGACGTGACGACGTCGTTGGGCGCTGTTCGGTTGGGATCGAGACACGACGAGCCGGTGGCGAGGAAGACGGCCGCGACGCCGGAGCCAGAGCCGCTGTCGGAGAAGAAGCTGCGCGCGCAGCAGAAGCGGGAGGAGCGCAAGAAAAAGGCCGAAGAGGAGCGACTCGCGGCGGAAGAAGCCAAGCGCCAAGCGGCGGAAGCGAAGAAGCAGCAGGACGAAGAGCTGGCGCAGCAGGCGGAGAAGGACCGCGAGACGATGCGACAAGTGCTGGCAAGCGGCAAGAAGGGTGAGGAGCTCGCGGCGGTGGCGCAGGAAGCGTTTGCAGCCAATGGGCGACCAAGTGGGGCCATGCTGTTTGAGATGGTGACGGCGGCTGCCGAAGACGTCGCCAAGTCGAGCGCCAACTGGATCGCTATGCCTGCGTACGGAGAGCTGCTGAAGCTCGGCATGGACGGATCGGACAAGAAGGACCAGATGCAGGCGCTGTACGCGTTGCAGATCTTTTTGAACAAGTACGACTTTCCCACGGGCGTGCTGGAAAAGTGCTTTATGGCGCTGTACAGTCTGGACATCATCGACGAAGCGGGCTTTTTGGAACACAAGTACGACGTCGACGGAGACGTGCCTGGACGCATGAAGGCGATTGTCCAGACGTCGGCGTGGCTCACGTGGCTCGAGACGCCGGAAGAGGAAAGCGAGGAGGAGGCGGACGAATAGATATATGCGCGAGGGTGCAAAGAGCAGGGACGGCAGAAAGTTGTCACTGCTCTCAGCGCATCTGGAGGCCACGGCCACTATGGTGCTGGTAGTCATCCACCTGCTACATAGTCGACTTGAGCTCGCTCGTCTCGACATGCGTGTCTAAGATACCATTTCGAATGAATACGTGCATCGAATTCACTCACTTGATGTGTCGTTTGCTTTGTTTAGTCAGGAATCCCGCGTTGTCACTGACGTCACCATATCTTGTATTGTGGACATCGGCGGCCGATAAATCTCAGGCAGCAACTTGCGCTGCAATGAGTTGAACGAGTACTTGAACCGGCCAACATTCTTCTTGGCGATATGGATGCGGACGCCAAACTCGCGCATAATATTGGCCACTTCCTTCACTTCTTCGAGCGGCCCGTACTCGCTGGCACTTCCCGACTCGATCTCTTGAAGCACGTGACGTTTTCGTTGGACCAAAAGTCTAGCCTGTTCGAGTGTAGTGCTCATTGCTGTTCGGTCTTTGCCGGACTTGCAATAGGTGACTCGACCGCCATTGAGACTGCGCACTGCGTCCGCGGCGTGCAACAAAATGCACGTGTTCTTTGATGCCGAGTTTTCGCACTCCACACTCGTGCGCAAGTTACGCAAGATCTCGTCCGGATGCGAGCCCACACTCGCTTCGGACATCCCGGTCCCACAGACATCGGTAAAGCGACTGTAGTATTCTGAAATGGTATGGAGGCTGGTGCTATTTATCGTGCGCTGAATCGACACCCCAGAATGTCCCACCATGTTTGCCAAGCTCTGCATCTCGTTAATGCCTTGGGTAAACAACACGGCCGTGACGCTAATCAATCCGCCTATCCTCAAGCTCTCCGGGAGTTGCGGAAACTCAGTCGAAGGCACTGGAACTTTGATCACGTAGCCTGCGCCTTCTTGCTTTTCGAGCACCACTTCCATGTCAGCCCCTTCAAAAAGCTGAAAAGAGAATGTATCGAGACATTTGATGGCGACCCAAGCGTCGGAAATCATGTACAACTCCTTTCCATGAGACGAAATGAGGCTTTCCCATCCGATCAAAAAACCAATCTTTGCCATCTGGTCCAGCACCTTTACGTTTCGCTCTTGTAGGCACAAGTCCAGCTCTGCGAGAAAGCTGGTGACAAGACTACTCGCAGATTGAGAGACAGCTACGCTCTTCCTCATGTAGTATTCGGCTTGCAGCATTTCCAGTCGACACAAGGTTTGGACAGCATATGGCAAGGAAGTTGTTGGGTCTGCACCATCTGCTGACTCGGTACGAAGCAGAGGGTATTTCGCATACGCAGCTGTCTTGACATCACTGACCTGGTCAAGCTGTCGAGAATTTCTCTTCTTGACAAAACGATTATTGGACATCGCCTTTGCTCGAACAGTCGCAGCTTTGCGAGCCATGACCGAGTACGTCGAGGTTTTCCTGCGAAGCTCAGGTTTACTGGACGCAAGCGCAGTAGCAGTGGGACTATCTGCGTCTTCGACCGAAACTGAGTCACAAGAAGTGCTACTGACGGAGCTAAGGATGTCATTTTCGACTTCCGCCTCACATTCATCTTCGAAAGGGGGATAATACACTTCCGATGAGTCTTCTGCAACGTAGCAATTACTGTCCTCAACCGGGCCTCCCGTGTGCTGCGGGTTACATTTTTCCAAAATAGCTACAAAGTTGTGCATCTCGAGCTCCATTTCTCGCAAACCGCAATCCCTTAGCCCCATGGCATGGGCAGTCGGAGCACCGCATGTTACAGTCGCATGTGTCTCTGAGCCCACCACGCGCTCTTGTATAGATATCGTTTCATACGAGCAACGGCGCACACTACTGTCCTCTAAGTCAAATGAGTCTTGTGCAGTCGCTTGTCGATCCATTCGTGAGCTTGACACAGATTGAGATCCAAATCGACGAAATATGCGGAAGTACGACACATGCAAGTTCGTCGGCATGCCTTGTATATCAGCGCGCTTTTTGTGTAGACTTGACTTGAACGTCCTCTCTTCCTTAACCAGCTGTTCCGTAAGTCGAATCATTTCGGTAACCTCAGTCAAGTGCTTACGAATGTTCAGCACATGTGGATACAAAAAGTTCAGCGGGATCTTGCTCTCAATAATGCTATCGTCCGGAGGTGGCGAGCTATCAGCAACCCGTCGGTGCCTTCTCGAATTGGCTGATAACGTTCTCGATGCAGGAGACAGAAGGGTATCGCTTGTAACTTCGAGTGGATTTGCCAGCAAGATGTTGACGCGGAGCTGAATCCGTCCACAAACCTCATCGGTCGAAGGCGGACGTACATCAAACCAGTCCACAAGCGTGAGAGATGTCACGACTTGGTGTGATTTTGCCGCGTGATTGCCAATGGTGCTGTCTTCGGCGCTCTCATCGTCGTCGAATACAGTTGTTTCTTCGGCTGTCATTGCCTCGCGTACGCTTTGCAGCGGAATAATTACTTCACCAATCAATTCGTTCTCAATACCACTCATGTAGCTGTAATGCTCGTTATAGACTTGGAAGCGCAACCATCCTACAAGTTGCTGGCCAGACATGCTTGACCGATAAAACAAAAACTGCTTCAACGCGTTTACTGGAGACACGACCACGCGGCTGTTCAGCGTCGTCGAAGCGTAAAACTTATCATTCGGCTTGCCGTGTGGACATTTCGTGCCTGCACACTTGTTTGTTGACCACACAGGATCTGGAGCGTCGTACTCGGTATTCGTCTTTCCAATGGTGAACTCCTGATTGCCATGCATGCCGTCTTCATACTTTACAACGACAAAGGGGTGAATACTGCTAGCGGTTTCCCCTCCGGTGTCGGTAAAGTCAGAGTAATGACTGGCAAACGAAGATGCGTGACTACTCCCCCACTTGCCAGCCTTTATACGAGACACAAATCCTTCTCGGCCTCCGGTCAATCCCTTTGCGAAACCCGAAGTGCGCGATGGCCGTGAACCACGCTCAATCATCATGTCCTGCTCAGCACTCGACGCGGTTGTAGAAGAACTAGCACGTGATCGTGTCCTCAATCCACGTCCGCAAACTACTTGGACCCGAAACACATCGTATCCAAAGTTCAGCGCTTCTGCATCGTTTACAAAACAGCAATGTTGCTTGCGATTGTAGTTATAGCGCAGTTTCCACGCGTCGTACATCTGCAGCAGCTCCGACTGACACACTCGCAGCAGTTGCAACGGGATCTTGACACTAAACTCCACTTCAGTGGCCTCCTCGACCGCTAACTTTGCGTCTGCAACTTGCAGTTCCGCATGCTCTTCCTTCATCAAGGGGTAAAACAAAAAGCTCTTGAAGATCTTGTGCTGAGTTGCAAACAGCGAGGGCTGCTGCGGCTGAATGTCGGCAAACTGCAGCGTCACCGTCGCGCCGTCCAGCACACTCGAATGGACTGGCAGCGTCATCTCCCGCTTCCTCGTGCCACTTTTCGCGACGCTGTACATCTCCTGGAACGACGTCAGCGCATTGCCAAAGACGTGACTGTACCGATTGGACGACGTCCCTTCGTCTGGAATCATGACATAAATCTGCACGTGGCGGTCGAACTCTGCCACGTTCGAGCAATGGACACAAAAGCCCACGGAAAACCGCGGATCGCGACTCTTGCGCCGTTCGCTCCAGTAGCTGTCACTCGGAGCGGACGACAACGGACTCGAGAGCCGGTCGTCTGTGGCCAGCGCCAACGGCTGTGCGTTCTCTGCGCGTCCGTCGCCACTCACGTCCGTCTCGGACGCGACGCTCGTGTGCCGTGACCGGCCGTTTGTAATACCGGTATGTACCGGTTTTACCGGTAGCACCACCGGACCCGCCACTGCACTCGACACCAGAGTCTCCTCGAGGACGCGTACCTCAACGTTCACTTCGGTCGGCGGCTTCTCGCGCTGCGACTTGGCGCTGTTCAGGTTCGCGGCGCTGCTCAGGCGGCTGAGGGCGCCCCGGACGATCGTGTGGGCCGAGCGCGCGGACGACACGAGCGAAGTGCCGTCGACGTTCTGACACGACACGAAAAAGTGCAGCGCGTGGTGGTCTCCTGCGGCGCTGCGGGGCGCGTTGTCCACGGGCGAAGGCGGCGGCGAGGCGCGGGAGGCGGTGCTGTCGGCAGAGGACACGGACGTCGGCGTCAGTGGTAAGGGGAGCGCAGCTGCCGTCGCCGCGTCGTCGTCGTCGTCGTCGTCGAACCGCATGAGGTTCGGGCTCGACGGCGCCGTCATGAGTGCGTGCGGAACGGAGTGATGGTCGCGGGTGGGGTGGCGCAATGTGGTGCGATGGTTGCACGAGTGCGTCTGGGACCCTTATTTGGTAGTGATTTTGCCGCGCAATCATTGAAGCTGTGAAGAGTGGGTCGGTGATGTCTATTTCGGGGACCCAAAAAAGGCACCATGTGAAGTGGGTGTGTTGGACCTAATATAGTCTAGCAACGAGTCAGACTCTGCTGCTTTTGTCGGCCAACGGGTTGGGTGACAGATATAAATAGGTTTTGCCAACGTGACAAAGGCGAGACGTTGCAGAATTAGATGCAGCCAAAAACGGAGTGCGACGTTGTTTTTGTGTGGAATACCCGCATTCAAAGCCATTATGGGCAGCCGGATCCCGTCCCGTCATCTTACCTGCTACATATCCAATCGAGGAGGCAAGTTAGGCTCTTCTTTGTCTCAAGGAGCCACACGCAATATATCGGGTATGGTGATCTACACTTTGAAGGTATACCCTATCAAGCAAGTCGACCAGAATGGGGGATCCGATGACGGAAGGTCGAAACAAGATCAGGTTTGAAAGAGTTTACGGTACTTCGTGAACATTGTGGAAGCATTTTGCCAGGCACAGTGTTGTCTAGAGTGCTTCCTCCATCGACATAGCACGTGCTTTTCCTTCTTATTTCTACGAGTCCGTAAGCACCACCTTCGTACAAGTTGTAACTTACGAAGCCTTACTTAGCCGCATCAACCATCCGATCGAAGCAGTATAACTGCTTTACTTTGCACCAACATCGTACTTTTAGGCAATCAGGAAGCTCAACTATTCACCAGCGCAATCGTCAAACGCAGAGCACGCATTGTCGGCGGTGAAGGTGAGACACGTACGCTAGCAACAGCGACGCAATAAGTCGTTCTAGTCTTACCGATGGCCGTCGCCTCAATATGATTGACTGCTGGATTGAGCGGTAAAAGCAACACAAGCAAGCTGAGCGTCTAGTACATGGCATTTAACTGACAAACATGGTCCATGAAACCACAAACATGTACCAAGTGGCATCACGCATGGAAAGGAACACGTACACATTTGCGGTACACATGGCTTCACACGTGGAGCTAGATTGCCTCGTCCTTGGACCTAGCCGAGTAGAGTAATTCGCGGCACACATGGTTACACACGTAAAGCTAGGTTGTCTCTTGCTAGAATCATACGAGCAATATAGTACAGTAATTGGATTGTTGACCAGTGCGAGAGGTATGCTTATACTTGAGCACAGTGCTGTTCACTCCACTTTCTGCTGCTGATCAGCAAAGTTTTTAGTCCCTATATTGTAACTATCTATCAATATTAAGTACCGAAAGTTCCGGATGCTGAGGTCATCGCATAAACTTTGGAATAGCGTAGAAGATATGCTGGAGTTCACACCGGATCTGGACAACAATGCTTGCCTAACGAGGGCTGACATGGATCACCGCTGCATAAAGACAACATGGAGAATGCGAACGCGGAAGAGTGATTTATGATGTACGAGCTACATATTAGCTCATCTTGTCATTGTTGATGGACCATACGCCGCTGCAGCAAGACTTCATCGTTAGAACATGTCACTAATACCACCTCAATATTTCTACGTAGTGCTCGACTACAGATGGGCAATTGGGTTTTTCGTTAGTTCAGCTCTTTAATTTGTAAACAACATGGGGAATGCTTACTAAACCGCAAGGTTAGCAATATGTTGGTTCATAGGTCCAGGCAAGATAACATCAGATGTACAATTTTCGGAACTGTTTGCTACACTGCAATCTACACTTAGTTTTGATGACAAAACAACATAAGCGATAATGGTTTGATGTTAGGTGGTCCGTGTTAGGCTAAATGAAAAGGCTGCTGGTCTCGCATCGATGAGGCTTGACTTCGTTTGTCAGAATGGCTATCATCGCGCGTATGACGTTTCCCTTGTCCAAGTAGAATGCATAGTTAGCCTTTCTGTGCGACTTTTAACCTCAATATATTTTGCTTAAATCTGAACGAGAATTGTACATAGAGCGCTCCGTTAGAATTGATCTGGTCTGTGCGCTACATTCTGGTGGGTTTAGTATGGGGAAAGTTGACAATGCTTATCGCCAAGTGTCGGTAGCAGCCATCTTTTGATTTACTGAAGATGTTGTGTCTCCACGACAACGACATCGGTCGCGCTACAAGCGTAAGGGGATATTTACAGAGCTCGACGGTCACTCGTCTTTTACTTCAGTTGCTGTCGCAAGCCAATGAGATTCGATGCGCGCCTACCTAATGACGCTGCATGGTGAACGAGAAGTATCTATCCGATGTGCTTGCGTCGGTCTTACAGGCTCAAAGTTTTTTGGGCAGCTACGGGAAGTCTGAAACTGGAACAGCTTGCGATGAAGAACCTAGAAACGATGCAGCGAATGTAATTTCGGATGATATAACCTGAATTCGTGATTGTGCGTGACAGATACTTAGCTTCTACCTCAATAAAATGAATAAACAGGTGTATTACGACACGGTGGTAGTTATGTGCAATGAGCGACGGCTTTGTTTATATTCGCTACGAAAGACAAATGCATGAACGGTGACACATGACCTACTGGCAAACAAACGAACAAGAAAAACCAACAACGCACGTTCGCACTCGGATCGAAGACGGCGATACTACTTCAAATTTGAAACGTCTCCATTGCCCGAATTGGCCGTAGGAGGTCCAGCTCCTGCGTATGAGCGATTTCATAGAAATCTTCTGGACAAGGGAAGCTCACGTTATCGTCTACCGGCGTGGTCTTGAACGAAGAGACTGGCAATGACCTGCGACTCCAAGAATCGTGCGACCTGTCACTTGATTGATTGATTGAGATTGATGGGGTCGGCAAGAGTCAAGACGTTAAAAAGGAATTTTCGTGTAAACGTTCTTCCTCGTGCTACAAGCACGTTGATTGCATGTATGAATGACTGGCAACAAATATCACATTGGAATTTGCCACACACCAACAACTTGTTCTTCTTCTCTTTGCACTAGTAACACTCTGTGCTTCGCTACGCTTGCTACCGACAGAGCGCTAAGCTGTCACTGCGCCACCCAAACCGACCGGAGGAGTCCCGGCTCCTGCGCCATTCGAAAACCCGGCCCCGGTACTTGGAGCAAGTGGATGTACTATTTCTAGCCCTGCCCCGCCGGTGTTACAAGCGGGCATCGTGTAGCTAGGTCCTGCACCTCCTGTGCCGGGGTACATACTGCTTGTACCGCCCATTCCACCGCCCGTTCCAAATGCCGACTTGCCGCCGCCTGCACCAGAATTACCGCCGCCTCCAGCGCCGCCACCTGCGCCAGGAAATTAAACAAACTGCCGCCGCCCATGCCGGGAGTTTTAGCACTGCCCATACCTCCCATACCTCCCATGTCGCCTATGACAGAAGGTTTACCACCGCCGATACCGCCCATGCCACCCATGCCAGGAAGTCTGCCTCCCATGCCGCCCATTCCACCTCCCATGCCGCCCATACCTAGTAATCCGCCAAATTTAGCAGCTTCGTCCTTTGCGGCTGAGCCAGTAAAGACAGCCGCTACAGCGAGGAGCAGGGCAATACTCTTATTGCTTGTGAACATTCTAGAGGAGCACAGAATGCGTATTGCCAAGCGGTGACCTTGGCAAAGTAGACATCAGATCAGAGAATGCTTTGCTTCGAGGTACAGCGTCGAATGCAAAATGAGCTACCTGAGTAGCTAAGCTTTGTGCAATGGAAGCGTATCGCAGCGATTAGATACAAAGTACAGGAAAGGTGGTGCTTGTGCATGTGTTGATAGGGGCAAACGGTCTGCAAGAGGTGGTGAGCAACAATATATGACCATCTTGACATGATCTATGTTATCCATATGGGATAGCCCTCGTGGTTCGTGCAGGCTTGAATTTACAGTTGCGGTCGTTCCAGCCACGATCTTGCAATCGGATTCGGCAGGTTAACGACATGTGGAGATGCCGTTTCTTATCGGATACTCGCAATACATGCAATTGAAACGGTTTACCAGCTACTGCAACGTGACGAGAAAGCATATGGCACTTAGCTCCACAGTTTGCATTTTGGTCGAGTGCAAAGCTCCCATACCAGGTGAACAGACCCGTGCCTGTGCTCTATTCGATTCGAACGAGAACGAAGGAGGAGCTCACCGTTTTGTCTCTACAGAGTTCCACATCGTCGATTGCAGTCGGCCGTGTTTGCAGATCCAGCAGTAGACGGCTCTGGCCGCTAAACAGACCGAAAGACGTTTAGTCAATCGCTAGGCATCACCACGCGCATTGCTACGGATTGCATAGCATTGTCATAGCTTCTGCTGCAATGCGAACGTAAATTGGGTGGCGTCAAAAGGGGCTAGGCAATGTTAAATGCGTATATGTGTTCAACCGGTACAAATCGAGCTGAGTGAAGCGACCGCGCGGCACATTTTGCATGGCCACAAGACTAGTGCTGTCGTTCTAGGTGTCACTTTATGCTGCAGTAACACCAACGAGGTGGCTGGGACGACAGTACGATATGTACTACCTCAGACGGGGATGCAAATAGCACCAGAGACGCGGTGACGCAACATCGGAGCTCTTTTTTTCACCAACATTTGCGACACTAGTAAAGGTTGCTAGACTTGGAGCGATACATTGCGAGATCTGTTCGTAGAATGCGGCTCATTGCATGCCTGTATGGTAGCAGAGAGTGAATGGACAAAAAACCTGCGCCCCGCCAGGGTGGTCTTTTGACTTGACTTCTCCTGGTCCAATGTACAAGCTGCTTGCATGGTCCTTACAAACAGTTGTGCTATAATCGGCAAGTGCATGGCAGCAGGGAGCACATAGAAAACGCCCTCTGTTGGTCGGATTGCTACTCACACCATGAGGTATGTCAAGTCGCCGGTAGCCACAACAAGTGATTTGGAGCCGCTAAGAAGATGGTCAACATTCACAAGTTAGCCACGGACTCGTTGTTAACATTGTACGGGTCTCAGACGTCGACAGACTAGGAGCAAGAGCGTTTCGAATCACGGTCAGAAAGATCGAGGGATGCTAAAAGCTTTATCTCATGAGAATTTGACGTAGTGATCACAGCCGGCACGATATAGTATGATGCGGCCAACGTTTGTGTGACGTTTCAGCATATATTAGACTGTAGTTACTTTGCTATCGTAATCTTCCTTTTCATTTACCCATGCTGCCACAGTAAGAACCATTGGCGGTCCCATTGTAGACTGTCCGACGAGTTTTAGACGGTAGTTGGTATTGCACTGTTATACATCAAGTGCAAAAGTATCTACAAAGACTCCTGGCGACCTCATCGACAGCTTTCACGTGACTTTCCATCAGCTCAAGTAGGATGTGATGATGCACTCACTAGCTGCAGACTTGCTCTCTTTTTACAACTGCATACATGGAAGCGTAGCTGTGTTACGCAATCCATGGATGCAGCAGTAAGTACGATGTCAAAACCGAATCGTATCAGCCAAAGCTTAGTCGCACATGAGCATCTGGTCGGAGCACAGCCTGCCTTCGCCAGTACTTGGTATGTTATTGTATGACCAAGTATGACGAGAACGATTTGCTGGCACGATTGGTGCGTAATCTAAATATGCCGCATACCATTGTCATGACCATATAGACAAATTGTATTCGCACTACGCCGGCGTTGTCTCTTTCGAGGTCTTTGTTCTTGTTCCAAGAAAATGCAGTGCTAACTGTGGTCGTAATGAACAGTAGGGCATGTGCCCACGCCTTTTTGCCAAGCAGATGCTACGCATTCGCGTAACACCAGTTTCGCGGACCCTATTGAACACAGGTAAGGGCGGGCTTTCTTATCAGCTCGCCTTGCAATCAACAATACTACGTATCGATGAATGGCCTGCGACAAACACAATCTGATAGGAAAAACAGGTCACAAACTCGATTTATATTCGGCTTGATGCTGTCGAATTCGCAACGTCTTCGGCGGCAGTGTCCATTCTTTGTTGAGCATGTATGGCCAAAGTATTATGATACAGCGAGTGGATGGACATCATGGCGTACAATGTTCCAGCTCGGGGAATGAGCAAGACCAATCATCATTACGAAAATGAGGGTCCGCCGCATTTTTACAGCGGTAGGCACATGCGTGATGACTTAAAAGCAATGTTTGGTGCGTTCTGAGTATGCATATGCCCTATGGTCGCAAATGATGTAAAGATGGTAGCGCATGGCCACTCTCATGAGTCATACATTCCACGGCTCTCCCTTTCTTGACAATAGTCGCAGATGCACATCGACACTACATCTGTGTTAATTCGTCGTACGTCTATGTAGTCCAACGCGACAGCTCTGTCGCACTGGAGTATATGACTTGTAAAGTCCATCAGCTTTGGAAGGCCTCGATCGCTGTCGACCTAAGCCAGTTGCGGTTCCGTTTCGATCAACACAGGCCTTTTCGTAAGGGGTGGACCAGTAGTGACATGACGTCGACAAGATATCACATGCCAGTGTGAACATTATCGCTGCAAGAAATAGTAAAGAATGCTATTCTGTAGCGGAGCTACACAGCTCCTTAAGTCAGAGGAAGACTTTACGCTCAATGAGCAACTTTGGTTCAAAGAAACCGACTCAGAGAGTCAACAGCTCAGAGAGCTCGAAGGGTGGTTCAGAGAACCCGACTCAGAGAGTCAACAGCTCAGAGAGCTTACGGTCCCCGTTCCAGAGGGACCAAACAATTCAAATGAATCACAGCACAGAGTGCTCGAGGACAAGCTACCTTTACAGGCGTTGCTTCTGTCCTCCCGATCAAAGACGCCTCGTAAGGCACGTGTCTTATGTTGATCAAAATGGGAACTGAATTTTATTTCTTCATTTAACCTAAAAGAACACCTTAGAACAACGTATTTAACCTGCCCTAAATAACCTCTTAAAAGATCTTGCAATCAATTGATGACAGACACCAGTCTTCAACAATTGATACGCTCACTGTGTTCTAATATTACCTTATAGGATACCCCCCTCTCGTGTGTGCACCACACCTATCGTCGGCTACCAGCCGACGTGTAACCCCGTTACACCCTCCCCCACCAGACTGAAGTTACCACAAAACGTCAATCGAACTTTTCCTCGAAGAGGACGGTGTGTGTGCGCTCTAACCTCACGGTTTGCAAAGCACGAAACACCATGGCATCGCCACCTTACGAGTCCCCGACTCTCTTTTCTTACCTCGGCATTAATGTGGAGGAGGACTATGGTAGTGATACCGATGTCCGTGGTGAAGAACGGACAATGTCCAGCTCACCAGTGCAAGAGGCATCGCCTCATACTACACCAAACCCATTTGCCGAGCGTAGTGAGACCACCGCGTTAGAAACGCAGCATCATGCAACAGGTGCAGGTGAACACATCATCACCAACCCGCTCGATGAGCAACAAGAGTTGGTAATCCAACAAGAGGAGAGCGCTCAGCGCCGTATGCAGCTTGCTGCAGACCTTGAGGGTCGTCGTGGCTATCAGTTCACGCCACTCAATGTGGAAGAGCGTATACGCCAAACGACAGGTCGTTCCCTGATAACGTGGGCCATTGGCGCTGAGCCGACATCTTCTGATGAAGTGGCGAGCCGACAGGCACTTCGTGAGAGGTACCTGCAACCCCACTTGACGACTCTAAGTCAATACAAGTTGCGACTTGACACGCAAGCACGGGGTGCACCGGTGCCACCGATGAGGGGTATACCCATCCTCTTATTCGCAGGCGAATCTCCGGAGGAGGAGGACAACACTTTTGTGCGCTGGGTGCACCGGAAACGTCACCTCAGCAGCATGCTAGCTCTCAGAGCAAGTGCCAATGTGGCAGATGTTTGTCTCGAACGAAAGCTTCGGTATGACTATGCCAAGCTTAAGGCCAGAGGCCAATTGCGATTTCGCACCCGCTATACTCCGGCTGTGCCGATGGAAGTGGGAGTTGGTCAAGCGGAACCAAACTACCCACCTGCTTCCACCACTATTGGTGGGAAGCGATATCGGTCGAAGGATGACCCCTGCCACGATGTTCAAAAACATCAACGGCGTATGGGCAATCCTGCCGAAGGGGTACCTCAAATTCCCACGAGTTCTCCGACTCCGGGTACCCTCGCCACTTTACCAGATACTGGTATTGACCCTGACGACGACGTCGTTTCAGGAGTCGTTCCACATGGAACTGGCGGTTCCCTTGCTCATCGAGCAGCGTCGGAGGTGGTCGGTATACCGAAGGAGGAGCACGAGAAGGTGCTTCTCGAGCTGAGTGGTCTCCGTGAGACGTTGGGTCAGACCCAGAGTGCGTTCGACGCAATGCGAGCCCGTGTTCGGGCGTTGGAGTTGGGCCAAGCCCGGATGGAGGCTCAGCTTGACCTCCTGATACGGATTCAGCAACCGATGGCAAAGCCAACCTACCCGGCGCAAGCGCCTCCAAGTTCACGTGGGACGGATCCCGATACGGTTTAAGCATGCCAACGTAGAACACGGGGTGTGTGCGCAGTTTGCGCGGAAGGTTGAGCGTATACGCAAGTCCCTTCTTTGCGACGACCGTAAAGGGTCCAATGAAGCGCGGGCGCAACTTCGTCTTGAAGACGGCGGATACTACATTTGTAGGTAGGTTTTTAGCATTGAGTAGAACTTGGTCTCCGACCTTATAACGTTCAATACAACCTCTGCCTTTGGCATCTGCTTGTTCCTTCTGCTTATCTTGGCTATCAGCCAGTGCGTCACGCACATGTCGTAAGACATTTAATCGCGTTGCGAGAAACTCGCTTACCTGTTTTTGAACAGTAGCAGGGCTGATATCAGCAAGCCGATCGGCAACTCCTCCCCCACCAAGCCCTGAACCACGTAGTGGTAGCGTTAACGGAACGCGAGGGTGTGTGAGACCGTTCACGTAGAACGGGGTGTAGCCGGTGGAGGCATGCACGGCGTTATTCAACGCAAACTCAACGACAGGGAGCATCGAGCTCCAACGCTTAGGTGTTTCAGCGCAAACACTGCGCAAGATGTCACCAATGACACGATTAACGCGCTCCGTTTGACCATCGGTCTGCGGATGATCCGCTGTGGACATGTCCAAACGTGTGCCGAGCACCTTGAAGATGGAATTCCAAAACTTCCCAGTGAAGCGAGGATCTCTATCAGAGACAATTGCCAACGGCAGACCGTGTTGTCGAAACACGCGATCGATAAACAGCGTCGCTGTACCTTCACCATCAATGGCGTCTGGCACCGCCGTTAAATGAGCCATCTTGCTCAAACGGTCAACAAAGACCACAATACCCGTATTTCCATACGAATCCTTCGGTAAACCGAACAGGAAGTCCATACTGATGGACTCCCAACACCCTTTGGGTATAGGCAAACTAGCCAGCGGCGCTGCCGCATGTGGTGAGGGTTTCACCCGTTGACGCGTTTCACACGTACGTACATAGGTGCTCACCCATTTGTATAGTTTGGGCCACCAATAGCATTGGCTCACAGAGCCGTAGGTCTTTTCACGACCGAGATGACCACTCAACGCAGTATCATGTGCCTCATAGAGGATCCGATACTTCAACTCCTCATCATGAGGGACAACGATGCGAGGGGTATCCTCCACATCCGTGCTATAGCACAACAGGCCTTGATCGATGTAATATCGATGTAACCTCGCACGTAACCGTGCCGACAATTTTATGTCCGAGTCTTTAAACTCCTCGCTCCCTAGAGCACGTAGCAGGGCTACACAATGTTCATCCTTGACATATGCCGTGCGGATTAGGTCAGTGACCGGTGACGACAGAGTCGTAACATGAGCAAGCTCATAGTCAGGCCTGCGTGACAACGCATCCGCCAAAGCATTTTGCTTGCCCGGCTTATACTTCACCCCGAAGTTGTACTCGGCAAAGAAGGAAAGCCAACGAGCCATTCTCTGAGAGAGGTGAGGCGACTAGGTCGCAGTGCGTAGTGACGCATGATCTGTATAGACCACAAACGGCTTAGAGCCAAGAAGATGAGCTCTGAATTTGACGAGAGCATACTTCATTGCAAGTAGCTCTTTGTCATGAACAGGATAGTTCTTCTCCGCAGCTTTTAGCTGTCGGGACTCAAACGCAATAACTCGTTCCCGCCCATCATCATCTGTTTGTAACAGAGCGCTGCCTATGGCAAAGTCAGATGCGTCACAGACGACACTGAAAGATCGCTCAGGATCAGGCAAAGCCAATATGGGCGCATGTAGGAGACTCTCCTTGACTGCTTGAAAAGCATCATGCTCAGTGCTAGTCCAGCACCATTCTACATCCTTTTTAAGGAGATTAATCAATGGCCGAGCCATGTCTGCGTAATTAGCACTGTACTTGTGTAAGTAATTGTCGAGGCCAAGCCACTTACGTAAGTCCTTTTGGTTCTTTGGAACCGGCCAATCAACTATGGCTTTTAACTTGGCGGGATCCGCTCTAAGGCCTTGCTTACCAATAAAGCACCCTAAAAAGGTAATCTCTTCTGCACCAAAAATGCACTTAGACGCGTTGACATACAACTTATTCGTGCGCATGCATTCGAGCACCGCTCGTAAATGATCAATGTGATTATCCACATCTGACCGACCGTTCATAGCACGACTATGGACAAAGATGTCATCAAAGTACGTCTGTGCATAACCTCTGTGAGGTCTAACCAATTGTGTCACAAGACGGTTGAAAGTAGCCGGAGCATTTGATAGCCCTTGCGGCATAACGAGCCACTCCCAGAGCATACCGCTTGGAGTGCTGACCGCTGTCAGCGGAATATCGCTTTCTCGCATGAGAAGCTGGTAATAACCATCGACTAAGTCGAGCGCACTGTACATTGTACATCCCACCATATTGTTCTGAAGAACATCCTTCCTCGGAATTGGTGTCTGAGCCGAGATGGTGGCCACATTAAGCTTATTGTAAGCATGAACAATGCGCCACTTCCCGTTGGGATTTTTGACACAGAAGGTCGGTGTGGAATGGGGAGATTTGCTCTCACGAACCATCCCCGCCGCGTGCTTTGCACGAAAGAAGTCGTCTATGACGTCACACTGTTCCTTGGGCAAAGGCCACTGCCGTGTTACGCAGTATTTAGTTCCAGGAACCAAGTCAATTTCATGACGCACACTTCTATGAGGAGGTAATACAGACGGTGGGTCGTGACACACCACGTCTTGAAATTCCTTTACCAAAGGATAAAACGGATCAAGAGGATCCTTAAGAATCGAGGATCCACTACGGGCATCCAATGCCGCCTTTGTGTCCTCAAGGACAGACTCGTCCAATAACGAGGATGAGTTCAACTCAATATCAGGCCGAATGACCACTAACTCGGAGAATTCTCCTGCCTGCAAGGCTTGGCTAAATTCGCCGTCAGACATCTCGTCTAGCTCAAAGATTTTATCCACGGATGGAAGAGTCTCAAGACTAATATTGCCATCGATATGGCCAGTCAATCCATTGACAAGTGTATACAGTGTATTATTACTATTATCACTTCGTGACTTCTTAAACGTTGGTCGCTTAACAGTCACCACCCTACGCTTCGATTGTTTCCTCAAAGAAACCTTACGCCTCTTAGAGGCCGGGACAGCAAAGTCCCCATGGTTGCTATTCATCTTAGCACGCTCTATACGAGAGCTCATGTCTTGAGCGACATCTGGTGAAGTGTTACGTAACTCGAACAATTCACCCAGTGGATTTACACGTACCACTTCACGTACATTATTCGGGCCTAGCCCTAAACACTCTGGCTTCTCGCCAACAATGTCATTACCGACATTCAGTGAGGTGCCACCTCGGACGCCCTCACTCTGTGTAATTTCACGTGCCACCGCACTTATAGCATTAGGGCCTAGCCCTGAACACTCTGGCTTCTCGCCATCAATGTCATTACCGACATTCAGTGAGGTGCCACCTCGGCCGTCCTCACTCTGTGTATTTTCACGTGCCACCGCACTTACATCAGAGGAATTAAATTCTTGATGTTTCGGCCCTAGGCCAACCATGCTTGACGCATGCAGTGACTCAGTATCACAACGAGTATCACTCAACGGAGTATAACTCTCTCCAAACGCGTTAGAAGAGCTCCGCTCAATATTTATGTCATCGACATTCGAGTTAAATAACTCTGACATACCAATGTCCAGCACATTGACATCTTCCGTCAATGTCTCGCGCCAATAGCGCTTTTGTTGCCTAGCAAAGGTGGGTTCATGACTCTCCAAAGCTTCGCTAGGAACATTGCGCGTGGCGCCTAAGGTCTTAGTCCTCCAATCAATCCATGGCTCACGGCGTTCAAGCCAAGCCATACCCAGGATGAGATCATATCTCGAATCCAAATCGAGAACGAGACAACGTTCAATGCTGTCAAAGTCCAAAAACTTCACACCTAAGTTCAACGGAACTTTAGGCACCGTGACGCGACTACCAGTCGCTAAACGAACGGTGATCGAATCACCTTCGTGCGCTTTGAGCGCTTCAGCGTATCGCTGACTTCCCTCAAGGGAACGACGTCGAGCATAGTTACATGATGCTCCTGAATCGATTAAAATCGACCACGGCTTCTCAAAGCCTTTTACTGTCGCCTCGGCGACTAACAAGCCAGGCTTGTATCCACGCTCTGTGCTGGCTGTCACAGCGCTAAGTGGGGCTAAGCCCTGTTTCACTTTATCTCGTAGAGATGTGACAGAACTTAGTTCTACCCCAGTAGGGCGCCCCGCGCCTACTGGGTGTCGACGTTTCCCCGTGCCATACCAGGTTTCTGGTTGAGGCTGGGGTTTCGACTCATAGGAGTCGGTTGTTGCTTACGCAAAGGACAAGTGGGACGCAAGTGTTTAGTGCTTCCGCACATGTAACAGCGTCTCACATCCTGTCGTTGCTCCGCAACATGAAGCTCCGCTTCGCCTTCATCTTCAGCATGGCTGAGATCCATCGGTTCTGGCTTACAGTAAGCCGAAGTCCTCGCAGAGGCCGCCCTCGCAAAGCTTGGGTTGCACCCATTCCAACCAAGTCTGGCCGACTTGAAGTTGTGCTCAGCATTTTGAGCGACGATCACAGCTTCCTCAAAAGTAGAGGGATGAACCCGAAAAACCTCGGTTCTGGCCACGCCAGTGCGGAGACCTTCCATGAAGACTGTCACGTAGACAGTCTCAGGGAGAGGGTCAGACTGCATAGCAGCCATTAGAGTTCTCAACTCTTGGACATAGTCCGTTAACTCGCTCTTACCCTGACGGGTTGATAAGAAGCGTGATCGCACGCGATATGCCTGGTTAGGCGGCGAGAAAACTCGCATGAGGTCTAACTTGAGCGATTCCCACGTGGGAAATGCCAAATTGACCGACGTGCCACACGTCAAAGCCCACTCTCTAGCTCTACCATCGAGCTTAGAGATGGCCAAAGAGACCCGCTGGTTCTCTAGTGAGATGAGACCAGAGTCCATGGCCATCTCAATCTCACGGATCCAGAGGGTCAAGTTTTTCCCCTCCTTCCCGGAGTAAAGTTTAACGTCCACCCGAAGGGGAAGAGGCTTAGCCTCTTCTGGTGGCATAGCCACGTAGCGTGTCGGCATAGCCGACGCTACTTGGTTTTGAACCTAGCCCAACAGGGCCGTTTCATACTGCATAAAGGCCTCGACTCGTGCATTGAGCACATCGGGACCCTGTGCAGCTAGAAACTCCACATACTCTAGGCCTACGGCCGCGGTCAGCTTATCAAGCGCGACCTTTTGAGCCTCAGAGAGGGGTGTGGATTGCTCCATCCTCGCAGAGGATCAGTCGTTACCGACTCAGGTGTAGATTGACTACAAGTGCTACCAAGTGTAGCGGAGCTACACAGCTCCTTAAGTCAGAGGAAGACTTTACGCTCAATGAGCAACTTTGGTTCAAAGAACCCGACTCATAGAGTCAACAGCTCAGAGAGCTCGAAGGGTGGTTCAGAGAACCCGACTCAGAGAGTCAACAGCTCAGAGAGCTTACGGTCCCCGTTCCAGAGGGACCAAACGATTCAAATGAATCACAGCACAGAGTGCTCGAGGACAAGCTACCTTTACAGGCGTTGCTTCTGTCCTCCCGATCAAAGACGCCTCGTAAGGCACGTGTCTTATGTTGATCAAAATGGGAACTGAATTTTATTTCTTCATTTAACCTAAAAGAACACCTTAGAACAACGTATTTAACCTGCCCTAAATAACCTCTTAAAAGATCTTGCAATCAATTGATGACAGACACCAGTCTTCAACAATTGATACGCTCACTGTGTTCTAATATTATCTTATAGGATACCCCCCTCTCGTGTGTGCACCACACCTATCGTCGGCTACCAGCCGACGTGTAACCCCGTTACATATTCCGATCGATACACATCATGACATCGTCATCCGCGCTGTCTCCAGCATGGACTCAGTGAATTTACGTTACGTGGAGATGCAGCTTTTCCAGAGTTTGACGTACCGTAGACGATGACGTAGTTCGAATCTTGCCCTCCACAGTTTAGTGTTCGATGAAGCTAACGGGCATCCGCTTATTAGCAGATTTGTGTTGTGACAACAGCCAACAGGTCGTTCAATGTATAACAGACACGCGCAGTGAGTGGTGAATCCACATATTCAGTCTCCACATGCAGAGAGATATGGTAAAAGCAAGGCCAGATGGCAAGATGTAGAATGTGTCGAAAGTATGTGCTGGGACGCGACGCAAAGAACTATCGTAGCTAAGCAATCACGTGTTCCATCTAATGCATCCGATCAGAAGAACTGTCCAAGTGCTTAAAGTGCAATAATGTGGCAGATCAAGTAAAAGGTGTGATCGATTTAGCAAGTGCCAGTTTTAACACAGGTACTCCCTGTCAAAATCGACTATCGCATGCACACTCAATCGGTGTTTTTTCGTTGCCAAGTATCGGTAATCGACGTCAAGCGGGTGCCGCAGCCAACAATATGAGAGCGAAATGCCACGACAAAAGAAGAAGCCGGTCCCCCACTGTATCTTGTGTCGCTACAAATCGTGCAAACATGTGACCCTTACGCGAACTTTGCCTGCTTCAGTGCGGCCGATTTGCGTCTCGGCATCGGAATCAACACGCTCGTCTGCGTCTTGTACTCTTGGTAAGCTTTCAAATGTCCCCAGCGCTTGTCCGCAGCTTGTTCAAGAAGTGGAATGCCCGAGCGAAAGATGATGAGCAATGTCATGAACATCGGACTTACCGCAGCACCACACTGCAGCGCAAAGCTCGGAAGTGTGTGCACGGCCACCAAGAAGACGCCGATCCACATCATGATCTCACCAAAGTAGTTCGGATGACGACTGTAGCCCCAGAGTCCGTTCGAAATGAAATGACCTTCGTTGCCCTTGTGGAGGCGGAACTGGGTCTTTTGGTAGTCAGCTGTCACTTCGATAAGGTAGCCGACAACCCACATCGTAGTGCCAACGATGTCGAGCGGCGTAACCTCTGGAACACCAACTCCATGTGTGACACTAAGCAGCACTGAAAGAAGTGTGAAAAAGACCCAGAGACCCTGAATATTCCAGGCTGCCAGAAAACACAGAGGATCCACAATGATCTCGGCGAACCGCTTGTCACTACCGCACTCACAGATGCGCAGGTACAGAAAAGCTCCTAGGCGCACACACCAGAGCCACACGAAGGCTGTGAGCAACGTATCGCGCCATGAGGGTGACTCTTTCAGCTGGTACGCGAGCATGGAGACCGTCGCATAGGTAGTGGAGCCCGTAAGGTCAAAGTACCGCTCGGTCTGATTGGGGACGCCGTATAGTGCAGAGAGCCATTGGATGGCTACGCAGACCCCTCCATACAGTTGCAAGTCCGTGACATAACTCACGCTTGCCACCAACGTGAGACAGATGAGCAGTTCCTTCAGATCTTGAGCGAAGGTCATGTCTGAGCTCAGGGGAGCAGTTGAGCTCGATGGATGAGGGAGCAGGAATGTTACCAAATGCGTCGCCTCGTGCGCCTCCTGCGTGCGCAAGTCGGCATGAAGAACTGGCGTAAGATCTGGTCACCTGATTGAATTGCTGCAGCTACTGATTCATCAACGATTTGCACAGATCAGTAGTAGTCACAAACTCGATCTCGTGACTTGTGGTTGGCTGGCTCCAAATTTCTCGCGGTCCGTTCCCTTCCCGGTAAGTTGCGCATGCATGTGTGCTCAGGAGGTGCATCATATTCATTGCGGGTGCGTACCATGCGTCACGGTTTCTGGATCGACAGCCGTTCTAGCATTCATCAACGAGTATGCTCGTTAACCTCACCTGACATATATCAACCGTACCGTGCTGGTCGACGGTGTAATAACGAGCTCGAGCTCGCATTGTCGCTGCAGTAGACGCCACCACAGAGTCTATATCTCACCTCTGTTGTGGCGTCTACTGCAGCACATCTTTCAAGCCATGAGACAGGTCGGAATTGACGACTGTAGCCCTTCCTGTTGAACTTTCATTGCCATGCGCCTGGCTCAATCAATCACACTGCTTCACCGATGCACAGCACCTAGATCGCGGTTGCGCGATGGCGTATGTAAACCGATTGACGCATCCGTGGTCCGGGGGGAGTTGATCGATCGACGATATGCTGCCAAGTAGCACCCAAAGGTGTAATTTGCAGGCATGATAATCAGTCTGTCTACATAAACAGAGGCTTCATGTAGGTAACTTTGTCATTTGTGCATGAGTCATTCCCTTAGCATCTTTCATCAAGGAGTTGATCTTGCTGCGATGCGTCGTTTGTTTCTGCAATATGTACCAAAGACTTTTGTTCGGTTCTTTATGCAGACTGGACGTCGAAACACAACAGCATAGACATCGTACCTGCTTTTGATGAGCTGCTCGACTGCTTACTAGCATATACAAATGACCGTACATAAGATGTATATCTGTGCGATCCAACGTGCTATAGAAAACTCGCTTACCGAACGTGTAGCTTGACAAAAGTGTTGACGAAGTCACGACCGCATCATCGAAAATGGTTGCTCGCATCAAATAAACACCACTGCAACATTAACTTGTGTCTATCAAGCGACGGACATGATAGCGCACTCTAGCGCTACAGTGATGCATAGGTAGGCGTCGCGCTATTGCACGTAATCGTAATATACGGAATGACGAGCACGAACTCACGCCAATCAATGTATATGCACGGTTGACATTGCTCAAGGTGATGTGGTCGCTGTGCAAGTGCGCATGTGCTTTGCGGCAGTGCATATATTTAGGCCATCTGAGACGGTCATAATTTGGCTCCGTCGTAAGGTATAGGGCACCGCTCGTTAAGTACAATTGTAGGGTTTTTTTCCGAGAGCAAACCTCAAAGTCAGTACCACAAATGTACAAAAGTCCCAAAACCAGTACTATACTCAACTCAAGTATAAAAAACACATTAAATAGTGTCAACCACATTATACTTAACTGCAACATGGAATGAGAAACTGCTTGATTGCTAGGGATAGGCGAGGCGGCAGCAAGTAACTCAGACAATGTCAGGAAGTTCAGGAAGGGAGGCAACAAGTAAAGAAAAATATACATTTTTGGACCTTTTACACCCGGTGTTTACTTACTAAATAGCTACCAGCTACCATCTTGTCTCTGTTAAATCGTCTTGTTTTGCAGCCTTGAATAAGGTTGGCATCATACTGTTGAAGGATTGATTGAGGTGGGTGGCGAGATGCCTTCGGGAACACGCGCGAGTGGAAGCGGTGGGCCCATTCCAAACGGGTTTGCGTACATCATCAACTGCTGCTCCTGTTGCGGTGCCGTTATCTGCGGCTGGTAACGCTCTAGTGGCGGCAGTGGCTACTGGAACGCAACTGGGTCTTGTGGAGCTGCGGGCGCGCCGAATGAGACATTGGGTAGATCCCTTTTGACCTTCGCGCGATTTTGTTGCAAATGCGGCGCTTGATCCATGGAATCTGCTGGTGGTGGTGGCTCCGGCTCGATGTACGACGCGTGGAAGTACGACTTGTTTGACAAGTAGCAGTAATCGTGGAGCGTGCGTTCGCCCCGACACGTCGAGCCCCAGGCATTGGGGCCGGTGCACCGGGAATGACGCCAAAGGTAGCCGAAGCAAGCATCTGCCGCTCGTCGACGGTGTTATTCGCATCATCATCACTTATGGGATCGTAGTTCTCGTAGTTGCTCGGGCTAGCGTGCTCTTGCTGCGGTTGGATGTTCGGAATACTGGGAAGGGTACGGTCCCTGGCCGCCAATAGCGGCAATAGGTGGATGCGTATCGTACTTATCTTATACCCGTAGATGACCTAATTACCTCGGATATACGGATAGGGCAGGCCAGTGACCACAGGTATGTCAGCTCCAGTTGGACCAAGTGCGAGGTTGTCGGGCGTGGGTATTGGTTGGTTTGGTGATGTATATTCGGGTACGCGAATAACCCACTATATCCGGTATATCCCAACCATGGTTATAAGAGGTAGTGACAGGTTTTTCAAGTACTGTAGGAATCATACTACGAATGTCACCCTCAGGAATTATTGTGCACCTTGAGGGGATTGAACCGGCAGTCATCATCTTGAAGATTGCCTACTGCATCACTACCCCAGGAAACCACCCCTTGTCGGGCGTGGGTATACCCATAGGACCCCACACGTTCTTGACAACTCCGCGCTTTTCAGCATCGAAGCCCGTAATAGGCTCTGGGTCAGTAGACCGCCGAGCCTAGGTGTGCCGCCCTAACCAACGATGTTACCCCAATCGTTGACACCGAACGATCCTTGCTGGTCCAAAAGGGGAAGAGAGGTCGGACACGGAATTTGAGGCTTCTACAGCTTCGTACATGAAGATTCAAAAGAGGCACGGTACGAGCTGGTAGCTATATGGAATTTTAGCATTGAGCACGAAAGGGTCAATCATATGTATTTCAACTTACTTGCTGCCGCACTTGCTGCCATGGCCTGTTTCACTTACTACCGTCTCGCTCTCCCTAGCAATCAAGCAGTTTCTTAATTCATGTTGCAGTTGAGTATAATGCGGTTTGACACTATCTGGTGTGTATTTATACTTGAGCTGAGTATATAACTATTTTTGGGACATTTATGCATTGGTGGTGCTGCTTTTGATATTTACTCTCTTTCCGACCCCTTGTTTCTTTCTAAACAATAAAGAATTTCCATCGCAAGCTCCATCGAGAGCTCCATTACGAGTTCCATACGAGATTAAACAATTTCATGTAACGGGGTGAGCCCGTATCAATAAACTTGGTACAATTGTATCAATTTTTTGAATGTTATCGAATCAAATAAAATTTATTCAACATGACTTAAGAACAGGTGATGTCAGCGGAATGGTACCCCCGAGGGTAGCATTCTTGGGTGCTCCACTTGAAGGTTGATGTACACGGTACATCTACCAGATTAACCACCAATCGCTGCTAGACTCGCGTAATGGGTGGCGAGCAAGATGCGCACATAAAGGATTGTAGTTTAATATAGTTAGACAAAGGTGGTTTATCAAAATACTTCAATTATATTAATCATCAGCTCTTCTTTTCCCTTATACAGAGCCACCGGGTTCTGTTTATTTCCTCGCGCTTCCTCACGCCACATGTACGTGACGTCAGGAGTACGCATCCTTGTGTTAGATTAACACAAGGTCTTACCAGTTATCTGGTAAGAGCGTGCTCCGTTACACAAATTGACCTTTTATGCAAGGCCCTTATGGAACATAATTTTACTGAAGCCGAATGTCGCGGACATACTGATCTGGCCAAGGCGGCTTACCTTTAAGTACACTGTGCTGACAAAGAGATGTCATCTACTCTGTATCTCAAGTGACAATATTTTGGACGTGTGTCATCCGGACACAGTTGCGCTTTATAATATCAAGAAAGTTTATCGTGCTGCAGTGTAGTGTGAGACTTCAGCCAGGTCGGCTATTTCTGACGCGAAGCTACGCTATCGAGGTTGAGTCCGGCAACTTTCCTGGAGTCTCCCTCTCTCACCACCCTGTCTTACACCCTAATCTGCTTGGTCAGACTGCTGTGACCGACATTCACGCAACAATTCCAATTGCTGATCTCCTGAGGCACATCATCAAGTAGAATATTCGATAATTTGAAATTACCTACGTGAGGATTCATAAGCGACATTAGTCTTCAGTACATTTGGAAATTGGTCGAAAATTATCTCGGGTCCCTACCAAGCCCTTGACTTAGCCACTGAGACATCTCTTTCAGATACTTGTGGTATCTTTTCTTAAGATAGCATTGACCATCCCTCTCTACGGAACCACAGGTGGGTTCCGGGTGACCTGGACAACCCGATGAGATCCAGATTTTCTTTGCAGAGTATGATGAGTCTGTATGAGCTTAGTCAACACAGTGATGACCCAACAGTCGTAACAAGTTTCAATTCAGGCCTAGTCCTTCTTTCAAATTCTATACTGATTCCAAAAGCACTCGCAGCAACTTTTAGAACTATGAATCTTGCACCTGACTGTTCATAATCGGTCGTTCATTTACCCAAGATGTCGCCAAAAAGTAGTAAGCTGCAGGACATAAATAATGACACGAAAAAATAGCTACTGAAGAGCATGCCTATACGATGAAGGCATCTACAGCTGGCAAGCCACCGCAGAATGCGACGCCGATGCTATTCGCCGAAGCATTGACAAAGAACACGCGACGGGCCACCGCCAGCTCATTACCCATCTAGAACTGGAATAAGTGGAAATAGAGACGTGTGGAGGCTCCCCGCGCCAATCCGACTTCACTCGGAGGAAACTATAATTGGACATTTCTCTACCACACTGTTTACTCTCGTCTTGTAGCTGCCTTTTCCTCTAAACATCTCTTTTAATACACGAGCCAATTTGTAACTGGGCACTGACGACTACGTATCGGACTACCAGTACGGGGTTAACTTTTCACTGACCACCGTGAAGGTCAGTGCTCATCTAGGTGTAAACACTACACAGGGAAAGGATGAGCAACCAAGACAAGGCTCTAGGCGTGGCTGAAGTAAAACTGTTATTTAATATAATCAAGTCCTATCAATCTTGTTGTCTCTGTTTGTTCTGACTTAAGTATATTAGTATGACCGATCGTATGATGACGTCCACTCGCAACCCATTACGCGCGTCTAGCAGCGATCAGTTAGTCAATATATTATTGCAATACCAAACAAAGAGTAGACCTTCAGTCAGGTCAACAATAGCACTGTAGTTAGTGATATTGTCAAAGAATATTTAAATCAATAATTTTTTCTTGCCATTTTCTCCTTACTGACAATTTTCATGTAATGGGCTAACCCGTCACACCCCTCCTTAATAAGTAGTCACACGGTGATGATCGAAACGTGGTGGACACTTGTTGGACATTATCGGGACGGGGAACACTTGTATGTTCATATATATATTCTGACCTTGCCTCGCATAGTTAGCATGTATATGCGGGGTAATACAAAAACCACACATCCTGTTGCTGCGCCAACCTCTGCGGTAGAAAACTCGTCGTCTGCTGTTTTTCCCTGCCTGCAGAAAAAGCTGCTGCATGCGCACGTGGTATCGCACCTCGAGCACAAGATGATCCCGAGTTAGGATAGCTAATTTGGCGAGTCAGATGTGTCTGACTCGGAAAAGGCTCCAGAGGCATTGCCTGTGGTGCCTTGTTCATCAAGACATCTGCCAAATGAACGGGCTTGCAATTTGCATCACAGTCTGTTCGGCAGAGTTGATGAGTACAACGGTGAGTATAACTACCCATAACCACGGTCAACTCTTGCGTCTTGCATGAGCGCGTTGACGATGGAGCGAGCCGTCGTCGCTTTAAGAATCGTGGTACCCTTAAAGGTACCACGTCGAAGCGAAATGAGCTGAAGCCGAGTCGCCTGCCCGATCAGCTCTATAATAACTTGTCTCATGAGACAAACCAGCACCATCGAATCATTTCTTTCGATGCGAGCAAACTCCATGACTTAATTTACATCGCGAAAAAAATTCGCGGTGAATAATAATTTCATATCAATGCTCTCCTTAAGCATCGATGGAAAAACAACAACCACAAGCGTGACGAAGCCTCGATTTTGGCGGTGTTTGACGCGTTCGTGTAAAACGTTAATAATTGTGGACGAGAAGCGTGGCTCAATATAGCTTATTTGGTTCGCGTCAAGTTTGAAAAGCGAACGCAAACCGGTGCACAGTATTGGTTACATCGTTTGTCACGTGAGACAGGCATTCCTTGCATCACATGAGGTGATCCGTGTGCGAGTTGTGCAGACAACTCGCAGCGCGCTAAAAGGAAAGTCTTTTCCTAAAGTTCACTCTGAGGAAGGGTTCACATCTCGGCTGAGATGGAAGACGCGATTGCAAACTTACAATTCGTATACAGGCGCCAAAAGCGCGTGTTTAACGATGGAACTTCGGACCAATCGGATGAGTCTCATCATACCGGTGGCGAGACCCTCAACACGAGCCATCAGCTAGGGACAAGGCTCTTCGCATCATACGAAGATGGATGCCCCCGCAAGCGGATAATGTAAATTGTCCGCTCCCCATTCTTGACGTGTTGGCTTAAGATACGCCCCACGTGGAAGCGTCAAACGCCGTGACAATCCACCAGCGGCTCTGGTGGAAGTGGAAAGACAAGGTCCAGCTCATCCGCCGAGATTGCAGGAGTTTCGCGCCCACTATGACCGCGTGCTGACCGAGTTGAGGGAGGACGTGGAGCACGAGTACGGTCGTCGGCACGAACTGCTGACGACCATGCGACGGCTCTGTAATGATCGAGAAAGGACCGATTGGAATTCTTGTTCGCTCAGCTTGAGAGCGAACGCGAGATTCTTCACTTGCACGACGAGCTAGTGGCGGCTCGTCAAGAGACTGTGTTGATGAAGGACCAACATTAGAATTTGGTCCGTTATCACTAGAATCTGTTGGGAATTCTGGTGATCAGGGACCCTCCCCCCGCTCTCTCTCTCTCCCTCTCTATCTCTCTATATCTCTATATCTCTGTCTATCTCTATATCTATCTCTCTATATCTCTATATCTCTGTCTATCTCTCTCTCTATATCTCTGTCTCTGTCTCTCTCTATCTCTATATCTATCTCTCTATCTCTATATATCTCTGTCTATCTCTATCTCTCTATCTCTACCTCCTTATCGGTGCAATACACGAAGAGGACCGATTCGTAATGGCGGTTGTTTACTACTGCCGACAATAGTGACTACAAAGTCTAAGTAAATTAACCGTAGATAGTAACAAATGGTCGTGAACTTTAAACGAAAGAATATTTGCACTTCCATTCTTGTCTGCGTTCCGCTTTTGGCGGTCCACCGCGTTTGAGATGGAGTACTGAACAATACGGACTGCCGCCTTTTAAGTCAACAGAAACTTCTCTGCCTACTCGCTATTGTGACTTTCGGTGCGCTTCGTGCGCACTGCTAGTAGTTTTTCTCCTCGTCAGCGAGGGTTTCGACTCCCTCGCTAGGGTGGTCATTGACGATGCTGAATATTCCAGTATCTCCGTCAATGTCAGGTAAAACAGCAGCGTCATCGCTACTGCTAAGATGTACCTCCTTGATGGCGACATTGTCGACATCGGTGTCAAATGTATTGACGTGTGATGTGATGCATGATGAGTAAGAACCAAAACGGTTTTTGCTCGAGCGATCCCCCCCTCGTTTTCGAGAGTCACACTCTAAAAGGGTGAGAGTACGTGAATGGCATTATACATTCACAAAGAACGGTGTATGCGTCGTGGTCGCATGCACGGAATTGATGATGGTTAATTCGCCCGAGCGACAATAACTCACTGTAACTCAAAAAGGTGTGGACGAACTCTCGAAGGATCGCTTCGAAGACATGTTTGCACGTTATCTATAAAACCCGTTTTGGGGTAATAAGAGGTGTACATCTTCAGCCGGTTTTTTTAAGGTTAGATCAAAGATTTATAGAACTCCGCCTTGAATTAAGGGTCACGGTCGGAGACGAGTTCACGGAAAACCCGTGGAGTCGAAACACTGTGTCATTAAGACACGTGCACATCCGTGTGCAGAGATTGACTCTGGCACCGCAGAAAGATGCACCATCTTACTGAAATGATCGACAAACGCAAGATTGCCATTATTTTGTGAATGTCTTCGGGAACCCAGGAGACAAAGTCCATGGAAACAGAATTCCAACACCCTGTCAGGACTGGCAGAGGTTTCCACGGTGCGCGGGATGAAGGACTTGGCTGCACCCGCTGACAGACTTTGCGAATCGAATGTACTTGCGCACAAACTGATACTGGTGGGGCCAGTAGTGCCAACGACTAACGGTAAGGAAAGTCTTTTTCCTACCACGATGCCCGCCGCTTGGCACATCGTGACATTCGGACCCAATTCGTTAATGCAAAGCATTATGGTCAGGTACGACGACACGCCTCGTGTCGTCGACAACTTCTGTATACTACAGCAGTCCGTTGCGAGTCGTATATAGATCCACAGAGGAACGGTATAGAGCTGGCAAATCGGTCAAGGATTTCCGGTACGGATTCGCAAGGCGATCCGTCAAACGGAGGCGGTTCTTGTCTCCTGCGTATGCCTTCCTCACGTCGTCGAGTAATGGCGACGACGGCACACTGACTAATAGTGACGCACCAGTGGGCAAGGACTCACTGTTGACGCGTGTAGTCGGCTCTAAATCAGTCTGACGCAAAAGCTCATAAGCGACGATGTTCAGTCGACCAGGTTTATATAAGACGGAGATGTTTTACTCCGCGAAGAAAGACAGCCACCTCGCCATTCGTTGCGAGAGCTGTGGACTGTTTACGGCCGTGCGTAGTGACTCATGGTCTGTATAGACGATGAACTGTCTATTTCCCAAGAGATAGACGCGTACCGCATCCAAAACATATATCATGGCAAGAAATACTTTGTCATGCACAGAGTAATTGCGCTCAGCTGCTTAAGGCTGAATTAATTGATAGCATACGACGCGCTCCGCGCCGTCTGTGTCGTACTGCATCAACGCACATCCGATTGAGTACTCTCTAGCGTCACAAACCCACAAGAAATGGCATATCTTGATCTTTAATCGCCAAAATGATAGATTAAAATTAGCTTATGTCGATACTTTCAAAAAAAGGCTGAGAGACAACGTTTTATAATCACTTCACATTTTCTTAAGTAAACAAGAAGATAAACAGTCATCTCGGCGTTGTTGCGCGAGTACACGTGAGGGTATGCCGCTATACCGAGGAAATTTAGAAGTTTCTTATTATCGACTGGCAGGGGCCAATCGGCGATCGCCTTGATATTTTCGGGACAAAACGTACGCCGTGTTTACCCACGATGCACTTAATAAGTGACATCTCTCGAGCCGCGAATATGCACTTTTTGAGGCTGTCATACAACTTATGCTTGCGCAAAAGTTGAAGTATCTGACTAACGTGTGTAGTGTGAGCTTCAACGTCCGTCTTCACGTCCATAGTCCAGCTATGTACAAACACATTGTCGAAGTAACTAGGTGCAAAATCTCGCACCGGTATCAACAGATTTGTTATTCATCTGTTAAATGTTGCAGGGGCGTGACAAATCTCCTATCGTATCACTAGCTACTTCCAAAGCATGCATCTTGGGGTGCTCACTGCTTTGTACTGGATATCCCGTTCATGCATGAAAATCTGATTGATACAATCCATCCAATTCATTGACGAGAAGACGGTACTCTTTGACATACCATCTATGATTACGTCCTTCCTCGGTATCGACGTCTGAGCCGGTACCGTTGCAGCATTCAAATTGTTGAATGCGTGCACTGTCCGCCTTCATCCTGCGACCTTTAGCACACAGAAGCACGTGAAGGTGTGAGGGAAAGTTGATTTCCTCACATGACCCGCTGCATAGCGATCGGCAAAAAAACGTTTTGATCGCTATTACCTGTTCAGGAGACAGTGGCCACTGCTTCATGACACAGTTCCTTGAGCCCGGTTTGTTGAACGATCTCATGTCGAGTGCATTTATACTGAAGTAACTCGCAAGGAACTGATTCAGGGAATATGTTGTTACATTCGATCAAATATATATACAAAGGATTTGCCTGAAGTGACTCCCAGGATTGAGACGTGTATCGCTCAATCCGAGTCTATTCATCGAGGACACTTTCGTCCATCGATGAACTGCTGAAAACCCTCTCGGTCTCAGTAAACACCGTTGCCGATCGAATATCGGTTAAGTACTTGCCCTCCGCAACGAGTATGCAGATCTGCTTGACTTTGACACTACGCAGATCACGCAAGAACCGTTTTGGTTCTAGCGTTGAAAATCGAGTAATCTCCGAAGTTGGAGGCACATCTGATCAAGCGTGTAAGCGCCAACATTTGATCCGTCATCAATCAAGACATATAATGTCTTAAATGCTTCCTAAAAAGTCTCATTTACATGATTCTGGGGAATTTGCTTTACAGTGTAGTGATCATCTACACTGATGTCTTGTGCAGTTGTGCTGACGACCGTACCTCAAGGGGAGCAATCGCGCTCATTCGCGGTATATCCACATGATTTTAGATGCTCCCACCCGCCATGACGTTCATCAGATGGCCAACTGATGAACAAGCGGTAATCATCTTCACGGATCAATACTGTCATCTCAATCTTGGCTCGTACCTAGTGAGCCAAGGTAATCCCAGGACGACATAGAATTTGTCATCTAGATCCAATGCAATGATTTCTTCATCCTACTGTTCACCCTCTAACGTGTGGTGGGTTCCGACTACACGTTTCTTTACTGTGATCCATGCGCCTGTCGTTTAGCGCACCATCAATCTCTTAAGAGAGATCTAATGTTCCACGAAGTTGAAAATTTTAGACTCTAGTGACAGGCGACGAATAAATTTGCTCGACGCCCCACAATCAACTAGAGCACAAAGTGACAAATCTATTGTCACTTTTAACGTCAAGGTGATGAGTGACATCTCAGCACCAGGTGTAGAGAGACGCAGATACTGTGAGACGGGAGCAACCTTCATCAAGAGGTTTGCAAATTTTCTTGATTTTGATGGATCAGTAAGGAGCTCCGCCCCTACTGACCCCGAACATTTTTTGGTGGTCCGACTCGCTGTTGCAGCTTTGCAACAGCTTTGGACCCTCGTCCTCCAATTTTTTTGACTGGTGGACGGTTGCTACTCTCAGCACCGTGAGACCCTAAACGAAGGTATGCGTAGTGTCCCAGCTTGTGTCAGCGATGGTATCTCTCCAGTCGCTTGTCGTTCGCAGGGCGAAGCTATTCGCCCTCGACATCACAGAGGTCCATTGGCTATGGACCTACGACGGCTGGTAGTCACTGTGGACGATGTGGGGCTAGCGTAGTGTGGGGCTGTCTCACACTTAATTCATCCTGCTCCGCAGCGTAGATTTCTTCTGAGAGCGTCTTAAGCTCTTTTCAAAACAGATGGATATGACGGGGTCGTCGAAAATCCCTTGAATCAATATTGTGATCAACTTCAATTCACTCACAGGGTTCACTACCATGCAACTTGCAAGGTAGCGCACATGTCGGGCGTAAGCGTGAAACCTATGCTTACACTGTTTGATCTTAAGGAGTTCAGATAGAGTCCTGAACTCCACCCTTGCAGCTCAAATGTTTCGCTGAGCAGGGTCTTGAAGATGTAAAACGATCCAAACACGGTTGGGTCGTGCAATTCAAGATTTAGGGACCAGTTCTTGGTGTCTACTGCCAAGTACGACTGTTCCAATGCGACTTACATTCGCTCATCGTCGATGTGACGGGCCTCGATGGCACCATCGAATTCGACTAATCATCTCGAAAGAAAGTGTAGATGGAAAGTGTGGGTCGCGCTCGACGCATTGAGTGCGAGATCAATTTGACTGGTGGAACGCTCTCGGAGATGGGCCCATTAGCACGATTGGTGGAATCAAACGACTGATTGAAGGAAAATGACCGTTAAAGTTATACAGATGGATCTACCTAACGGTCATGAAGGAGTATAGTCAAGGATCGACGATTGACCGATCAAGATCCGCGATAAACGGCTTGGGTTACCAAGTTACAAGGACCGGATCACTCGAGAGGTGGAAATCATTTAAATTACTGGATCGACAACTACAGTGGAAGATATATGCACATGGAATAAGGTCTTGAAGATTTCTTAGACTCAAGCAATGTTGGGTCGTGCAACTTGAGGTTTAAAGCCCAGTTCTTGGCGTCTCCTGCCCAGTGACACTGAGCAAATGCAACTTGCATTTGCTCATCGTCGATGCTACGGGCATCGATGGAACCGTCGAATTCGTCAAACCATCTCATTAGGGAGTCTTCCTCGACTCCCCGATGCTTGGAGATCTCTAGCTTAAGCGAGTCTCGTCGACGCTCACGCGTCGACTCTGCGGACTGAGACAGTTGCTATCTCAGTGTTTCAGTCCGCTAATTATCTTGATCTCGCAACAAGTTCATCTGCGCTTGTGACTCATCAAGTTCGCGCTGCAAGAACTTGATGATGGCGGAATGCTGCTGGTCTCTATACCTTGAGGATAGCATGACCCAGATAGCTATTTTGCCAACGGTCGAACTCATTCGATCGATATCAATCCATCCGACATCGACCAGATATAAGTAAATTTCACGAGATCCATGAAATCGTCGCCTTATACCTCATACAACATGTCCATGTCGGTCGATGCGATTGTGGTCCTTGGACGGACTACGAAGTGCTACCAGTTCTAACGGGGAATTAAACAAAATACCTGTTGGACTGCCATTATGGAGTAAACTTTTACTGATAACAGTGAAGATCAGTTCCCTGCTAAAATCTAACACTATACAGCGGAAGATAATCAACTAAGACAAGGCATTAGTTGTAGGAAAAAGTAAAACTGTTATTTGATATACCTAAGTCCTATCCCTCTTGCCGTCTATGTTTGTCCTGGCTTAAGTGTATTAATTTAACTAAACGTATGATTGTGGTAAATTGACCACGAGATTTAACCGTGGCGTTGGGACACAGGATGGAATCAGACGAGTGAGTGACCGAAAATGACTGTTAAAGTTATTCGAATGGATCTATCTAACGATCAAGGAGTATAGTCAAGGATCGACGATTGACCGAGTCGCGATCTGCTATCGAAGCTTTGGATCACCGAGGTACAAGAATTGGATCATTCAAGGGGTAAAAGTCAAGTGGAGTACTGGATCAATAGAACCAATGGGATGTAGGTGAACATTGAAGCAAGCTGGGAGAGTGGATCATGTACCCGGCGTGGATGACATACCGCGATTCGCCACCCCGCGATCCACCGGATACGTCATTGGTGGGGACATATAATTGGCATGGATCACCTAATTGATGTGGATCTTGTAATTGGTGTGAATCACATACCGCGATCCGGGACTCTGCGATCCGGTACTCTGAGATCCGGTATGGGGCAATGCGGTACTCTGAGATCCGGTACTCTGCGATCCGGTACTCTGTGATCCGGTACTCTGCGATCCGGTCTGGGGCGAACCACTATGGGTTATCTGCTGTGGACTACATGGTGCAAGAGGTGAATGACATATACAGGCGACACGAAACAGCAGACCTAGCGAACAGATAGGCACACTTAAGGGTTTTGGACTTGGTTGGTTGACATTAAACAGAACTGAATTTGCAACGAAAGACACGCGTCGACTTCTCCCGAGCAGGATCTTTGGCCTCCCGCTGAATAGAGAATCACCCACGTCTCAGCGAACTTCGCCCTTGGATTGTTTGGCCAGGAGGAAATTCAATTCGCACCCCCTCTCTTAACTGCGATACGACGCAATGAACCCTACGATTCATATTCAAGATCGCTAGACGGCTCAAGTGGTCAGAAGGCTCGCGTATCAAGCATCACCACTGGAAAAGGCGACACTGGAAGATCGCCCAAGTTACAAGCAATCGAGTAAAGAATTTCCACGCGATTTGCACCTACGTTTGATCGGGTGAAGCATTTCCATCCGATCAACACATATCCACCAGACGGTCAATTTCAGCTTCAGCTCAAGTTCACCAAGACGAGCGCGACCCGCCCCACCGACGGGTACACAAGGTGAGCAAGAACATACAGAACACGGAATCGGGAACCCCTTCCGTTAGTCCGTCGTCCGGGCGCGAGTGGAGAGTCGGGATCACAAGAAAATTGTGATCACCACTTCACCACATGATGACGTCTACTCAACACCCATTGCGCGCGTCTAGCAGCGATTAATGGGTTGATATTATCACGATATCAACCAATCAGTAGACCATTCGGTCATCTCAACAATATCACTATGCTTGGTTATCTTGCCAAAAGAATATTCAACATAATATTCTGTATTGCTATTTTCTCCTTAATGGCAAAATCATGTAACGGGCTACCCCGTTACAGTACACCTATTCAGTTTCTAGACCGGTTGCACGTTTTTTCAGGTCTCTCGCCATGACTCACCGTCCATACTTGATTTAACTGGTACTAAGGAACTAGTCAATGCCTGTGAGGACAAGATAAAGTTGTTAGTCGCGGAGCTTACTCTTTTCGATTTTCATGCGCGGAACGACACCTACACCTATAATTATCGGAAGGGATCCGTGCAACGTCTCGATTAGATCGGTGGTAGTTAGTGATAGAATTGACAACTTGATTCGCGCTGTCAGCACCTCGATTCCTGGAATCAGTTGGAACCACCACGGCATCAGCTTAAGGATTTCAAAACCGCGATCTCTGGTTAAGTTGCGGAAAACTAGACGTGTGTACACCATTATTGCTGCGGCCCGCTCCTTTGCGGATGCACTCATCCTTGCTGCGCCGCGCAAGATCTCCATTATATTAAGTTTATATCTTTCATACCCGTAAGCGACATCGCGGCTGCCACGAATCTGTCCCAGTGGCAGGACGTGTGGAAAGCAAACTTGCGCAAGTCATTATAAAAAATATAATACGCGTACGCCGAATAATGACATAAAGACATCGAAAAGATTGCAGACTTGAAGATTGCCTGGATCCAGTCCTGATCGGTTGTTATAGTGCTCCTAGGTCAATAGTGTCATTTCGCTCCCGCGTAGCGGGGTGTTGGAGACGGTGGCAACGGCGCAACATGAACAACTGATATACCGACATACCCAATTTCTGAGAGGAATTACGCCGCGGTTTTTTGCGCGGGTGTCAACAAAAATATGCGCCAACAATCTCGATCGGTTTGGGTTCAAGGGGCTGTCCACAGAGCGTGATGACACAGAGATAATAGTGTTATCAAGCTCGGAGAAAAGTGCCTTAAGCCCAAATCGATCCACGTAGCTGGAGGGTATTTTGAAGGAAGATTAGCGGCCGTGAACCTGCGCCGACCTCGAATTTAATTGTCATTACGACCTTTCTCGCTCGCTCCACGATGCCTTAGCCTTCGCCCTTTCACGATGATGATGTCGTTGCCGTTTTTGACATAAACGATGTTGTATTGTTGCCCAAAAATATATACACAGACAGTCCACTGGGCCAGACGAACTCGGCACAACCTTCTACAAGAGAATTTGGATGCCATGGCTCCGATTTTAGCGGCGCACTTCTCGCTATGGACAGAATGTGGCGTTACGCCGGCTTCTTTACGCGAGGCTAAATGTAACGGGGCAGCCCGTTACGTGGAAGTGTCACTTTAAAATAAAGTGACAACAAAGAATATTAAGTGAATATTCTTTGAACAATATCACCGATAATGGTAATATTGGTGAAGCGACCAAAGGGTCTGCTCATTGGTTGATATCGTGATGATATCAACCCACCAATCGCTGCAGGACGCGCACAATGAGTGGTGACGAGACGTCACCATACACTCAGTTATATTAGCATAATTAAGTTAAGTCAAACAGAGCGACAGTGGTTAAAGACATAATTATATTAATATACCAGTTCTACTTTTACCCTACCTACGCTTCCTCGCTTGCCTTGTGTACGTCTGTCGGGGCACCGAAACCCTTGCGTTAAGTTCACGCAAGGGTGTGCCCCGTTACACCTGGTAGCACTTTGTAGTCCTTCCAAGGACCACAACATATAACATGAACATGTTGGATGATGAAGACGCCTTTCACGCCACGCGTGAAGGGTTTACCAATGTGAGTGACATCGAATGGAGTGCGGTAGAACGAATGAGTTCCACCGTAGGCGAGTTCGCCATTAGCGCCATGTTGGAGTCTCTAGACAGAGACCAACATCATGCCGCTATAGCCAAGTTCATTCAACAAGAACTTGTCGCCGAAAGGTAAAAAGTAGCCCTGCTTCACCAGCAAGGCTCTCAACAGGCCGAGCGGTTGAGAGAGCTCGGTGCTCAACAGACAGAGCTGTGGAGACAGCAGCAATTCCATGCTGCTGTGGGCGGGACGACACATTTGTCCCGAGGTCATGAAGGTTGACATCTCCAAGTACAGTGGAGTCCCGAAGACTCCCTGTTATTGTGGTTCGTCGAAATCGAAAGAGATTTGAAAGCACGCCGTGTCGAAGATGAGCAAATGAAACTCACATTTGCTCAAACGCACTTGGCAGGACGTGCCAAAACTTGGTCCCTGGGGCTCGAGAGTAGCGACCCAAATGTGTTTAGGTTGCTAGATGACTTCAAGTCCCGGCTCAGACAAACGTTTGAGCCGCCACGGGCTGAGTTCAGGGCTCGTTCAGAGCTCCTGAAACTCAAGCATGGTAAGCGAGATGTTCAAGCTTACGCCCAACATATGCGACTCCTTGCGAGTAGTATAACTGCTAACCCAGTTCATGAACACACGATGATTACGGTGTTCATGCAAGGGATCGCAGACGGGCCCGTCAGGAGCCACCTGTTCCGCCTTGAGATGAATACGCTTGAAGATGCGATATCAGTCGCGGAACAGGAAGACTTTAGCATGAGACAGGCTCATGCTAGCTCAAACTCTTACCGTCCACCGAGACGACAAGAGATCGGAGGTCCAGAACCAATGGAACTCTGCTATGTTGAGAGCGAGAGACCTCGCTCTTCAAACAACAAGCGATTGTAGAGGTGCAATCGCTGTCAGAAGTTAGGGCACTGCGCATACGAGTGTAGTGCTCCACGCCCAGTACCAAACAGTACTGAGCGAAATGGACGACCATTCGCCAAGAAGGGCAATGAGCGTGAGTCCAAGCTGTTGCGAAGCCGCAGCAGCGAGACGGACCATTAAAAAATGGTCGGGGTCAGTAGGGGCGGAGCGCCCTACTGATCCAGCAACCTCAAGAGAATTTGCAAATCTCTTGACGAAAGTTGCTCCAGATACACAATCATTGTGTCTCTCTGCACCTGGTGATGACGTTTCGCTCATCACCTTGCAGTTGGAAGCGACAAATGATTTGTCGCTTCGTGCCCTAGTAGACTGTGGGGCGTCGAACAACTTTGTTCGTCGCCAGTCACTAGAGGGTCGTAGGCTCAAGTTCGTTGAGCGCGACATTCCCCTCACGAGGATGACGGTGCGCCTTGCAACAGGCGCATCGATAATCATTGAGAAACGTGTAGTAGGAATCCACTACACGTTGGAGGGCGAACAGTACTATGATGACTTCATCGTACTGGATCTGGATGACAAATTTGATGTCATCCTGGGATTACCTTGGCTCAGAAGGTACGAGCCAAGGGTGAGCTGGCAGCATCGATCCGTGAAGATGCCTGCCGCTTGTTCATCAGATGGCCATCTGCTGAACATCTTGGAGCGTTCACAAGCGTGTGGGTGTTCTGCGAGTGAGTGCGATGGCCTCACTTGCGGTACGGTCGTTAGCACGACTGCACAAGATCACAGCGTAGTTGATCACTACACTGTGGATCAAGCTCCCGGCGGCTGTACAGAAGTACAGGCTGCGCCGAAGGTCCACCACTCGAAGAAGTTGAGTGGACCGGGACATGGATGCATGCCTAGCGGGTAGCATCTTAGAAGTAATAAACCTGTTGCCTCCAAAGGGCAACATGGAAATCCTAGGTCGACTGAAGAGTCGACCGTAGAGGATCGGTGCCTGACTATAGTTGCATAGCCACAGTCGGAAGACGTTGAGGGGGTAATTCCCGACGAACTTGAGGAAGGAATTCCTCAAGAGTCACTTGCTGAGGGATCAGGCTCTCAGCAACCTGTGGAAGCAAGTTCCCAGGAAGAAACCGAGACGTTGAACGTCTTGGTTAATGACGGATCAAGCGTAGGCGCTTATACGCTTGATCTGATTGTGCCTCCGAAGTTAACTTCGAAGATAACTCAGTTGCCAACGCTAGAACCGAAACGGTTCTTGCGTGATCTGCGTAGTGGCAAATTCAAGAAGATCTGCATACTCGTCACGGAGGATGAGTATGTGGCCGATATTCGGTCGGCAACAGTATTTGCTGAGAACGAACGGGTTCTCAGCAGCTCATCGATGGACGAAAGTGTCCTCGATGAATAGACTCGGATTGAGCGATACACGTCTCAATCCTGGGAGTCACTTCAGGCAAATCCTTTGTATAAGGATTTGATCGAATTTAAGGACGTTCTCCCTGAATCCGTATCTTGCGAGTTGCCTAAGGACAAAGGCACTCGACACGAGATCGAGCTCAGACCGGGCTCGAAGTACTGCGTCATGAAGCAGTGGCCACTGCCTCGTGAACAAGTACTAGCGATCGACAAGTTCTTTGCCGATCGCTTAGAAGCGGGCCATGTGAGGGAATCAACATCCCCTCACAGATCTCCGAACTTCTGTGTGTGAAAGGCCACAGGAGGATAGCGGATAGTGCACGCATTCAACAAATTGAATGCTGCAACGGTACCAGCTCAGACGCCGATACCGAGGAAGGACGTGATCATAGATGGTATGTCTAAGAATACGATATTCTCGTCCATGGATCTGATGGATGGATTCTATCAGATCCTCATGCGTGAAAGGGACATCCCGTTCAAGGCAGTGAGTACCACCAGCGGGATGCTGTGGGATTGGCTAGTTATGCCACAGGGGCTGAGCAATGCACCTGCAACATTCAACAGATGTGTCACCAATCTGTTGAGACCGGTGCGGGACTTCGCACCGAGTTACTTCGACGATGTGTTCGTCCATATCCGGGATATGGACGGGAAGACGGACGTTGAAGTTCACAGAACTCACGTTCGTCAGGTTCTTCAACTTATGCGCAAGCATAAGTTGTACGCCAACCTCAAGAAGTGTATATTTGCGGCTAGCGAAATACCACTTCTTGGGTGCATCGTGGGTAAACACGGCGTACGCCCTGATCCCGAAAAGATCAAGGCGATCACCGACTGGCCAGTGCCAGTCGATTTCAAGGAACTAAGGAAGTTCCTTGGGCTAGCAACGTGATTGAACAAGTACTCGCGCAACTACGACGAGATGACGGTACATCTTTCTTGGTTGCTCAAGAAAGATGTCAAGTGGTCATGGAACGCTGACTGTCAGCGTTCCTTTGAAGGTATCAAGCGGAGCTTGATGCAGTCGCCGATCTTGGCGATTGCAGATCAGGACAGACCATTTCATGTGGTCTGTCACGCCAGCGATTTTGCGATCGGCTGTGCGTTAATGTAATTTGATGCAGATGGCGTGGAGCGCGTCATCTGTTATCAGTCGCGTCATCTGCAAGCAGCTGAGCGTAATTATTCAGAGCATGACAAGGAATTCCTTGCCATGAAGTACGCACTGGCTAAGTTTCGCGTCTATCTCTTGGGAGATAGACCGTTTGTTGTCTACACGGACCATGCGTCATTACGCACGGCCGTAGACAGCCCACACCTCTCGCAACGAATGGCGAGGTGGCTGTCTTTCTTCGCGGAGTACAACTTGTCCGTGGATTATAAACCAGGACGACTAAATGTCGTCGCTGATGCGCTTTCGCGCCGGTCCGATTTCGGGCCGGACGCACAATTCAACCGTGAGGATAAGCCCACTGTTGCGACACTGTCAGTCAGTGTCTCGTCGCCAAGTTTACTTGACGACGTACGAAAGGCATCCACGGAAGATAAGGATCTTCTGCGATTGATGTATCATCTGTTGAATCCATCCAGTAAGTCCATGAGGGATTTACCGGCTTTGTACCAATCCTCATCGGATCGGTATAGTACACGCAACGGATTGCTGTACTATACAGATGTTGCCGACGACACGCCTCGTGTCGTCGTACCCGCTCATCATAATTTGCGTTTACGCATCATGTATGAGTGTCATGATGCCCTAACAGGCGGAAATCGTGGTAGAGAAAAGACTTACCTCACGGTAAGTCGTGACTTTTACTGGCCACGCCAGTATGAGTTTGTCCGCAAGTACATACGTGCTTGCGAGGTTTGTCAACGGGTGAAGCTTAGTCCTTCATCCCGTGCGCCATTGCAGCCTCTGCCTGTTCTGACAGAGTGCTGGCAGTCCGTTTCAATGGACTTCGTCTTCGGTTTTCCTGAAGACGCTCACAAGAATAATGGTATTCTTGTGTTCGTTGACCGATTCAGCAAGATGGTCCATCTTGCTGCTGTCCCTGAGTCGGTCAAGGCTCAAGCTTGTGCTCGCGTCTTTCTAGACACGGTCTTTAGACTACACGGGTTGCCCCGTGAACTCGTATCCGACCCTGACCCTCGGTTCACGGTGGCATTTTGGCAAACCGTGTTCCGTTCTCTTGGAACACGATTGAAGATGTCCACTTCTGACCATCCCAAAACAGATGGTCAGACGGAACGTGCAAACCGTGTCCTCGAAGAGATCCTTCGAGGATATGTCCACTCGTTTCCGAGTTGGAGCGAATTCCTACCCATGGTGGAATTCTCCATCAATAATTAGGAGCATGCTTCAACGCAGCACACACCGTTTTACGTGAATGGTTTACGCCATCCACGTCTGCCCGCCCTTCTAGAGTGTTACTCTTGGATAAGGGAGGGAGGGACTCGCTCGATCAAAAACCGTTTTGGCTCTTGCTCATCACGTGCCGACGCTAACGTCGTCACGTATGATGCCGATGTCGATCAGGTCGACATCGATGAAGAAGATCACCTCAATAATAGCGGCGACGCTATTACTGACTCGGATGATGATGACAATGCTGGTATATTCAGCATCGTCAACGATTATGCCAGCGAGGAAGAAGACAACCTCGCTGAAGAAGAGAGCAATCTCTTAGCAGTGCGCAAGAAGCGCACTGAATACCAAAACAAAGAGTCAGAAGAGAACTTCCTGCTGACTCGAGAAGCGGTGGTCCGTTTCGTTCAGGACGCCATCGCAAATGCGGTGGACCGTCAGAAACGGAACGCAGACAAGAATGGAAGAGCAAATGTTCTTTCATTTAAGGTTAACGACCTAGTTCTACTGTCTACGGTAAACTTACCTGGACATGCAGTCACTAGTGTCGGCAGTAGTAAACTACTGCCGAAGTACATTGGGCCATTTCGAGTGTTGCACCGCAAAGGCAATGCATACGCGATCGAATTGCCACGTAAGATGCGCACGCATCCTACGTTTTACGTGGGGAGGCTCAGGCCGTACTGTCAGTACGAGCCTTCTTCTTCTGATGAAGATAGCCCCCACGTTCAAGAAAATCCATCACGTTCTTGCGTTCGCGCTCCAGACGATCCGTCTGGTCGTGCAGATATGATACCTCGGAACTTAACCAAGATATCTCCCCGCGAGCTGTCGCCAGCTCGCCGAATAGGGAGCGGACATCCCGCTTGACCTGAAGCTGCGCTATGGCGTAATCGGCGCGGTCTCTCGCACGATCAGCCTCGTGATCCTTGCTCTTCTTCCGCACGGTATCAGTAAAAGCGTAGCGCCGGTCGCGCTCGTGCTTGAAGTCATCGCGCAATTCATCGATTGCGCGATCCATCTCGTAAGGGTCGAGATGGTGAGCCGAATCATCTGGAGGAGGTCTTTCCTCCTCCACCACATTCTTTGATGGATGTTCACGGTGATCAACGCTTTCTAGTGGAGCGTATCTTGAATCACCGTGACGGTTTAGGATTAAGGACGAGCTACCTCGTCCAGTGGCGGGGGTATCCACCCTCTTGGAACAGCTGGGAGCCTCGCTCTCAGCTGTTGATGGATGTTAAAGGTCTCGTCCGCCAGTATGACGAGACCCATCCGATGAGTCCACGGGCCCATCGGTAAACACGCGCACTAGGCGCTTGTAGACGGATTGCAAGTTTGCAATCGCGTCACGCATCTCCTCCGAGATGTGTGCCCTTCCCCAGGGCGAACTTAGGGAATACAAGTCCCTATGTGCACGCTGCGAGTTTTCAACACAACTCGCACAAGGGTCTCCCCATGTGAGGCAAGGAATGTCTGCCTCACTCGATAAACAGTGCAACCGGTACCTGGCACCGGTTGGCATTCGCCTTTCGAACTTGAGGCGTACCGCCTCAAGTTTCTTGAGCCACCCTTCTCGTTTAAAATTCTTTACGTTTTGAACGAACGCGTTCCACGCAGCCAAAAGCGAGGCTTTGTCACGCTTTTGGTTGCTGTTGTACCATCGATGTATAAGGAAGACATCGAGATAAAAGTCTTCCTCAGCGCGAAAGTTACTCGCGCTGGAACTCAAGCCGTGAAGCTCAGTTGCATCGAATAAGGGTATTCGATGGTGTTGGCTTGTCTCGTGAGACAAGCTATTGATGAGCCGTTCGGGCAAACGCCACGGCTTCAGCTCATCACGCTTCACGGTGGTACCTTTGTTGGTACCACAGTTGTCATTATGACGATGGGTTGCACCATCGTCAGGTCGCTCGTGCGAAGGAGCACGAGCCGACTTCGGTGATGAGCAAACATACTCATCATCAGATTCGTCATCACTGCCGAACAGACTGTGTTGCAACTCGCGAGTCTTTTCGTTCGGCAGTGGCCTTGGCGAACACTGAGGCGACGTCGGTGATCGAGACGCCTCTGCAGCATTGCCCGAGTCAGACACGTCTGACTCGCCATAGTAGATGACCTCAATGTCGGGGTCATCATGCGCACGCGGTGCTTTACCGCGTGCACCTGCAGCACCTCTTGCTGCAGGCGAAGAAGGAGCAGCAGACGACGAATCGTCTACCGCAGAGGCTGGCACAACACCGGGCTGTGTGGGTCTTGATTCACCTCGCATAGACATGTTAACTATGCGAGGTCAAGCGGAAAGTGAATGGAACGGACCCAACAAGTGCTCCCTGTCCCAATGGTGGCCAACGGGTGGCCGCCATTATTTTCGATAGTCAGACGGTGACTATCAGTTAAGGGGGTGATGTAACGGGGCAGCCCGTTACATGGAATTGTCACTTTGAAGAAAGCGACAATGAAGGATATTAAGTGAATATTCTATAAACAATATCACCGAAGTGATGATATTGAAGGGTCGACCAAAGCGTCTGTTCATTGGTTGATATCTTGATGATATTAACTCACCAATCGCCGCAAGACGCGCGCAATGAGTGGTGACGAGACATCACCATACACTCAGTTATATTAGCATAATTAAGTTAAGTAAAACAGAGAGACAGTAGTTATAAGACTTAATTATATTAATCTGACAGTTCTGCTTTTGCCTTACCTACGCTTCCTCGCTTGCATTGTGTACGTCTGTCGGGGCACCGATACCCTTGCATTAAGTTCACGCAAGGGTGTGCCCCGTTACAGGAACAACCTTGTGATTGTTTCACACCTTAGTCTACACCGGTCTCCTCGCATGTCGCGCCTAGCTGCACTGTATCGTACTGAGCGGGCGCTGGAGGATGATATTCAAGTCACCATCTGGACATATTAATCCCGCGATTTTACCCAGATGGCCGTCCATGCCGCGACCGTGGCGATGGCCTTCCATGCCGCGACCGTGGCGATGGCTGCCACCTTCTCGCTTCAGGATCAACCACTAATCGAGCTTTAAACCCTCTAGAGACTTTAACACTGCTTTAACCTGGATTTATTTCACTGGCTCGAGATATACCTTAACGCGGGTATCAGCTTTCCGAACCCGCCGCTCGTCAAACGACTGCGACCGAGCACCTGCACATCATCAACTGGGCGCTAGACGAGGAGCTGTCTGCCCTGTTACACTCTAGGGTATTCCCATCATCGGATTGCTAGCTCTATCTGGCTTGGGTATTGCTGGTCGCAATATCTTCTCAATACATCTCACTTTTAACTACTACAACAACAAAAACAACAACAACAACTTCAACTAAAGGTGCACCACCTACCAATTATATCGACTCTTCTCCCCAAGGATTATAATAATTTTTTGTACCAGCTGCTTGGTTGAGCTCGCAGCCAGCATGTCATCGATATAGAATGCCACAAAATTATTAACTGGCACTAACACAGTCCGCACTACAATCACAGTGCGGACTAAAGTGACCTAAAATTCTGTAGAAGTATGCAATCCGAATTACCCATTGCCACACAACTGCCGAATGCTTACGCCCACAGAGTGCTCGATGAATCAGGCCAAAAAAAGTTATTGCCATCGACACCGGGCCCTTCTAAAATACCAAGTATAAGCGCTAGTCAACTTCAATGTATCGAATAGCGATATCTATACCACACTGCTCCACATTTTAGTCTGCCTCGTTCATACAAGCAAAATTCTTGGTGTAACGGGGCTTACCCTTGAGTGATTTTAACGCAAGGGTATCGTGCAACCGACAAGCGTACACGAGGCAATCGAGGAAGCGGTAGGTAAATCATAGGCAACACTGTCTTAGGGAAAAGTAGAACTGGTATATTAATATAATTAAGTGTTTGACCACTGTCTCTCTGTTTTACTTAACTTAATTATGCTGATATAACTGAGTGTATGGTGACGTCTCGTCACCACTCATTGCGCGCGTCTTGCGGCGATTGGTGGGTTGATATCGTCAAGATATCAACCAATGAACAAACGCTTTGGTCGACCCTTCAATATCATCACTTCGGTGATATTGTTTATAGAATATTCACTTAATATTCTTCATTGTCGCTTTCTTCAAAGTGACAATTCCATGTAACGGGCTGCCCCGTTACATCACCCCCCTTAACTGATAGTCACCGTCTGACTATCGAAAATAATGGCGGCCACCCGTTGGCCACCATTGGGACAGGGAGCACTTGTTGGGTCCGTTCCATTCACTTTCCGCTTGACCTCGCATAGTTAACATGTCTATGCGAGGTGAATCAAGACCCACACAGCCCGGTGTTGTGCCAGCCTCTGCGGTAGACGATTCGTCGTCTGCTGCTCCTTCTTCGCCTGCAGCAAGAGGTGCTGCAGGTGCACGCGGTAAAGCACCGCGTGCGCATGATGACCCCGACATTGAGGTCATCTACTATGGCGAGTCAGACGTGTCTGACTCGGGCAATGCTGCAGAGGCGTCTCGCTCACCGACGTCGCCTCAGTGTTCGCCAAGGCCACTGCCGAACGAAAAGACTCGCGAGTTGCAACACAGTCTGTTCGGCAGTGATGACGAATCTGATGATGAGTATGTTTGCTCATCACCGAAGTCGGCTCGTGCTCCTTCGCACGAGCGACCTGACGATGGTGCAACCCATCGTCATAATGACAACTGTGGTACCAACAAAGGTACCACCGTGAAGCGTGATGAGCTGAAGCCGTGGCGTTTGCCCGAACGGCTCATCAATAGCTTGTCTCACGAGACAAGCCAACACCATCGAATACCCTTATTCGATGCAACTGAGCTTCACGGCTTGAGTTCCAGCGCGAGTAACTTTCGCGCTGAGGAAGACTTTTATCTCGATGTCTTCCTTATACATCGATGGTACAACAGCAACCAAAAGCGTGACAAAGCCTCGCTTTTGGCTGCGTGGAACGCGTTCGTTCAAAACGTAAAGAATTTTAAACGAGAAGGGTGGCTCAAGAAACTTGAGGCGGTACGCCTCAAGTTCGAAAGGCGAATGCCAACCGGTGCCAGGTACCGGTTGCACTGTTTATCGAGTGAGGCAGACATTCCTTGCCTCACATGGGGAGACCCTTGTGCGAGTTGTGTTGAAAACTCGCAGCGTGCACATAGGGACTTGTATTCCCTAAGTTCGCCCTGGGGAAGGGCACACATCTCGGAGGAGATGCGTGACGCGATTGCAAACTTGAAATCCGTCTACAAGCGCCTAGTGCGCGTGTTTACCGATGGGCCCGTGGACTCATCGGATGGGTCTCGTCATACTGGCGGACGAGACCTTTAACATCCATCAACAGCTGAGAGCGAGGCTCCCAGCTGTTCCAAGAGGGTGGATACCCCCGCCACTGGACGAGGTAGCTCGTCCTTAATCCTAAACCGTCACGGTGATTCAAGATACGCTCCACTAGAAAGCGTTGATCACCGTGAACATCCATCAAAGGATGTGGTGGAGGAGGAAAGACCTCCTCCAGATGATTCGGCTCACCATCTCGACCCTTACGAGATGGATCGCGCAATCGATGAATTGCGCGATGACTTGAAGCACGAGCGCGACCGGCGCTACGCTTTTACTGATACCGTGCGGAAGAAGAGCAAGGATCACGAGGCTGATCGTGCGAGAGACCGCGCCGATTACGCCATAGCGCAGCTTCAGGTCAAGCGGGATGTCCGCTCCCTATTCGGCGAGCTGGCGACAGCTCGCGGGGAGATATCTTGGTTAAGTTCCGAGGTATCATATCTGCACGACCAGACGGATCGTCTGGAGCGCGAACGCAAGAACGTGATGGATTTTCTTGAACGTGGGGGCTATCTTCATCAGAAGAAGAAGGCTCGTACTGACAGTACGGCCTGAGCCTCCCCACGTAAAACGTAGGATGCGTGCGCATCTTACGTGGCAATTCGATCGCGTATGCATTGCCTTTGCGGTGCAACACTCGAAATGGCCCAATGTACTTCGGCAGTAGTTTACTACTGCCGACACTAGTGACTGCATGTCCAGGTAAGTTTACCGTAGACAGTAGAACTAGGTCGTTAACCTTAAATGAAAGAACATTTGCTCTTCCATTCTTGTCTGCGTTCCGTTTCTGACGGTCCACCGCATTTGCGATGGCGTCCTGAACGAAACGGACCACCGCTTCTCGAGTCAGCAGGAAGTTCTCTTCTGACTCTTTGTTTTGGTATTCAGTGCGCTTCTTGCGCACTGCTAAGAGATTGCTCTCTTCTTCAGCGAGGTTGTCTTCTTCCTCGCTGGCATAATCGTTGACGATGCTGAATATACCAGCATTGTCATCATCATCCGAGTCAGTAATAGCGTCGCCGCTATTATTGAGGTGATCTTCTTCATCGATGTCGACCTGATCGACATCGGCATCATACGTGACGACGTTAGCGTCGGCACGTGATGAGCAAGAGCCAAAACGGTTTTTGATCGAGCGAGTCCCTCCCTCCCTTATCCAAGAGTAACACTCTAGAAGGGCGGGCAGACGTGGATGGCGTAAACCATTCACGTAAAACGGTGTGTGCTGCGTTGAAGCATGCTCCTAAGTATTGATGGAGAATTCCACCATGGGTAGGAATTCGCTCCAACTCGGAAACGAGTGGACATATCCTCGAAGGATCTCTTCGAGGACACGGTTTGCACGTTCCGTCTGACCATCTGTTTTGGGATGGTCAGAAGTGGACATCTTCAATCGTGTTCCAAGAGAACGGAACACGGTTTGCCAAAATGCCACCGTGAACCGAGGGTCAGGGTCGGATACGAGTTCACGGGGCAACCCGTGTAGTCTAAAGACCGTGTCTAGAAAGACGCGAGCACAAGCTTGAGCCTTGACCGACTCAGGGACAGCAGCAAGATGGACCATCTTGCTGAATCGGTCAACGAACACAAGAATACCATTATTCTTGTGAGCGTCTTCAGGAAAACCGAAGACGAAGTCCATTGAAACGGACTGCCAGCACTCTGTCAGAACAGGCAGAGGCTGCAATGGCGCACGGGATGAAGGACTAAGCTTCACCCGTTGACAAACCTCGCAAGCACGTATGTACTTGCGGACAAACTCATACTGGCGTGGCCAGTAAAAGTCACGACTTACCGTGAGGTAAGTCTTTTCTCTACCACGATTTCCGCCTGTTAGGGCATCATGACACTCATACATGATGCGTAAACGCAAATTATGATGAGCGGGTACGACGACACGAGGCGTGTCGTCGGCAACATCTGTATAGTACAGCAATCCGTTGCGTGTACTATACCGATCCGATGAGGATCGGTACAAAGCCGGTAAATCCCTCATGGACTTACTGGATGGATTCAACAGATGATACATCAATCGCAGAAGATCCTTATCTTCCGTGGATGCCTTTCGTACGTCGTCAAGTAAACTTGGCGACGAGACACTGACTGACAGTGTCGCAACAGTGGGCTTATCCTCACGGTTGAATTGTGCGTCCGGCCCGAAATCGGACCGGCGCGAAAGCGCATCAGCGACGACATTTAGTCGTCCTGGTTTATAATCCACGGACAAGTTGTACTCCGCGAAGAAAGACAGCCACCTCGCCATTCGTTGCGAGAGGTGTGGGCTGTCTACGGCCGTGCGTAATGACGCATGGTCCGTGTAGACAACAAACGGTCTATCTCCCAAGAGATAGACGCGAAACTTAGCCAGTGCGTACTTCATGGCAAGGAATTCCTTGTCATGCTCTGAATAATTACGCTCAGCTGCTTGCAGATGACGCGACTGATAACAGATGACGCGCTCCACGCCATCTGCATCAAATTACATTAACGCACAGCCGATCGCAAAATCGATGGCGTGACAGACCACATGAAATGGTCTGTCCTGATCTGCAATCGCCAAGATCGGCGACTGCATCAAGCTCCGCTTGATACCTTCAAAGGAACGCTGACAGTCAGCGTTCCATGACCACTTGACATCTTTCTTGAGCAACCAAGAAAGATGTACCGTCATCTCGTCGTAGTTGCGCGAGTACTTGTTCAATCACGTTGCTAGCCCAAGGAACTTCCTTAGTTCCTTGAAATCGACTGGCACTGGCCAGTCGGTGATCGCCTTGATCTTTTCGGGATCAGGGCGTACGCCGTGTTTACCCACGATGCACCCAAGAAGTGGTATTTCGCTAGCCGCAAATATACACTTCTTGAGGTTGGCGTACAACTTATGCTTGCGCATAAGTTGAAGAACCTGACGAACGTGAGTTCTGTGAACTTCAACGTCCGTCTTCCCGTCCATATCCCGGATATGGACGAACACATCGTCGAAGTAACTCGGTGCGAAGTCCCGCACCGGTCTCAACAGATTGGTGACACATCTGTTGAATGTTGCAGGTGCATTGCTCAGCCCCTGTGGCATAACTAGCCAATCCCACAGCATCCCGCTGGTGGTACTCACTGCCTTGAACGGGATGTCCCTTTCACGCATGAGGATCTGATAGAATCCATCCATCAGATCCATGGACGAGAATATCGTATTCTTAGACATACCATCTATGATCACGTCCTTCCTCGGTATCGGCGTCTGAGCTGGTACCGTTGCAGCATTCAATTTGTTGAATGCGTGCACTATCCGCTATCCTCCTGTGGCCTTTCACACACAGAAGTTCGGAGATCTGTGAGGGGATGTTGATTCCCTCACATGGCCCGCTTCTAAGCGATCGGCAAAGAACTTGTCGATCGCTAGTACTTGTTCACGAGGCAGTGGCCACTGCTTCATGACGCAGTACTTCGAGCCCGGTCTGAGCTCGATCTCGTGTCGAGTGCCTTTGTCCTTAGGCAACTCGCAAGATACGGATTCAGGGAGAACGTCCTTAAATTCGATCAAATCCTTATACAAAGGATTTGCCTGAAGTGACTCCCAGGATTGAGACGTGTATCGCTCAATCCGAGTCTATTCATCGAGGACACTTTCGTCCATCGATGAGCTGCTGAGAACCCGTTCGTTCTCAGCAAATACTGTTGCCGACCGAATATCGGCCACATACTCATCCTCCGTGACGAGTATGCAGATCTTCTTAAATTTGCCACTACGCAGATCACGCAAGAACCGTTTCGGTTCTAGCGTTGGCAACTGAGTTATCTTCGAAGTTAACTTCGGAGGCACAATCAGATCAAGCGTATAAGCGCCTACGCTTGATCCGTCATTAACCAAGACGTTCAACGTCTCGGTTACTTCCTGGGAACTTGCTTCCACAGGTTGCTGAGAGCCTGATCCCTCAGCAAGTGACTCTTGAGGAATTCCTTCCTCAAGTTCGTCGGGAATTACCCCCTCAACGTCTTCCGACTGTGGCTATGCAACTATAGTCAGGCACCGATCCTCTACGGTCGACTCTTCAGTCGACCTAGGATTTCCATGTTGCCCTTTGGAGGCAACAGGTTTATTACTTCTAAGATGCTACCCGCTAGGCATGCATCCATGTCCCGGTCCACTCAACTTCTTCGAGTGGTGGACCTTCGGCGCAGCCTGTACTTCTGTACAGCCGCCGGGAGCTTGATCCACAGTGTAGTGATCAACTACGCTGTGATCTTGTGCAGTCGTGCTAACGACCGTACCGCAAGTGAGGCCATCGCACTCACTCGCAGAACACCCACACGCTTGTGAACGCTCCAAGATGTTCAGCAGATGGCCATCTGATGAACAAGCGGCAGGCATCTTCACGGATCGATGCTGCCAGCTCACCCTTGGCTCGTACCTTCTGAGCCAAGGTAATCCCAGGATGACATCAAATTTGTCATCCAGATCCAGTACGATGAAGTCATCATAGTACTGTTCGCCCTCCAACGTGTAGTGGATTCCTACTACACGTTTCTCAATGATTATCGATGCGCCTGTTGCAAGGCGCACCGTCATCCTCGTGAGGGGAATGTCGCGCTCAACGAACTTGAGCCTACGACCCTCTAGTGACTGGCGACGAACAAAGTTGTTCGACGCCCCACAGTCTACTAGGGCACGAAGCGACAAATCATTTGTCGCTTCCAACTGCAAGGTGATGAGCGAAACGTCATCACCAGGTGCAGAGAGACACAATGATTGTGTATCTGGAGCAACTTTCGTCAAGAGATTTGCAAATTCTCTTGAGGTTGCTGGATCAGTAGGGCGCTCCGCCCCTACTGACCCCGACCATTTTTTAATGGTCCGTCTCGCTGCTGCGGCTTCGCAACAGCTTGGACTCACGCTCATTGCCCTTCTTGGCGAATGGTCGTCCATTTCGCTCAGTACTGTTTGGTACTGGGCGTGGAGCACTACACTCGTATGCGCAGTGCCCTAGCTTCTGACAGCGATTGCACCTCTACAATCGCTTGTTGTTTGAAGAGCGAGGTCTCTCGCTCTCAACATAGCAGAGTTCCATTGGTTCTGGACCTCCGATCTCTTGTCGTCTCGGTGGACGGTAAGAGTTTGAGCTAGCATGAGCCTGTCTCATGCTAAAGTCTTCCTGTTCCGCGACTGATATCGCATCTTCAAGCGTATTCATCTCAAGGCGGAACAGGTGGCTCCTGACGGGCCCGTCTGCGATCCATTGCATGAACACCGTAATCATCGTGTGTTCATGAACTGGGTTAGCAGTTATACTACTCGCAAGGAGTCGCATATGTTGGGCGTAAGCTTGAACATCTCGCTTACCATGCTTGAGTTTCAGGAGCTCTGAACGAGCCCTGAACTCAGCCCGTGGCGGCTCAAACATTTGTATGAGCCGGGACTTGAAGTCATCTAGCAACCTAAACACATTTGGGTCGCTACTCTCGAGCCCCAGGGACCAAGTTTTGGCACGTCCTGCCAAGTGCGTTTGAGCAAATGTGAGTTTCATTTGCTCATCTTCGACACGGCGTGCTTTCAAATCTCTTTCGATTTCGACGAACCACAATAACAGGGAGTCTTCGGGACTCCACTGTACTTGGAGATGTCAACCTTCATGACCTCGGGACAAATGTGTCGTCCCGCCCACAGCAGCATGGAATTGCTGCTGTCTCCACAGCTCTGTCTGTTGAGCACCGAGCTCTCTCAACCGCTCGGCCTGTTGAGAGCCTTGCTGGTGAAGCAGGGCTACTTTTTACCTTTCGGCGACAAGTTCTTGTTGAATGAACTTGGCTATAGCGGCATGATGTTGGTCTCTGTCTAGAGACTCCAACATGGCGCTAATGGCGAACTCGCCTACGGTGGAACTCATTCGTTCTACCGCACTCCATTCGATGTCACTCACATTGGTAAACCCTTCACGCGTGGCGTGAAAGGCGTCTTCATCATCCAACATGTTCATGTTGGATGTTGTGGTCCTTGGAAGGACTACAAAGTGCTACCAGGTGTATCGGGGCACACCCTTGCGTGAACTCAACGCAAGGGTTTCGTGCACCGACAAGCGTACACGAGGCAATCGAGGAAGCGGTAGGTAAATCATAGGCAACACTGTCTTTGGGAAAAGTAGAACTGGTATATTAATATAATTAAGTGTTTGACCACTGTATCTCTGTTTTACTTAACTTAATTATGCTGATATAACTGAGTGAATGGTGACGTCTCGTCACCACTCATTGCGCGCGTCTTGCGGCGATTGGTGGGTTGATATCGTCAAGATATCAACCAATGAACAAACGCTTTGGTCGACCCTTCAATATCATCACTTCGGTGATATTGTTTATAGAATATTCACTTAATATTCTTCATTGTCGCTTTCTTCAAAGTGACATTTCCATGTAACGGGCTGCCCCGTTACACTTGGGATGTAGCCATTAGTGACTACTAGGGCACATGTGAAATTGAAGTTGCGACCCAGGCCTACAGATTTATTTCACAGCAATCATGGCTATACGCAGAAATGTCTCCACTGTCGTCGCGGTTATTGCTCGATACCCATTTACCTTCAATATTGCTTGCGCCATCAGGCAGTTGCATAGATTATCAAGTTAAATAAGGGTTTCTAGGGCCTTTACCTCATCATATACAGCAAGCTCATTAGCCACTCCGTATTTACCCCGACTGTATGGGAATTGGCAGTCGCAAACTATTGAACAGTACGAAGCAAATTCTGACTGATAGCAGCGATGTTCGATGACCTATCACCTCGCAATCACAGTTCAAAAGAAGGCTGAATACTAAGTCAATGACTAGTGGTAAAAGTAAATTGTATTATATATGTGAGCATGTCCTCCAATCTCTGCCCTATCAATTAGCCCAAACTTAATTGTATCAATAGAAAAACATGTATTGCGACGTCTACTCACCACCCATTGCGCGCGTTGAGCATTGATGGTTGTGCTGATGTCATTCCACATTTTAACATAACGAGTAGGCCCTTAGTTCACTGTAAAAATATCACTGTGTCTTGTGATATTTTAAGAGGGACGATGAAGGTAATGTTCCTTCTTATCATCACATCCCACATATGATAACATTTGGAAGCAGGTCCACCCCGTCTAAATATGACTAATTCAAGCAGGGATGCTTGTTATTCGCTCTGTTTGTAATCTGAGAGAAGATACGATATGTATATAGGGCAAGGGTGACTACCTAAGAACCAACATACAGACATATTGTTCGTTCGGACTAGTATAGCGGGTCGTGGCACTAGCGGAAATAGATGTTGTATCCTTCCGCGACCTTTCGCTCTTTCGCTGACGTGTATATCACAAACGTATCATACTGCTCACGATCTGTATTTCTTGGCAAAACCCGACTCATGCGTGATAACTATAAGGGGGTAGTACAACGCACCAAGTAATTAAGAAAACAAAATTTAGGTTGTACAAGATAAAAATATGATTCTCTTCTTAAACGCACTCTACGACCAAAATTCACACCCCTCTGACCAGTCATGTTCCTAGAAGCATATCGTCTTCATTCCCTCTCATCATTTGTCTAATATGTATCTTATCATCTCGATATGTCAATAGACGACGTTAACACAAATAGAAATGTGGGCTGACGCACCAAACGAGATATGAGGGTATCGTTATCCGCTTCATTATGTATTCTGTCATAACCAATATCATTTTAGACAAATGAGAATAGGCAGCGCCAAATTAATTTGGCATATACTAAATAATGCACACGATAGTACAGTCACGACTTGAGACGGCATGATGAGATGGATCGACAGACAGCATCAGAGGAGACAAAATAGTGAAGAGCTGACATAATTCTTTGGTGTTTTTGCAGGTGGCCACATAAATTTTTGCGGACACAAAAGGTGAGCTGCTAACCAACAAAACATGCAACGCTGATAATAGGACATAGTCACCACGAGAAATGCTGGTGGTGGTAGCCATGCACGTGATGTTGTAGTGAATTCACTTGAATCGCACCAAATCAATCAAAACTTGTCATTCATTTTACGCTTGCAAAGCCGACCTACAACATTTCTTTCAATCATCAGGTTTGCAAAATGCTTTGGGGCCGTTGGTGCAGCACAACATTAGCGTCGTCCTGTCTGCGCTCCGTGTACCACTTTCCCAACTTGTCACCATTTTCGTACTATCGTGACCAACTGGTACTAATTGTCTTAACCATCAGCTATCATCATATTTGACATACAAGCGACTGTCGTTTATCGAATACTGAATCATCAGATGATGATTTAAAAATTGTAGTGTGGATGCTATGTAAATCGATGCGGTCTCGAAATCTCCGGTGGTCAACATAATGCACATAAGCATTGGGGCTAGTCCCTCTCGGTCTACGTCTACATCGAGCACGTAGCTAACCGAATCAGCGTTTTTCCTAAAGCTACATGAGACGTTGTCGCTATACTGCCATCACATTATTTATATGCTCGTGTCCTGCAGTTTTTTACGCGTGGCATAGGTGGTGGCGAGTCAGCAGCTTCCATGTTGGTAGTCGATTGCAAATCGAGACAAAAGTCTGACGCCTCATTCTCAAATCGCCGGGATAGCTTTTTTCATTCAGCTATGCACGACAATTCACGGATAAACGAAAAATGTCGATATGTCCCTCAGATCTCTCGCAGATGCATGTTCGGTCGTACAGAATACATCAGTGGTTGCATTATTCATTAGTTAAATATTTGGTGCATTTGTTTCGCCCTTTATCATTTTGCAATGCACCTTTTAATATCTGGTGCTCTTTTTTCGTTCGAATTTACAATCCCGAGCGCCGTGTCTTGCTTGATTTCACAAGTTTAGGATGCACCGTTAGATGCGATTGATATAGAATCTTTTATATTTCTATTTCTAAACAGTCAGTATCTGACGTCAAGTCGTTTTCCCAACAAAAGTATCTTTATCCACCCAACGAAGTAGTGACCTTCGCCTCTCGTTGCGTAATTCGACTCCGCATCAACATGTACGGCTCCACGACGGACGCCTCGTCACTGCCTGATGTATCCCAGCAAGATACACACGCCGACGTCGAGGCCCTGCGCGCCAGTTTTGCGACAGGTGCTACGAAAGACGTGGGGACACGCCTAACGCTGCTTAGAGCGCTGCAGCGTCTCGTCAACGAAAACGAAGCTATCCTGAATGAGGCCGTGTGGAAAGATTTACACAAACATCCGATGGAGTTTCTCGTCACGGAAGTGTCGTTGCTTAAGTGCGAAATCCAGGATTTTATCGATTATGTCAGCGATTGGGCCCAGCCCAAAGTCAAAATGACCAATATCGTGAACCTCCCAGGTCTGTCGTACGTCCGACCTGAACCGCTCGGTGTCGTGTGTATCATAGGTACATGGAACTACCCAATCAATTTGCTGCTCATGCCGTTGGTCGCAGCTGTGGGTGCCGGAAACTGTGCGCTCGTACGACTGCCTGGAGATGACACGACGCGGCACGTGAACAACGTCTTGTTGAAGCTATTCGACAAGTACATGGACAAACGCTACGTACGCGTGGTGTACGGGGGTGTCAATGAGACTAAAGCCATGCTGCAAGAACAGTTCGACCTCATCTTTGCTACCGGTGGCACTTTTTTGGGCAAAATTGTAGCCCAAGCCGCGGCGCAGCACTTGACACCGACGGTGTTGGAGCTCGGAGGCAAGTCACCGTGTATTGTTGATAGCACAGCTGATTTAAAGCTGGCTGCCCGACGCATTGCATGGGGAGCGTTTTTGAACGCTGGGCAAACTTGTGTTCGTCCAGATTATCTGCTTGTGGACGCAAATGTAGGAGATCAGCTCGTTCGGCTACTACAAGAGGAAATAGTGGCCCAGTTTGGCAGCGGCAACGTGCAGATGTCGGAAAGTTATGGTCGTGTGGTCAACCAACGCTCGTTTGATCGTATAGCACGTATCCTGGGAAAAGACCGCGAGCATGTGACATTCGGTGGGGAGGTCGACGAAAAGGAGCGCTTTATCTCACCGACGCTGTTGAATTTCCGCACGGATCGCAGCTCCTTTGTGTCAAGTGCTTCGATGGGCGAAGAAATATTCGGCCCCCTGCTGCCGATCTATTACTACTCCACTGGTAATTTCGATGACCCCATTGACTTCATTACTGACCGAAACAAACCACTTGCGCTCTATCACTTCAGCTCCGACAGGAAGATGAAGGAGCGTGTGGTGAATGAAACGTCGGCCGGCAGCATGGTCGTAAATGACGTCATGATGCAGCTCGCAAACGCTAACGTTCCTTTTGGTGGTGTGGGCGGCTCAGGCATGGGTGCTTATCACGGCCACTACGGTTTTGAGGCCTTTTCACACTACAAGACAATTCTATACAAGAATGGTCTGCTGGATCTTCCGCAGCGCTACCCACCCTACACACCGGCAAAGAAGCGTATTCTCAGCATCATGATGTACCCGTTTACCCGATTCCAGATGCGTTTGTTGAAAACGCTTGGCTTCGCCATGGTACTTGCCATTGTCGCGATCACTGTCAACTGCTTCGTCTAATTACGAAGCATCATCAATCGCGGCGCGATGCCCGCGATGCAAGTCTGGTATCTTGCGTCAGGGACTACAAGCATTGGATGTGTGCTTTCATGGGACAATCAAGTTGGTGGTATCCAGTTAGTCAAAAATCCACTTGCAGCCTGATCTTTGTGGGCCATTGCTTATGCTTCTGAATGAAACTTTGACCCTCGTACTCGTCTTCATTACGTATCGTACATCCTTGAGGTCCTAACAATTCGCATTTACTATTTCCTACAGCTGAAGATGCTCCTATTGTTTCCGATCTGTGCTTCCGCTCCCTCTCTCTACCATTTAGCAATCGATCCTTTGTAAAGAAAAACTTGATATGCTTGTCGACCATAGATATTCGTTGCCGATGTGAAGCACCACCATGCGATCATGCGCCTGTTTCAATAACACTGTAAGCGATACTACTTGGTCGAGTGTCTTGCGATGGTCATCCAGTCCAACGTAAAATTGGAGGATCCCGCCCGCTTATCGTGATCAGCACTTGCTCTATCTCGATGTTGATGTGACGTGGCTAGTATGTTAGTTTATCCCTGTATCAACTGGACCAGTAAACGACTACCACTCGAAGTACAGCTGTCGCTGTAGGGTCCTGGTGTATACTAGCACATTACCGCCTAAAACGGCGGTAACGTATCACCTATCTGTCCAAGCCATGCCTTATATAGTGCACCCCTGATGACAACCTGAGTCAATCGCTGGAAGGCGAAGTTTGTTTGGACATCCTCTGAAATAGCTGCAAAACATCATGGCATGACACGGCTGTAAATGAGGAATGCCATTCATCGTTAACGATGAAATGATCGTGCTCCATTGTTGCTGTCTGGACGAGGTGTGAAGCCAATTGATGCTCAGAAATTATCTAGACAGCAAGATCTGGGGCAGACTTCGAACGATTTTGCGATTCGTTGAGTCGTCAGAATTAGTCGTCATGTATTGTCAATTGTTGTACGGGACGGAAGCAAGATCACGATTTGACCAAACATAAATCAATCCTTATGTACAGACGGCCACCCCAGTCTCGATGGAACGATCAGACGTGTTTCGAATGTGGTACCTTGGCTGGTCGTGTCGTGCACTGACAGACGCCTCACTTCATAATAAATTGGACAGTTGACGCAAGTAAAGTCAACTGAAGCTTCGGATTGAATGCGATATTGATAGTTATAAACGTGTTTTTTGCAATGATTGTAACTGGAATTATCCACTTACATGTATGTTATTGACGTGGCGAATAAGCCTTTTGTGACGAAAGAGTGTTGGCTGAAGAGGACTGTTTGTAACGCTTGATAAGCATTAGATCTCTACATGCAGTTTTCAGGCCATGTTCACCAATTTTCACATCACTAAGGCCAAAGTAATCGACTTATATATATCGAACGCACGTGTCCAGTCAAATGCGCAGCATAGCGGCGTTTGCTTTGTCATTGACTAACGCTACCAATGGCATGTAGTGTTTTGTGCTCTGTCGAGTACTAAGACGTAAATGTTGAGTGAATGAGATCATGTAATCCGTGAAGAAGCGAGTATTGTGCGAGACAGTACATCAAGCCCGTACGACCCTATACGCAGACGCAGAAATCGTATCGATAGAACGAGCGGAAGAAGAAGAAGCTAACTTTAATTACTTTCGAAAAATAACAAAGACTGGGAGGTAGTAGCAGCTCCAATCGTATAACATGCAGTACCCTTTCTGGCTTGAACATGGCAACATTTGTGTTGTCATGTATCGCATATTATTTTGGTTGCCTATAAGCTTCATGTTTCAGGCGACTAGCAAGGCTGCTTCGTAATGCGCTGCATGAGGAGGGAAGTGAACAGCGTCGTCATTTCAATCTTAGCCTGTCAAGTCGACGCGTAATTCGATAACCTCGTAAGTGGTGAGCATTAGTGCTACCTATCAAGAAGACATCGGTTGATCCCCGCTTTGGTCGTCGCGCGACACAAATATACTATGTGAAACTTTTGAAAAGAAAATACTTTCAGATTGTCCTATTGGCCAACAATGACATCATCTTCTCAAAAGCTATTCGTCTTATCTTTTGCATCGCTTAGGTCGAGATCTCTTAATCAATTATAATATCGCATACGAGTAGAATAAATGGAGCTACATTGTCAAGTCTATCAGACCTGTCCAGCATCGCTAACCTCCTGCACTTGCATAACTTCAGGCCATCGGGCACCGGATCGACCAAGCCCCCTTCCAGCACAACTCGCACCTACCCTACCCTCATTTGGTTCTGCACTTGATCCTATGTTCGGTGGCATCGAGGGGTAAAAGAATGCGCTTCGAACTTTAATGTACCGTGGAATTCGAATTGTTGGGGACAAGCTTCGAGCTTGGTGATGCGGTGTCGATTGCGAGGGTGTTTTGGGTATACATGTGCTGTCAACAGCATAAATTGGATTCGAACGTGCATGTGAGCCCACCATCCCAATACTGCCAGGTTAACGAAGTACACGTCACCTGATTTCATATATATATATAATGTCGAGCATCTACAGACAAAGACCACGCAGAATTGAAGGCTACATTTGCGTTGATACTAGTTTGCGCTCTGCTGCTACCTTAGATACGGAATACGTCATTTGCGCTATGTGTTAGACGCAAGACAACTTTGATATGGACCAGAGCGTTCCACGGTGAACACTGGTTCCGTTTTTTCGTCTCGCCATCTGGCAGATATAATTCTTTGGCGCTTAAACGACTTCTCTGTCAGGCGCAGATTAGCGATGTTATTAAAATGGCGTGGAGCTAGCAGGGGAAGTCAGAGTCATCCCAGATTTTCATATTGCGGCGAACACTTATTTCTACAATTTGCACGGCGGTGTATTAGATACTTCACGCCTTGATCGGTGGAATGTAAGTTCTCGACGTGCTGATTTGGTTAGGGACATTCCTCTGATAGTACCTGGTCCAGCAGTGAGCACAATGGGATAAGTATCAGGATAGTAGAGCCCCGAAATGTAGTGCGGGTTCGAACATCAAGGCGTGTATATAATCTTTCAGGCTGTGCGCAAGAGAACGCGAATAGCGAATTATTTCGGTCATTGCAACGGCACACTTTGAAGGTGGCGAAACTATCTGTACTTCGACGTCGGACTATGTTACAGCATTTATCTTGGCCGACCGGTGGTATAAATGTAAAATCGATCTCCGCGAGGTTCTTTTGGCGACGACTATACCGCGCTCCGAGGGCTGACATTCAGCCATAGACAGCGGATGAGTCGTGCATATATGTTTGACTGGAGGCAGCTTTATTGGTTGCGCGTACGCCTGGTCCCTCACCACCGAGGGATGAAGAGCGAGGCAATAAACCTGGTCTTACCGATTTATCAGCGGAAATTCGGCGTAAAGTTGAGGAGTGACGGCGATTATGGCAGAGAGCCAAGAAAGAGCGTCTCCTCGTTCAGCACACTTAATATCAGGACGCGACGTCCCGACGTTTCTACGCTCGAGTGTCGACAAAAATTTGAGACAATTCCATTGTATCCCTGGGTGCAAATGCTTCGTACGGGCCAGCTCGGTCTCAGACATTGTCTGATGACATGGCCGACGGTCGGGAGCTTATTTTGAATTTTTCTTTTGATATCATCGACGCAATTACAGCGTTTTTTTTTCAGGTTCACCCCTCTCGACTGAGATGACGATTCAACTGTGACTTCAGACATTTCTCAAGGCGATGTGAGAGCGACCTTGAAGAGGCTTAAGCGTCGGAAATTCGCAGAGCCTGATAAATTATACAACACTTTCTACAGAGATTATGTGGACGCGCTCGCGCCTGTATTCGCTGCTTTGTGCACCAGATGGCTCAAATGGAGCAAGTCACCGGCGTCATTTGGTGAAGCGAATATTCAGTATATGATGCAATTTGCGGCCGCCGCCTTGCCGCTTGATCATCGCCGGATCACTCTGTTCAACAGCGACTACAAGTATTTACCAAAATTCTCTCGTGGCGGGTGCGGCCGATTCTGTCGCATCTTGTATAGCAAACCGCATCTTACCATAGGGTGAAATTGAAGACTGGAAACTACTGGAGTGGGAAAGGAAGACGAAGCGACAGGACGAACATATTTAAGAGGAATTAAGTGCGACATGACGAATATCTATAACGTACGTAGCATAGCAAGAACCAGATCTGTATAGCTGAATACTGATCCCGTCAGTTCGAAAGTTACTCAATGGAAAACAAATTGTTTGTGAGTGTTGTCGTGGTGCAATATTTTCTGCTATCTTGTTCTGCTGGGTCATTTTTTTGTCTCGCAGCGATAGATCCTTACAAATATGATGTTTTCACGACGGTACGCAAAACAATCACCCTTTACAACAATCTACATGGAACCATTATTCTATTTCTCAATTTTTACAAGGCATACGACAACGCCCATTTCTACTTTCGGCGACTTCGTGGCTTGGGTTTTCGCCCCACTTCGTCTTAGTCGTAGCGGCCTTACATCACGACACGATGTGTCGATTTCTTGTTGATGTATGTCGCTCGGGATGGCGTGAGGTGAATTAAATAATTAGGCAGGGATGCTTTCGACATTACTTCTCTTAATTCTCGCCATTGACAATATCTATCGTGTGGAGATTTAGGGATATAAGAATTTCTTGGAATACCTACCACATCTTGATGGTGTACTACTAATTCTTAAAGTTCTATGGCTACGTGAACGCTCGCGATCGGTCTGCGGTCACGCGAGCTGTTACGGTATTCGAAGATTTCGCTCAGGTGTCGGGTCTCGGACAAATCGATCGAAATAAATGGTCATTGAGCTGAACCCTCGAGGATCTGCTCTGCCACTTGACGCAGGTGATCTCACTGTGCAGTTTCCCAGCGACTCTTGCGGGTATCTTGGTGTTTTAGTGGGGCAACAGGACGCGGTGGAAGAAACCTGGAAAAATGCATCCGTCAGGTCTGGGTAATTCTCGACATAGCCTAATAGAAGACTTACAACTTGAAACAACGTGCATAGATTGCCAGTGCCATTGCGGTTCCAACATTATCCTTCGTGTCACTGCCCTCCTCCTTTGTAGACCCCTGATTGCGCAAATTGTTCTAAACATTTTCCGAGGCGTTCGTAACGACAAGAGGTCTTGACCCTGATCCCCTTGCAAGATGGCTTCACTACCAATTCAGCAGGGTGAACTAGTGTTGACTTATGTTCGAACGAATATATATTGTCTAGGGGGGCAATAGCAGTCGTTTATAGGCGGATACTGCGTTCACGCGCAATTTACTGATTGATGAATTTTACGAGGTCTTAACGATTCGGGTCCAGCTTACATAATATCTTCTTTAACGAAAGATAAGGACACTTAATAACGAGCGACGCTATAGTTACCGTCCGAGACATAGTAAGACTTTCAGCAAATCGACATGCCCGTAAAGGTGATGTCAAAGAGGTCTCCTGACGAGCCAACTCCTTTACACTAAGAGTCTTCTACGACTATAATGACGATGGCGGTGTCACATCTATTGTTCGACGGGCAATGGATGATAAACTACGGGTTGGGATGAGATCTGACGTAGCAAAACCGGAGCAGTTCAACCACATCGGGCTAATTAAGGCCACATTCTAGGATATGTTTTGGCTAAGAGATCGACGGAGTCAGACTTAAACCGTGAACCGGGCTACATTTTTGCGGATCACACGTGCCTTATCGACACATTGTCGTTGGAGATCATCCGGTGTATCCTTGTGTTCATTTTGACTACCAGTGATATGACAACTAGATCAACTGTGAAGCGGCGGCATTTTGGGTCTTTTGTCTCTCCCTTTTAAACAATTTCACATCGCTGGTTATTTGGTCAATTGAGCCGGGGTCATTGATTTCGTACTCAACGAGATTTTTTTGGTCTCATGACTGTCTCCTCAAAACTGCTGGTACATCGCTGACATATTTCGATAGGGAATAGAATGCGATGTAACATCAATCTATTTGATGTGGCATGTGATGTAGCCGCATCTTGATCCAGTGGGATACTTGTCGACTTTTACCATCATCCGGCGCTCACGCGAATTGTTAACATGTGGCCTGTAAGTCGCTGATGGCGTCCCACCCGAACAGATTATAGTCGAATGGTCTCCCGGCGGCTCTGATTTGAACGAACTTGACTTTGCGATGAACGTGTGGCAAACACGTATTTTACGTGGTTCTGGAAGGCACACCGCTGATCACTTGGAAATATACTCGCCGAATACGAACGCCCTTTTCGACCAGCGCCTAGACGCTGTATCGTCTGATTGTCAACAGTTTTTTGGTCTGAAATGGTCTACCCAATATCTGTCGTGCCCATCAACTAAGTGTGTGGTGGCTGTTTTTAGCCATGACAATATAAATTTTGAACCTTCCCTCGTGCGCGTCGCCAATGGTATCATCTGTAGAATGATGTGTGTTCGTTGATGCACTTGTTCCAGAAGATGTAGAAGTAAAAGTGAATATATTTAAGCATTAACCTCCCTCGTTCGTTAATACCTACACATGCATGCGAAACGGACTGCAACTATACCGTCTATAGTGCACGTCTATCCCGCTCCATCCCACCTGTTACGACATCGACAAGACGACATGGTAATATCGTCGCCTCGTCTCATATGTCGCAACATCCTGGTGGTCCGACGTGGCGACATCGTCGCCTCGTCCCATCTATCAAGATGTCAAACTTGTTAGCCAATCAGGTACGATTGTAACTTACCGTGTCACGGGGTATTTGTCTTGACCCTCGCGACTTGTCAGAAACGATATCTTCTAATACTCCTCCTCAATCGTATCCGGAGGGGTCTTCAACTTAAACATCGCGCGCAGATCCTTCATCCTTGGTGCCGGTAGTGCCTTAGTCAGGAGATCAGCAATCATCTCGTCTGACTTGATGAAGCGTGGTTCAATCTCTTTTGCTTGTGCGTAGTGGCAGATAAACTTGAAACGAATATCCACATGCTTGGCACTTGACGAACTCCTCTCGGTCTTTAACAAGTTGATGGCTGCTTGGTTATCCATCCACATCGGCATTGGCTTGACGATTTTCATGTTTAACTCGCCAAACAGCTCCTTCAAACCCAGTAGTTCGCGACCAGCGTGAGACGATGCAATGAACTCAGCTTCCATTGTGCTTAGCGACACCCCGGTCTGCTTCTTGCACGCCCATGAAACGACAGCGCCATCCACAGTAAGGACGTATCCAGTGACCGACTTGCGGTCCGACTTGTCCGCAGCGTAGTCCGCGTCGCTCCAGCTCTCAATCTTGATTGGGACGTCCACGCCTTGTGAACTGTTGATGCATAGCTTCAACGTCTTGGTCTCCTTCAGATACCTCGCGACTTGTTTCGTTGTTCTCCAATCCTTGACCGTCGGCTTGTGGGTCTGCCGGGTTGCGCGGTGTACCGCAAAAAAATGTCCGGTCGAGTACAACGCGCAATCCACAGTAAACTTCCGACGAGTGACTGAAATGCCTTGATGCTTGCATCTCCATCCTTGGCGGTCGGCTTCAATGACTCTGAATTCGACTCATCGTCGTCGTTGCATTCGTTTCCGATTGGAGATCGAACACCGTTAGCAGTAGCCAGTCCATGTTACTTTAGCAGTGAGTCGATGGTAACCTCTTGGTCCAACACGTAGCCTTCATTTTCGTTCAGCTTGATCCTCAGTCCGAGGAACTTGTTCACAATGCCGAGGTCCTTGATCTCGAGAGATGCCATGTCCTTGAAAAATTGTCCGACGACAGCGTTCGAAGTTCCAGTCACCAGTATGTCGTCGACGTAAACACCGACAACCGTTAGATCCGTACCGGTTCGGTTGACATAGAGGCACATGTCCGTCGTGCATTGTTTGAAGTTTAACTCGGTCAGCTTGGAGTGTAGTAGTTTGCTTCACAATCTTCCAGCTTGTTTCAAGCCATAAAAAGACTTCTTGAGCAACAGTGCGAGCTGTTTGGTCGCGTCCACACCATGATAGGCCAAGGTGTCTTCGTTAACTTGCATACCACTTGGTATCTTCATGTAGATGTCGAGGTCCTTTTCCTGATCGGCCTTGACATATGCGTTTGGCACATCGCCGTGACGAGCAGGCACATTCCATCTTCGTGAGAGGACCAGGATCACCTTGACTGTCCCGAGTTCCATAATCGCGGCAAATGTCAAGGTGTAGTCGACTCCAAACAATTGCTCGTTTCCACATGCAACGAGTCTGGCCTTGTATCTCTCGACATTCCCGTCAGCATCGGTCTTTGTTTTGAAAACCCATTTATTGTGGAGTATGTGGGCGTTGTCAGGTGGAACGACAACCGCCCACACACCGTTCTCCTCCAGTGCGTCGAGTTCATCCTTGATGGCCACAGCCCATTTATCCTTGCTGTCGCTTCGCACAGCCTCGCCATAGTTTTTCGGGTCCCGAACAGCGTTGACGATGTCGACACCCTCACCTGAGATAGTGACTTCGCTTGATGTATCTTCGTCATTTCGGCGTGATCGTGTCATGTGTGGATCACGAGTCCATTCTGATGGCTTTGCACTTGATTTGCTCGTGCCACCTTGGTCACCGAGCTCCTCCTGACCTTCGGTACCATGTAACGTTTTGGTCATGTTTGGCCTTTGGATGTTATCCAAGGTTTCGACGTTTTTCACGTGTTGAGTTACTACCACCACACGATCCATTGGTATGAAGACCCGATAGCCTTTCATCTCATCGCTCTTCCCGATGATGATCCTCTGTTTGCCACGGGGACCCAATGACTTGTTCGAGGTCGTTCGATGCACAGTGCATGAGGACCCGAAAACCACAATGTCACTTAAGACGGGTGTCTTCTTGGTTAGCATCTCGATGGGTGAGATGCTACCTTCGTAAGCCTTGGTGGGACTTCGATTTAAGATGTATGCTGCATATTCTGCAGCATCACCCCAAAACGTCAAGGGTAACCCACTTGCAAACACCATGCTTCGCACCATATTCATGATAGTGCGATGCATGCGCTCGGCTTTGCCATTGCTGACCTGGTTGTCACGCTCGCTCACTTGGCGAGAGACACCGACTTCCTTGCAAAAAACATCCAGAGGTTTGTACTCGCCTCCACCGTCTGTACGTAAAACATGTATACGGCAATTAAATTGGCGTTCGAAAACCACCAAAAAATTCTTGAAATGCATCGCAGCAGCATCTTTGGTCTTCGCTAGGAACACCCGGCAGTAATTCGACCTATGATCAATGAAATTGATCAGGTGTCGATTGCCGAGTCGATCACGGGGGGTCATAGGACCTTTCAGGTCTGAACAGACCACGCCTCCGATCACGTCAATGGGTGAATTCAACCCACTGTCCTTCCGCGATTGTCGGTTCTTTGTCTGCTTGCCTTGTGCACAGGCTAAGCACTTGACGCGCTTGGTATCAGTCAGTTTGATACCAGAGGCGGGATCCCGAGCCATCTTTATGATGGTGTCGTAGCACAAGTGCCCTGGACAGTGATGAAAATAAAACAGGGTTCCATGTTGAACGTCGTTCCTTGTTCTACTCTTGATGTCGTCGACGACCGTCATGATAGCTTCTCTTGGTGATCCGAAACCATTGGAACCATTGATCGTAGCTCCTTTGAAAACTTCAACGACCAGTACACTATTGATCCGATCGACATCCATAATAGGTAATCCACCGAATTGCGAAACCATGACACGCCTCCCTTCTCGATACTCAAGGATGCATCCCTTCGACTCGAGTTTCCCAAACGAGATGATGTTGCACTCCAAGTTTGATGCGTATTGAACATCGAGAAGACGTATTGTCTTAGTTAATCCAAGTGCTTTGACCCGGATCATCACACTTCCTTGCTTGGTGATCCGAAGTGGTTCACTGTCCGACGCAGCGGTGAAGCATTTGGTGTTGCAGTCCACCGCATCTTCCAGCAAGCTCAAATCGTTAATCAGGTGACGACCTGAGCCGCTGTCCAGCACCCAGTGACTTGGCGAAATCGTCCGATGTACTGGGAGAGCCAAGACGAAATCTGCATCTTGCTTCTTCTTGGTACCCTTTGGGCAGTTCATCTTGAGATGCCCGGTGCTGCCGCAAAGGTAACACTGCTTGGATCGCTGTGGACCATGTTGTTTCTTGGTCCGTTCGATCTTCTTATGTTGGTTGTTTGGTTCAACAATGTTGACAGCATCCCGACCGAAGTGCTTCACGCGAACTGCAAGCTCCGTTGACTGTGCGAATTGCGCGAGCTCTTCAGCTTGACGAAGATAGTCAATCCTGTTCAAATTCAGGCGGGACAACATAGTCGTCCGCATGGATGGATCGGCATAATGCACGATGTTTTCCAGTACGAGGTTGTCCGCACCTTCACATGCGTCGCTCACAGCGGTCAGGTACAGGAAGTGTTCGGTCCAGCTACGCTGGGGTGACTTGGCAGCAGTAAACAGCTTCATAGTCTGGGCAGGTGTTATCTTGGTGTTGAAGGTCTGGAGTAACCTTTGCAATGCATGCTCCAAGGTTTGGCTCTCAGACCACCAAGTTTCCACCTGCCGCCGGTAATGCTTCTGCGCCGTACCAGCGAGGTGTTGGCCGAGGACATCCACCTTGATATCTTCAGGCCATCCAAAACCGCAGGCGCGTTCCGAGAACGCAACCTGCCGGACAAATTCCTTGCCCCATTCAATGAAACCACTCTCAAGGCCATGGTAGAGCTCCTTTCCATCGAAAGGTTGCAAAGCAAGCTTCCTTTGGCGTCCATCCGGTACACCTTGGTGTACCTGTCCGGGCTGGTGTTGCACCGGACCTGGTACTTGCATACCCGGGTATACTCCCGCGAGCATGGCATGTCCCTGAATTCCAGGCTCGAGACCCCGAGCCATTCCATGGTTGACATTTGCCTGGGCCGGCGCGTCAACCATGTGTTCCCCGGCCAGATCCGGTCGTCGGACACCGAAGTAGGTGGCCGGCGAGACATTCGGTGAACGTTTAGGGGGTGGGGTACGCTCCAAAGCCTGAAATGTTATACCGGCCCCTGAACCGAGAACCGAACCAAAGACGCTCGACTCCGCAGATTCCATGCGTTGGCCTCCAACTTGTTCGCGTTGGGAGGATTCCATCCTGCCCATCCGTTCCGACAAGTCGCCAAGCATGGCGAGCATCTTGTCCAGTGCCGCCGCGGGCACTGCCGACTTTTCTTCTAGTTGGTGGTCCTCGGTCGTTTCTCGACCATCGACCACCGCAGCGGGTGTGGCTCCTTGAGCTGCGCCGGCAACACGATTCTTTGGGCTTATAACCTGTAGAATGATGTGTGTTCGTTGATGCACTTGTTCCAGAAGATGTAGAAGTAAAAGTGAATATATTTAAGCATTAACCTCCCTCGTTCGTGAACACCTACACATGCATGCGAAACGGACTGCAACTATACCGTCTATAGTGCACGTCTATCCCGCTCCGTCCCACCTGTTACGACATCGACAAGACGACATGGTAATATCGTCGCCTCGTCTCATATGTCGCAACATCCTGGTGGTCCGACGTGGCGACATCGTCGCCTCGTCCCATCTGTCAAGATGTCAAACTTGTTAGCCAATCATGTACGATTGTAACTTACCGTGTCACGGGGTATTTGTCTTGACCCTCGCGACTTGTCAGAAACGATTTCTTCTTATATCATCTGCTTGATCGGTGACGATGTCCCGGCACTTTCACGGATTAGAATCAAGCGTCTGGGCGTTTGGCTCGGACCTCACGGGAATTCCTTAGCATGCCTGGGATGTGTTTTTAAATAATCTAGACCCAAGCGCTGATTGTCGAAAGCTCAAGCCGCAATCCCAGTATTTTGATCACGGTGGCTTTTTGTAGTATCTACAACAATTGATTCTATGTTTAAGCTCCTCCGCCGCATGGGCAACTCATCTTTGACTCAGAACATACACACAGCAGCGCCAATAATCTGTTTTGACGGTCGATTCGACGGTTCAGTGGGTCAACTTACTAGTCTGATATGGGATAAGACAGGCAACGTTTCCGGCACGCAAAGTCAATATGAGCCTATGCCTTCCATTGATCCGATGAATTGCCGTCGATGCACATGCTGCCTCACGAAAGATTCCCGGGAATTCTATACCTTCTAAATTTTGACGGGGAATATCGGGTATATACATGTCCGGGGGGATCTGGATCCGGCTTTCGCCAACTCTACATTCATACTTATGCCGCTTGCGTCATGTTGATATCGACCGTGGCTCACGATTCCACCGTTATTAATAACAATATGCGGAATATTGGGAGCTTGTGCACGGTCTTCCACGCGCGAAGGGCAGCGGCTATTCACCTCTGCATGTCATCGGCGACTGTGCGCTAGTGCTTTCGCAACTACAAGCTTTACACACATCCCCGCTCAAGCCACATCTAGTGCGATTATATTTCGAATTACACACTATCGCTCACTGGATCGATGTCGACAGCTGGGATAAACATATTCTCACCTTCAGAGAAACGGCGGATAGACTGGCGAATTTTGCAATGAACACCGAAAATCATATTCAAGTGCATACTACCTGCGACCCATGGAACTGTTTAAGAGATTACAAATTACATCTACAATGATGTAAACCACTGGATGAAGGTCTGTTGCATCGACAAACATGTAATACAAAGCTCCGTTGTGACTTTGCGGAATTATATCATTTCGAGACTAGAGGCCGCGCGTAGGTGCTCTGCTGTCAGGGCCTGAATGATACTAAGTCATTAAATAAGTCTACTTCTGACTAACTTAGTTGCCCAGCGACAGCATATTGTAGGTTGCACTCTTAATAAAAAATAAATTACCTTCTCACTCGCTGAACCTACTACTTAGAATGTAACAGGGCACGCTTACCAGATAACTGGTAAGACCTTGTGTTGACTAAACACAAGGCTGCGTACTCCCGACGTCACGTACACGTGGCGTGAGGAATCGCGAGGAAGTAAACATATTGAGGGAAGCTCTGTATAAGGGGAAACTAGAACAGTAATAATATGATTAATTTTCTTTTGATAAACTGTTTTTGTCTTAGTCTAACTATTTTAAACTACAATATCCTATGTGGGTTGCTTGCTAGCCACCCATTATGCGCGTCCAGCAGCAATTGGTGGTTGATATGGTTGATGTACCGTGTACATCAACCTTAAAGTGGAGCACCAAAGAATGTTACCCTCGAGGGCAACATTCAGTCAACATCACCTCGTCTCGAGTGGTGTTGATTGAATATTATCTAATTCGATAATATTCAAAAATTGATACATTTGTATCAATTTTTATGTAACGGGCTCACCCCGTTACGATGACACCCACAGCTCACATTTCCATTATGACCACAGTTAGCACTACATTTTCTTGGATCAAGAACGAAGATCTCGAAAGAGACAATACCGGCGTAGTGCGAATACAATTTGTCTATATGGTCATGCAGATGGTATACGGCATATTTAGATTACGCACCAATCGTGCCAGCAAATCGTGTCTCGACATACTTGGTCATACAACAACATACCAAGTACTGGCGAAAAGGGCTGTGCTCCGACCAGATGCTCACGTGCGACGAAGTTTTGGCTGATACGGTTCATGTTTGACATCGCACTTACTGCTGCATCCATGGATTGCGTAACACAGCTACGCTTCCATGTATGCAGTTGTAAAAAGAGAGCAAGTCTGCAGCTAGTGAGTGCATCATCACATCCTACTTGAGCTGATGGAAAGTCACGCGAAAGCTGTCGATGAGGTCGCCAGGAGTCTTTGTACATACTTTTGCACTTGATGTATAACAGTGCAATACCAACTACCGTCTAAAACTCGTCGGACAGTCTACAATGGGACCGCCAATGGTTCTTACTGTGGCAGCATGGGTAAATGAAAAGGAAGATCACGATAGCAAAGTAACTACAGTCTAATATATGCTGAAACGTCACACAAACGTTGGCCGCATCATACTATATCGTGCCCGAGGAGTCGGCTGTGATCACTACGTCAAATTCTCATGAGATAAAGCTTTTAGCATCTCTCGATCTTTCTGACCGTGATTCGAAACGCTCTTGCTCCTAGTCTGTCGACGTCTGAGACCCGTACAATGTTAACAACGAGTCCGTGGCTAACTTGTGAATGTTGACCATCTTCTTAGCGGCTCCAAATCACTTGTTGTGGCTACCGGCGACTTGACATACCTCATGGTGTGAGTAGCAATCCGACCAACAGATGGTGTTTTCTATGTGCTCCCTGCTGCCATGCACTTGCCGATTATAGCACAACTGTTTGTAAGGACCATGCAAGCAGCTTGTACATTGGACCAGGAGAAGTCAAGTCAAAAGACCACCCTGGCGGGGCGCAGGTTTTTTGTCCATTCACTCTCTGCTACCATACAGGCATGCAATGAGCCGCATTCTACGAACAGATCTCGCAATGTATCGCTCCAAGTCTAGCAACCTTTACTAGTGTCGCGAATGTTGGTGAAAAAAGAGCTCCGATGTTGCGTCACCGCGTCTCTGGTGCTATTTGCATCCCCGTCTGAGGTAGTACATATCGTACTGTCGTCCAGCCACCTCATTGGTGTTACGGCAGCATAAAGTGACACCTAGAACGACAGCACTAGTCTTGTGGCCATGCAAAATGTGCCGCGCGGTCGTTCCGCTCAGCTCGATTTGTACCGGTTGAACACATATACGCATTCAACATTGCCTAGCCCCTTTTGGCGCCACCCAATTTACGTTCGCATTGCAGCAGAAGCTATGACAATGCTATGCAATCCGTAGCAATGCGCGTGGTGATGCCTAGCGATTGACTACACGTCTTTCGGTCTGTTCAGCGACCAGAGAGCCTACCATGTGATCTGCAAACACGGCCGACTGCAATCGACGATGCGGAACCCTGTGGAGACACACCGGTGAGCTCCTCCTTCGTTCTCGTTCGAATCGAATAGAGCACAGGCACGGGTCTGTTCACCCGGTGTGGATGTTTTGCACCCGGCCACAATGTAAACTGGGGAGCTAAGTGCCATATGCTTTCTCGTCACGTTGCAGTCGCTGGTAAACCGTTTCAATTGCATGTATTGCGAGTATCCGATAAGAAACGGCATCTCCACATGTCGTTAACCTGCCGAATCCGATTGCAAGATCGTGGCTGGAACGACCGCAACTGTAAATTCAAGCCTGCACGAACCACGAGGGCTATCCCATATGGATAACATAGATCATGTCAAGATGGTCATATATTGTTGCTCACCACCTCTTGCAGACCGTTTGCCCCTATCAACACATGCACAAGCACCACCTTTCCTGTACTTTGTATCTAATCGCTGCGATACGCTTCCATTGCACAAAGCTTAGCTGCTCAGGTAGCTCATTTTGCATTCGACGCTGTACCTCGAAGCAAAGCATTCTCTGATCAGACATCCATCCTACCAAAATCACCGATTGGCAATACGTATTCTGTGCTTCTCTCGAATGTTCATTGGCAACAAGAGTATTGCCTTGCTCCTCGCGGTAGCGGCTGTCTTTACTGGCACAGACGCAAAGGACGAAGCTGCTGAATTTGGCGGATTTCCAGGTATGGGCGGCATGGGAGGCGGATTTCCCGGTATGGGCGGCGGACTTCCTGGTATGGGAGGCATGAAAGGTGGACTTCCTGGTATGGGTGGCATGGGAGGTATGGGCGGTGCTAAACCTCCTGGAATGGGCGGCATGGGCGGCATGGGCGGCGGACTTCCTGGCATGGGCGGTATGGGAGGTATGGGCGGTGCTAAACCTCCTGGCATGGGCGGCATGGGCGGCGGACTTCCTGGTATGGGCGGTATGGGAGGTATGGGCGGTGCTAAATCTCCTGGCATGGGCGGCATGGGCGGCGGACTTCCTGGCATGGGCGGTATGGGAGGAATGGGCGGTGCCAAACCTCCTGGCATGGGCGGCATGGGCGGCGGACTTCCTGGCATGGGCGGAATGGGGGGAATGGGCGGTGCCAAACCTCCTGGCATGGGCGGCATGGGAGGTGGATTTCCTGGCGTAGGTGGTGGCGCTGGAGGCGTCGGTACTTCTGGTGGAGGCGGCGGCAAGTCGGTATCAGGAATGGGCGGTGGAACGGGCGGTACAAGCAGTATGTACTCCGGCACAGGAGGTGCAGGACCTAGCGGCGGTCCTAGCTACACGATGCCTGCTAGTACCACCGGCGGGGCAGGGCCAGGGACAGTACATCCACTTGCTCCAAGCACCGGAGCCGGGTTTTCGAATGGCGCAGGAGCTGGGCCTCCTCCGGTTGTTTCGGGTGGCGCAGGAGCTGGGCCTCCTCCGGTCGTTTCGGGCAATGGCGGACCAGTGACAAGCGGTGGTGCAGGCCAGGGCGGACCTTCCGTATATGGCAACCCAGCCACTGGAACTGGGACTGCTGGGCAGGGTGCCGCTGGAGACGCTTCAAATGTGAAGCAGTATCGCCGTCTTCGATCCGAGTAAGAACGTGCGTGTTTGGTTTTTCTTGTTCGTTTGTTTGCCAGTAGGTCATGTGTCACCGTTCATGCATTTGTCTTTCGTAGCGAATGTAAACAAAGCCGTCGCTCATTGCACTTAAATACCACCGTGTCGTAATACACATGTTTATTCATTTCAAGGAACATAAAAACCACCGTTTATATACGGAAATAAATATGCCTCATTTAATCACGAAAATATATAAATTGCCATACGTCCTAGAATATTCAAGTTAATGTGGTGCGCATAAACCCACTCTTCCTTGGTCATTTTCGTTTGGGAATTGCTATTTCCACCATACTTTTGCTGTTTCCACCACACTTTTGGCAAGCCTCACCATACTTTTAGGGCCCTGATAGCTGGACTTTACCCTATTGATACATGAGCCACACATCCAGCGTAACCACCTTATCTGACCAATCAGAAGCAACGGACGCGTAATGCGGTGTGATGCTTATCTAATCATCAACACTGAACCCAATTCAACCTCACCTCTAGCAGCTATCTTCTAATTAGTGGTAATTTTGGTTGTTAGGCAACCCGCGACGCAACCAAATAATTTGATACATAGCGCTTCGATGCCGTTGGCACCACAGCTGCACGGTCTTTCACGTTGCTGGGCACAGCAAGAAATAGAAAGGTGTGTCAAGCTATCAGGGCCCTATCAACGGTCACTCTTTATTTTGCACTGCCAGGCAGCATGAGCCTGTTGCGCCCTGAGATGCTGCAGGTGGTCGCATAGAGCCTCGGGCGCGACGACGTGGGCAAAGACTGCATTGCTGAGCTGATGACGGAGGTAGATCTGCGAGTGCGGGAAGTCGTTCAGGACGCGCTTAAGTTCCAGCGGCACTCGTGACGGCCGAAACTGGAACCCACACACATCAATTAGGCGCTCCAAGTGCGGGCTTTAGAGTTACCCTATCTCTATAATATAGCGCCACCAGGCGGTCTTAATAAGGCACGCTATTGACTTACACGAGTCGTTCGTTTCATGAACATTCTAGAGTTTGTATGGCTTTGCAGCCCCTGGCACCGTCAAGTACAAGCCGTGCAAAGACAGCGAGTCGCTCTTTTTCGAAGTGGAGGGAGAGCTGGAGCTGTCGATGATGCTGATATGCTCCGCTAAGTCTGATCCGATTGCAACCGGTGCTCAATGTGCACTGACTGGCCGTCAATGGCGTGCAACCCCTTATACCTGAGAACGAGTCCGTGGAGGACGATTCGACGTGCTACACGTCCATCAAGGACGAAGCGTTTGTCAACAATGTCGACAAAAGCCTCGAGTGAAGCACGTGCTAACCGAGGAAATGCAATTGTACTACACTTAGGTGACAGAGGCCATTAAGGGTGACGACTTTGAGCTGCAATGTGCAGCTTTCTCTATCTCACCCAAGACCCGGGCATCAACCGGCTGTTGCCTTATGTTCACGCTTCATTTACAAGGAAGTGAAGCACAGCAATCACTACTTATCACTGCTGCTGATTTACTCATGCAAACTTGCCGCTGTTTGGTGACGAACCAGAATCTACATGTCGAATTCTACGTACGTGGTCGTTCTCGGACACGCGTTCTGGATGATTCTAACCCTGTTATCGTCGTCATGTGTGGTGATGAATAAATGTAGCTACATCAAATGATTCCTGCTATTCTGACCCGCGTGCTGGGTCAACAGTCTGCGAAAATTCAGCGGACAATTACTGGGCTTCGCGCAAGTACGCGGTCAAAACGGTGGCTCAAATTTGCGAGCGCTACGGTGAGAAATACGTCAATATCCAGGCCCGCGTACCGAAAACATACCACAAAGCAATCACAGGTCCAGTGTGTTTGTTCTCGACACAATTTGGTGCCCTTAATGGTTTCTGCCCCACGTTTTTCTGCGTTAATATGCGGGCATGACTGACCGTTTGGACGTTTGTTCTGGCCAGGTATTCTGTTTTTGGGCTCTTAGTGATGGATAGTATGCTATTTCTTAATCTAGAAGGAAAACTATCGAAGATTGGGGCCAGCAGTCTCGTCGTCCAATCCTGACCTTATTGAAATACTTGAGGCACAGAATTGTCTCGGCATCCTCGTGGTAAGCAACGTTTTGTTGCAGCGGTGCTCGTTGCATGATCGAACTAATGTGTACTGTTTGACATCATACAATGCACAGCACGCTTCGGGAGCCTACTTTTTGATGTCTAAGGCTATGGATCGCGGCGTGTCGCCATCGCTGTCGTCGTCTACTCTAGGTGGTATCATAACTCTTCTATACGACGCATTTGGAGAGCGCCTTTTGCCGTATATTCGGTCAGGCCGGGCATTAAACATGCTTGACATGTGCATCCAGAAGACAAGCGTCGCCTATCTAAAAATGGATGTTTTGTGTTGGAAACATCTCGAGATATCATGAATGTACTGATGATGATGATGATGATGATGATTATGATGTCAAACTAATTCTTTGCGATCGAGTATTGGCTTTCAAGGCAGGGTCGCTGGTCGTCAGAATAGTGCAGAGGCACCAGCTATCTGCGTATACAAGCCAGAAAGAACCAAGATCGATTGACTTGCGATGCTCCTTTGGTTTGCTCTTGCCAAACAAAATGTGACGCACTTGGGACACTCTGCTGGATGGTGTTGACACATACTTTGGACGCCTTTGCAGTACACTGAAATAGACACAAAGTATTTGAATGAGTCAAATTGGCATCGGATCGGCAATTAAAGACGGGCATGACTAAGCCTATCTCTATTCCCACCCACTAGTCACATGGTTCGAAAACAGCTTGCAGGGATCAGTCAGGCTGGTGAAGCTTGACATGTCGCTAGAGCTTACAGATGGCTGCGCTTTAGCAGTCAGAAAAAACATTCTTCCGCAGCTAATCTTTTTCAGTGGTTGCACACTCAATATGCTGTGAGAGCTTCGCCAAACATGGCCAGTAATTGCTGTTCGGACAACGAAACGTCGTATACTAAGTCGATATACACACTCTCGATATCGGAAGAAGTTCAGTGCAAGTATCTGATGCACGAATTTAGTTACTATGTACTCCTGTTATGCTGCCTCGTTTTTAAAGCTCACCGAGGCGTTTCTACTTGCACTCAGAATTTACACTCATGATTCGGAACCTTGCTAGCTGGACCACACTCTTTAGCATCGAATTTGCTTCCACATAATAGTGTTAAAAAGACGTTACACCGCATAACGCTCTCGTTGCTTCTGATTGGTCAGATAAGGGGGTTACGCTTGATGTGTGGTTCACATATCAATAGGGTAAGGTATAGCTATCAGGACCCTAAAACTTTGGTGGAGCTTGCTAAAAGTGTGGTGGAAATAGCAAAAGTGTGGTGAAAATGCCATTCCCTTTCGATTTCCCATTTTACGGCCGTGAGCAACCCCCGACCTGTTCGGGAAGCCGCGGAGAGGGTTCTGCCGCGGTCGTGCTGCGCTTGCAACCACGTGTTGCAGGCGCAGACGCAGACGCGAGATATAAGTACGTAAACGCGTCTTCGTATCATCAGTCGCTGCCGTAAACGCAGTCAGTCGGGGCTAATTTGTTGATACTAATGCTTTTACTTTTGTTATTGTTGTTTAGATTGCTATAATTATTGCTACTGCTGTTGTTGCTGCTGTTGTTGCTGCTGTTGTTGCTGCTGTTGTTGTTGTAGGTGCTGCGGTTGCGGTTGTTGTTTCAGTATCTATTGCTGATGATGCTACGACTGTTGCTTCTGCTGTTGTTTTTGTAGGTGCTGCGGTTGCTAGTAATGTTGTTCTGCTTGTGGGATCGCATTTCTTTTCCTACTTTTCAGTTAGAATACTGTAAAACGCTTCATCATATCAATAGACTCCAATGAATCTATTTTTTCTTGTTATGATTTATTGATGACTTCAATGTTTGCAGACTTCTTCGTCTGCAGGTATATTTCAGGAACGAAATTGTGATGATGCTCAAGCGTATTCGTCGAAGTTTTTGTCAGTTAATTAAACAACAGCGTAGTAAAATCATTATCTGTCCTGATTCACTCGAGTATTCTAGGACGTAGGGCATTTTTTAATTTTCTTTATTTATATCTTGTACAACCTAAATTTTGTTCTTCTAATTACTTGGTGCGTTGTACTACCCCCTTATAATTATCACACACGAGTCGAGTTTTGCCAAGAAATAAAGATCGTGAGCAGTATGATACGTTTGTGATATACACGTCAGCGAAAGAGCGAAAGGTCGCGGAAGGATACAACATCTATTTCCGCTAGTGCCACGACCCGCTATACTAGTCCGAACGAACAATATGTCTGTATGTTGGTTCTTAGGTAGTCACCCTTGCCCTATATACATATCGTATCTTCTCTCAGATTACAAACAGAGCGAATAACAAGCATCCCTGCTTGAATTAGTCATATTTAGACGGGGTGGACCTGCTTCCAAATGTTATCATATGTGGGATGTGATGATAAGAAGGAACATTACCTTCATCGTTCCTCTTAAAATATCACAAGACACAGTGATATTTTTACAGTGAACTAAGGGCCTACTCGTTATGTTAAAATGTGGAATGACATCAGCACAACCATCAATGCTCAACGCGCGCAATGGGTGGTGAGTAGACGTCGCAATACATGTTTTTCTATTGATACAATTAAGTTTGGGCTAATTGATAGGGCAGAGATTGGAGGACATGCTCACATATAATACAATTTACTTTTACCACTAGTCATTGACTTAGTATTCAGCCTTCTTTTGAACTGTGATTGCGAGGTGATAGGTCATCGAACATCGCTGCTATCAGTCAGAATTTGCTTCGTACTGTTCAATAGTTTGCGACTGCCAATTCCCATACAGTCGGGGTAAATACGGAGTGGCTAATGAGCTTGCTGTATATGATGAGGTAAAGGCCCTAGAAACCCTTATTTAACTTGATAATCTATGCAACTGCCTGATGGCGCAAGCAATATTGAAGGTAAATGGGTATCGAGCAATAACCGCGACGACAGTGGAGACATATCTGCGTAAAGCCATGATTGCTGTGAAATAAATCTGTAGGCCTGGGTCGCGACTACAATTTCACATATGCCCTAGTAGTCACTAATGGCTACTACCCGAGGATTTCGCTTGTGTAAACGAGCCAGACTAAAACGTGGAGCAGTGTGGAATAGATATCGCTATTCGATACAGTGAAGATCACTAGCGCCTTTACATGGTATTTTAGAAGGTCCCGGTGTCCCGATGGCAATAACGTTTTTGTGAGCCTATTTCATCGAGCACTCTGCGGTCGTAAGCAATCGACAGTGGTGTGGCAATGGGTAATTCGGATTGCATACGTCTACAGGAAAAAAGGTCACTTCAGTCCGCACTCTGAATGTAGTGCGGACTGTGTTAGTGCCAGTAAATAATTTTGTGTCATTCTAAATTGATGACATGCTGGCTGCGAGTTCAACCAAGCAGCTGTTACAAAAAGTCATTATAATCCTCGGAGAGAAGCGTCGATCTAATTAGTAGGTGGTGCCACTTAAGTTGAAGTTGTTGTTGTTGTTGTTTTTGTTGTTGTTGTAATTAAAAGTGAGATGTATTGAGAAAATATTGCGACCAGCAATACCCAAGCCAGATAGAGCTAGCAATCCGATGATGGGAATACCCTAGAGTGTAACAGGGCAGACAGCTCCTCGTCTAGCGCCCAGCTGATGATGTGGAGGTGCTCGGTCGCAGTCGTCTGACGAGCGGCGGGTTCGGAAAGCTGATACCCGCGTTAAGATATGTCTCGAGCCAGTGAAATAAATCCAGGTTGAAGCAGTGTTAAAGTCTCTAGAGGGTTTAAAGCTCGATTAGTGGGTGAGCCTGAAGCGAGCAGGTGGTAGCCACCGCCACGGTCGCGGCATGGACGGCCATCTGGGTAAAATCGCGGGATTCATATGTCCAGATGGTGACTTGAATATCATCCGCCAGCGCCCGCTCAGTACAATACAGTGCCGCTAGGCGCGGCATGCGAGGCGATCGGTGTCGACTAAGGTGTGAAACAATCACAAGGTTGTTCCCAATGCCATGCAATGGCGTAAAGGCTACCGGTGTCTTCCTCGCGCAAATCGAAAACCCACACCACAGTACGCAGACAGGTTATTCGTCGTCGAAGTCGAGCCGAGGGCTGCACTAGCGACCTGCACGATTATAGCAGCATGTGACTAGTCCTGAAGGCGGACGACGACGGATACGGTCCCATCGGAAACGGAAAGGCCACGCAACTTTTTAGAAAAAAGGAGATATTGTTCCGTGGGCAACCGTCGCAAACTCGGATGTCGCAATGGGGGCAGAAAAGAATGTTGCAGTAACTCATCTATCAAAGCTGGGCACACACGGGCTAGCACGAAATCTTCAGCAGTTCCACCAGACTGGTGAGTGGCTCCACGAAGACGAGTAATCGCACGCCGAAAGTGAGGGAGGATTCTCGATGGCTATCATCGGGTATAGTCGGATCATCCGACGTGGCCGCTCCAATTAAAGAACATGAAGTGTCCTCGAGGCACGAAAACGCCATCCTTCATCCTCGGCCTCAAACACGACTTCACAAGCTTTAACTGTTTTTTTTGCACGGCTATTTGTATTGTCGACATGATCGTCGCAAAATTAGAAGTAATAGTCCATTAGAACGTACCTTCAGTCCTCTGCCGGGTGGCAGAGACTATGGAGGTAGATACAGCAAATCCGGTTCTAAATCGTTGACCACTATTTTTTCACGCAACAATTTGTTCAAGAATTCGATTTTTGCGTCTGTAGGAAGCTTATGGGATGACGACTAGGTACGGCTTTTTACGACCATGATGCTCACGAACAGGCTCATCTTGCCTCGTCCACCAAGACGAGTTGTTTAAAGACACGTATTATGAAATCCATTTTTCGGCATACAAGCAAAACGTTGCGTTTAGCACATCTTTCTGATGACAATTATCCGCTGCCGGCTATATTTTTTGAGTCACTAGGCAGAAACTGAAAGATTCTAGGTAGTCGCGCAAATCGGTTTAATGGATGGTACGGTTTTCCATATCGTCAAAAAACAATGATATGAAATCGTTAGTCATCGTCGCATTAGACGATGCCTTCCAGTAAAGATAATTCGACCGCTAATAGCTCTTCTTAAATTAAAATAAGATCAGCTAGACCATACATTATTCCTGGCTTACGATATGCGAAAGGTTTTACGCGGGGATCTGCTGACTCTACCATGTTTACAAGAAGACGTAAAATAATGATGTACAGATTCTGTCAAAGACGATCGATGTATCTTAAAAGGCGCAGACTCGGATATTTCGCAACTTATACATCATTGCACTTTGTTCCGTAAACGTTTCAGTAGGGTCAATCCGAATGATGCAGTCGTATCGACTGCTGACAGGGAACACACCCTGATACGTCTGAGTCGTATCGCACATAGCGCAATGAATCACAAATTCGCCGGTACCGCAAATTTTAGAATTGAATTTGTCTTATTCAACATCCAACCTTTCTAGCGACCGTGCACAGCATCAATCAGGTTTGACCTTGAACGTAACAAGGTCTATTAGAATTGACGCTGTACACGATATCGAGATTAAGTAAACAGCAAGCGTTGATATATAGCGCAATTTAAAGCTTTTCATGACATCGAAACGATGCATATTCTGTTAACCATGCTATCGCGATAAATTATTCAAGAGTACCACTATTTCAACAGATTTCAATATTGTGTTGACATCAATGACGCAATCAAGATGGTGGTCGCCTCAACCGGTTCAATACCAATATATAACAATTTGTTTGATAACGCTATTTTGATATATGACACATCGCTTGTGCGACATTGTACATGTAGGTTTACCGTGCAGGGTGTTACTTGTAAAAAATAGAAAACAATCGGTTTTTTTTGCACCGGTCTCATCAGAGGCGTAAATCTAGTGTTTTATACGGAGAAGGGTAGCGATGGATAACCTCTTCAATAATCAATAGATGCTAATAATCGAGACACCCATACGTTTGTGTCTGAGACGCACATCGCCCGGTCTGAGCATCAGGATCAGGTGGAAGAATTTCCATCGATCCGTGTAAATCATAGTACTTATGAATTAAATTCAAGTATCTCTTAGTACACCAGTATCGGAGGATGTGGTCGCACCATTTAACATTCGACAAGTCGAATGCGTGCGGTGAACGATATCTACTGCGTATCTACGTATATAGAATTCATAACGATATTTGATGAGGTCGATCATACAACGTGGCACGCATCTAATCGATCAAAATGATGTTACGATTGCAATTCGGTGACATGTAAGTGTTCACTACAATACATTAACATTAAAAGATTCTGGTATTTGACCTAATTTTTTCGAATGGATATATGTGCGAGCAACTCGCACGGTGTGTATTCAAGTAGGCTTATCTCTAAACCTACTATTTGCTAATCGGAATAATTTACCGCATTCAATTTCCAGCATCGATACGAGCATCGCGTTTATTTTAGTATGCCTTGGACTTACAATTTGTCCATCGATGAGATTATATATCAGTTCGGCCTTATTAATCAATAGCAACTATATATCGGTTAAGTACCCCGTTCGAAAGAGAAGTGCGCAAATCCGCGTAACTTTTCCACTAAGAACAGTCCGCAAGAATTATTACAGCGTAATTATGAGATTTTTTCTATCTCCGAAGCCAACTTTGGATGTGCTACAAGATCACGCATTTGGGTGACTCCTCCTACAAACACTGGACAAATGTCTGAGATTTTGCTTTGTTTCTATAGGCGTTTTTCTCTCACGGGTAAAACACATTACTTCGGCATCGCTTTGTTGTTTCTTGAAAACAGCGACATCCTCTACGGCCGACTATACGTCTTTTCAAGTAATCAGTCTAAGGCTCCCAGAAATCCATTTTATATTACTGTCGTAAAAAATCAGTCTAGGTGAGACCCGTATTCATTTCGGCCGTGTGATGGACCTTTGTTTATGTGTGCGTGGTCTGCACAAGCGACATATTACTTTGACAGTGTAGCGGTATACGAAGGCATGATAACGTGCAGTCGGGCTAACAACCATACCACATATAAATACATCAGACAATCCTTGCAGGGCGTTAAAACGGGTGTGAAAACTTCCAATCTTCATAGCACGAACGTCTGACGAGCACGATAGATAAACTGTACAGACATAAGCTATCAAATGACGCATCGTTCGTGATTTATGGGCAACGGTGACTCAGGGTGAAATGGAAGCTGTAAATTAGATTTTTCACAAAAAAATTAATCATCGCAAAGCTTGTCATAAAAGCACATATTATACCTGATACGACTGAAATCACTCAGCAGATGCGCCGGTTAGACACGTGCTGTCATTTCCTTTGTATAGGTGTGAAGCTTTATAAGCTTAAGAATACATTATCTGGAATAATGCGTACGTACGATCATGAACCTTTCCTGACACTCAACCGGGAATTATATTACAACTTCTAAAACCCTTAATGCTTTACATGACAGCATATTTCACTTTATCATATTAGGTATACATGTGACACGGTACCGAAACCTTTGCTATTAAACATCATTTTTGCTGCCTTCGATATCGACGGATCACTAATACGATTTGTATTGTCATACCTGAACTGGACTCTGACAACCCCGCTGCCATGCTACATCTGGTATAGTCAAGACCTTGTGGATCTTTTGCAATACTGTGGTATAGTAGTCTTTGATATTTCGCGGTATTTAGTCGTCGATCGCATCTTAGCGACATCAATGAACAAGAGGGACGCATAAACTCGTTAGATTTTTATACCAAATATCATGAACCTGTCGAAATTTAAAGTGTCAATCTTTTGAACGCAGTTCAGACAATCAAAAGATTAGTTTGTATTTATAACAGTTAGGGATCGAAGTATGTGAAGTTCTTACGCAATCGCGGTTTTTGGAGGTGATCAATTCATTTCTCTCTGATCTGAGATATGCCGTCTTCACCAATGATCGTAATGTTGTTTACACTTTATTTTTATTAGTCAAGCCGTCTCGAAGAGTTTCTATAGTCATCATTTAAGACTATATACGTCCGACAAACCTCTGTCAAGGTTTGTCTGAAGATTTTAGCTGAGCATGAATCTACAATCTAGAAGAAGTATTTAGTTAATGCTATTTGATAATCCAGAAAAGGTCGGAATGCCAAAAAAGACCCTGACTGAATGATAAGTCGACGCGTTTCTTTTAACGTACATTGTTTTATGTTGCATGCTGCTAAAAATAATAATATTTTTGAATTAAATCGTTTTTTAATAAAAGATATAAAAGTCGACTTTATTCGGCTACACATTATCAATCAGAATGAGCATTCACTCATGATCCATCTCGCAATGGTCGCACTATGATACACGTAATCTTCATTTACTATAAATTCATCTCGATCGCGTTTTCTTGAACACAGGATACGTTGTGTAATTGACATACATTGTTCATTTCACATGATGTGTTTCATGCATAGCATGTGGCCTATTCCACCTATGCGAATAATTGGTATGTCTTTAACCGTATGGGTCTCCACACCAAAAAGAGCGCAATTGAAGTTATCACGATGATGATTAGGCTTGGTGTTAAGTATTATCACCGCCCTATGTTCCACAATACCTGGACCAAACCCATTGGTATATCCTAATCGTATTGATTAACCCAAAGTACACACTAGGTCGAGTGGTTAAAGTGTAATTCACCGATTCGCATCTCCTATAGAATCGCGAATTATATCGCACGATACGAGAATTGCAGAACTCAATCTTTAGCGGCTCATCTTTCCAGTTGTTCGATATAAAATACTACCGTATATATATACCTTATCGCTGTGTTGTATAAGCCATTTTTGTCCACCGTTGTCAAACCTATTTTTTGAGCTAAAAATCGGCCGATCAAGAATTTCTCAGTCCTAGCTCAGCCACGCGACCCGCTATATTGAAATTTCTTATGATCACTTTACCAACACACCCTTGATCGAAAGTGCAATGAATGTGGATGTTTTTTCTGTTTAGAAATGTTACGACTGGCAAGTATTTGTACGCAGGTGCCAGCAAGGACATTCTGTGTACTGTATGCCCGATCAAAGAGATATTGCCGCACCCAGATTTGACAAATGACAAATAAAAATATATTTGCGGCCGAGCTTATCGATCTTATCAGAAAAAATTCAAATATAATGTCGTTGAATTTTATAGAAGCCATACTTTGTATGTTGTGACACTAGAGCATAAATCTGATCGTACCATTTTAATAGAACAAGTATTATAGCGTGTTCAGGATATCAATAAGATATTTCAAGGGAGTAGCATCAAATAAATTTTCACGATGAGTAATTTTTCAGCTGCTGCGCCGATGAAAATGCCCCATCACCACAAGAAACTAAAAATCTCATTATTTAATTGTTGCTTCTCGCCTGATGTACCTTACTACCCGCATTATTTTTGTTACTAACTTGTATTTTGATGCCTCAGCACCTCAGCTTGATGCAATACTATATTTCTTATTAACAAAACATGCATGTTTGTTATTGGTATCATGTCTTACACCTATAAGTTTTGGCATCGTTGACCCATATTCGATTAGCTGAATACTGTTTTGTTGGAGTGGTGATCGCTCTTCAAAACGTCGATCCCAAATATCCACTGTTGCCCGGACGACCGATTAAGATGTGTTCAGATTCCATGCTCTATACTTCATTCACCTTTTGTACCCGTCGATCGGGCGGGATGAACTCTTATAGGTGGACTCGAGTCAATGCTGAACTTGACCGTGGTTGGGATTGGTGCTGTCACGCGGAAACATTCACACGACAGCGGATGTACTGGTAAGATGATCGACATTAGTCACCTTGATCTTTACGGGGTCGCCTTGTTAATGCAAATACTTGATTTGCGGGTCTTCCGACCACTTGAGCCGTTTCGCGATCGTGCATCCTTCGCCTTTACTTGTTTTCTGCATCCAATCATATTTGTTGTATGCTTGAAAGTACTTGATCCCTGGCCAAACAATCCAGGGATGCCACCTTATTTATATATGGATTTTTCCTTAGGTCGACTTTCCAATGAATCAACCCGGACGAGAAGTCGGCACGTCTACTTGTAATCAAATTAGACTCTGTTTGATGTGCACCAATCAGACCCAACAAGCGAATATATCGCAGGTCCTATGTGTATCATGAATTTCTAAACCACGCGTCTCCCTCTTCAAGAGATAGCCCCTTTGTAATAGTGCGGCTTAAATTAATTGCGATTACTCTGGAACATTGGTGTAGCCCACACTCGACTTGTTTACAACTGACCTCAGGCTTGCGATCCCTGATCAAGATCAAGCGACTAGATCGAGATCGAGAGCTCAAATAACGATTGTGAGATCAGATCGACACCGAGAGCTCAGATCAAGAATGAGAGATCTGATCGAGATCGAATCGGATCGCGAGATCAAATCGAGATCGTGAGATCGGATCGGATCGCGAGATAGAATCAAGATCGTAAGATCGAATTGGAAACGCGATCTTTAGATATATTTGTCTTTATCTATCGTTTTATTCGAAGCATCCTTACATATCCCACCCTTGTCATACATAGCCTCATGATATGGTACTTTTGAGTACCCGATCGTGAGCCACCTGTCCCAGCAAGCAGTCTTTAAATGAAAAACCCTATTAAACATAATCGACGCCTGTGATACATTTGCTCCCCCACCCCAACTCAAAGGTAAAATAGTGTGATTTCTTGAATACAATGTTGAAGAGCTCTTTTTTTCCATAACGAAAACGTTTAATGTCGTCGTTGACTTCCGAGACAACTGACTTGAACATTTATGCTCGTCCGCCAACTTGTGGTTATAGAAAAGGATGGATATAGCACGCAGTGCTGAAAGGCGAATATTCTTTATTCAAATGAATTGAATCACGATGTCTACGTGATCGTTATATGGAAACCAAATACTTTATAATTGTGTTGCAATACATGTTACGATTAAACAATATTCATTAAGTGTGCGACATCAAGTGATTGCAGAATAACTTTGTATACCCGACGCACGCGTAACCAATGTAAAAAAAACGCGCAAATTAACGGCTTCTTGCTAGCAATTCATGATATTGTGCACTATTCGTCATCATCGTTGCTCCCTATCTATCTTAAATCTGTGATTTAAGCTTTGGTAGAAGTCTCGACCCAAATGTATAAAACTTAAACATAAAATGATTCCTGATCGTTGCGTTGCATTACATAGTACTCAACATACGCTTTATGTCAGGTATATTTGTAATACATTTGGGAGCGGTTTCATTATAAATTTGAAATAGTCTATGGAGGCGACATTCTGAATTTATGAATTGAAAGTTTCTTAAGATACGTTTAAACGAACAATGTTTATACGCTTAGTTCTTGATAGGTCTACGCCTCTCAGAACCTGATGATGAGACGACGGATGTCTTAAAGTACATTAATATATCTTGATGAAGCTGTGCTAGCTGTCAAGGTAAATGCAATCTCTTCATATTTGTAAGCATAGATTGCTTTCATAGTGGCAGTTGTTCCAGTTACAGTGGACATCGTATTTAGTTTCCGCGACACTATTTCATGTGTAGTGCCCTTCAATTTCATGCACAGAATATAGTGTCCATGACACTATTTTAAGCAAAATTAGAATCAGTGTCTGCGCCACTGTGTATCGAAGTGGGCAGTAAGTACAATATAAATACTGAACTCAAATTGGATGGTATTAAGCCGAGGGTACATTCGCAAATTTTGTGGGCACGTAGTTAAGTTTGCGAAATGTGAGTGACCTACAGTTTTTACAGGGGTGAAGGCCGAGCATGGGGCTGTGTATGATTTGCTCTTCAGTTTGGCGAAAATGAAAGTGTTTTGGTTGTATTTCATTTAGAAGCACCATTTCGACATACTTAATTCGAATTAGGCCAATATTTTTGTATGGAGAAGCTGATCGTTCGTGATATACCAATTATTTTTGGAGAATCCAAGAAATTGCCAATGCACTGAACTTATTGTGTGTGTGATTAAATTTCGCACGAAATTTCTTCACATTTTTTGGAGTTGGGGTGTCAATTGCTCAATACGCCACTTTCCGTCGACGTCAAGCGACATTACGCAGCGAATCATGGCCTTGCGGGTGTGAGAAATTCCGATTTTTTCGCGCTTCGTGGTAAATTTAGCTTTGACGAGTATGTGATTCACACGTGAATTAGTGTCCAGGACACTAAGTGCGGTGCGACACTAATTATTGACGGACACTAAGTACGTGAGCGCTGCAGTAAGTTAATAAAATATAAATCTTAGGATCGCCGTCTGGACGCCTTCCCTACCTTTACCCTGTTCATTACTTGGAGATAACAGTTTATACATCAAATTTTCTTCGATGTAAAAATTGCATCATGACATTATTTTCTTGCTATTATACTAGGATTCAATCGCTAGGTTTTGTTATCGCAATTTTTAAGCACTATCGCCATGATGTGTCTCATGCATAACTGCTTTTGCTAAAATACTGAAGTTGGCGATACCGTGCTTGAGATACCGTGGTAGTGTTGGTTTATTCCGTCCTTCAAAGGTGTGTAATTTGGGTGGCTGTATATACTGACTATTTACCCTACTGTCTAGTCATATACATAGGATGCGAAATATGCTATATCGAAAGAAGCGCGAGCGTTGGTCGCATGTAAGTGACACTCTAGTGTTATGATCAAAATTATCGCTACGAAGTATTTTTAAAAATATCTACTTAATGTCATATGCACACATTTATAATTTTTGGCAAATGGCGACATAGACAATAAGGCGTATAGGAATCATTTCGCATTGATAAATACACTATGCACCCGAAGGGCCTTTTTGCCCCAGGTAGAAGCTCAAAAATTGTTGCTTATATGGTACGATGCCAATCTTTCTGTCTAAATGATCAAGTATGCTATCAATGTTATTACTTGAGTTACATGGCGCAAATTAACTCACGAACAAGGTCGATAAATTTGATAATTTCTGCTAATAATACTACCGATTTACATGTTTAAAATAAACCAAAAACCTTATCGTCGTCTTCACACGTATGTACAGAAAATGCCATGCTTGTTCATTATCATTTCTGAATACCTCTGAGATTCCTTCAAATGTCTTATACTTGTTAGTTACAAACTACCGATGTTAAGATTTTCACATATTTTAATGACTATAGAATCGATTAAACCGAATTTTAAAGTAGTATATCATTACGTGTGAAAATTCGCCAGCCATCCTGATTCCTATATTGATAGCTACAAAATAAGTCGTTTATTGATCTGTGTCATTGATCGTCTAAATAATCTACCTTAGGAATAAAATTGTCTACATATTTTACCATACTTATAAATCTTACCATTTTAGTTAAGTTAAGAATGAGCATAACGTATTCAAAGGCTAAGACAAGGAATGCTAAGAATGTTTTGTAGGGTCCAGGCGTTAAGAAACGCTAAAAAAGAGACAGAGGAGTCCGGATCGAAAGGGCCGGCAAAAAAGAAATAACGACGGGACCGAGTAATGGGAGGATTGTAAAAATGTACTAATTAATTATTAATAAGTGAATAGATCACGAGTCATGTGGTGGGATTCGGGCACTTGAAGGCGGACCTGGATCCCTCGAGGTATAACTACTCCGGAAAAGTTACGTTAAGATTCAGTGCACCGGGTAAGGATGATGTACAGACTTTTATAAACAAAACAATATCAATAACTACTCAATTTGCGATATCCTTGCAACGACTCCGTCGTGCCAAAGAAACTTGGTAAGTCTAAATGCTTATTCCGGGAAAGGAATAGACTTTGGTCTTCCGTTAAAGACAGGTGCGGGGAGAGACCAAATTAAATCATAACCCCACGAAGTATTCAGTGTGTGGGTTCGTCGAGTAGCAACTCCACCTCAAGATCCGATATCAAAAACGGCCTCTGAACCCAGTGGTAAGGGAGAGTAGTGAAGACCAGAAGGTTCATATCCCTGTAACATAAAGGAAAAGGTCAGAAGAGACAAGATATCTGACGGATCTGGTTATGAGCACACTTTCAAACGGGTCGGTGAGTGGTCGCCTACTCTCCTACCGACTAAATATTATTCTATTGGGACCCAAGGCCTATCTCTGCCAAGGATAACATATCTGAGTATCCTTTCGAGTCTACTGAAGACTTCGATCCGCCATTCTACGGGTACACAAGGTGAGTTAAGGTCTATACGCGGCATCGGGCGGGGTACCGCCCCCCCCGTAAGTCGTCATCCCGACACAGTGAGCGCTTTGAGGGATCGCCGCGTAGTTCAGATCTCAATTTAAATAATAATACGCGTGGACGGGTCTACGGAAGACGCATGACTTGATCGTGTGTCCCAAAGGTCTAAAATAATCGAGTCTAGAATTAGCAAAAGTTGATAAAGTAAATGAGAGAATACCTACCAACATCTTAAGCATGCAAAAACAAATGATTAAGGGAACGATAGGACCTAATGGAGGCAATCAACACGAATAGAGTGGAAATTGGCTCAAGAGAATCTCAATACCCTTCTAATAAATTTGAAAGAGGACACTATGTGTCATGATGTACATCCACCCCCAGAGGACCATCGGACCGACGAGCTTGACATAAGGCGGATCAAGATGAAGGCGTTAGACGACGTCAAGTCGCCAGGCTTCGAAACGCCAATCTCTTGCACTCGGTCACTGCACCACTATACAATTGACCGAGATTATCAAGCGCAACTGTGTCCGGATGATGCAGGGATAAAAGATGTCACATTGAGAAGATAGAGTACGTGACATCTCCATATGTGCACAGTGTGCTTTACGGTAAGCCGCCTTATCAGAGCAGTACGTCCGCGACATTCGGAGTCAGCAGACTTATTTTCCAGAAGTGGTTTTGTAAATCGTAAATCTATGTAACGAGGTACGCTCTTGCCGGATGACTGGTAAGACCTTTTGTTAAACGAACAAAAGGATGACTACTTTCGACGTCACGTACATGTGGCTGGGGAAGCGCAAGGAAGTAAACAAAATTCGGTGGCTCTATAAAAGGGGAAAGTAAAACATTAATATTAATATATATAAGTTTCTTTTGATAAACTCCCTTTGTCTTAGTCTAACTAAGTTAAACTACATCCTCCTATGTGGGTTTCTTTCTCACCACCCATTGCGCGCGCCTATTGGCTATTGTTAATTTATTTGGTTGATGTGACGTCTATATCAACCATTCAGTAGAGCACCAAAGAAATTTTCCCTCGAGGGTAACATTCTGTCAACATCACCTCTTCTCGAGTGACGTTAAAGGCATATTTTCTAAATCGACAAAATTAAATAATTGATACATTCGTACCAATTTTATATAACAACCTCACACCATTTCTATTTGGGCCGAAATGAGAGTGCGTTAATGCTCAATTTAATAATGGTGATCCCTACTAGGTTTGCAGATCAAAAACCAGGAACTGACTTCAATGGCGGGTTTCGAGGAAGTCGAGCTTGGTCTACCATGGCTCCATCTTTTTTTTATAATGACGTTACGTGCGCGTGGAAGGGTAAGATATTTTTCAGGTTTTTACTTGCGAGAGGGTGCCTGTTTTGTGAGGTTGACCAAAATAAAGTTAATTTAAAAAGCGCGCGTGTCAAAGGCTGCGAAGGGGGATAAACGATGAGGGGGTTTGTGGCCTGGAAAGAAAATGAAGATTTAGCCTTCCATCGGAGAGAATAAGGTTTGATTTGAACCAGGTGTCACCCGTCGGGAACCGCAGCTCAATTACTTTACCTTACGCATCTTTATCTATACATAAGTTAGAATTGTAATAGGTCGGCGAGTATTCACCATATTATCCAGCAATTGAAGCGACTCTTGGCGATGACGCATACGACGTAGCCTTGTGAGAACCCAGGGATGGTTTTCAGTGGTGAGATGTCTCTCGGCCGGGGTGGAAAGTCAGACGCCGCATGTAAGCCGTCCGCTTGAGTGGTTTTCATAGTATGGTCACACTTCTTCGTACCGGAAGGCTAATGATCAATTGCACTATTCCTTTCTTAATGAGATGCTGTGCACGTTTAGTTTTTAAAAATAATTTTTTTTGTACTAGTTGTCGTAGACTTTTGTTCCGCAAGGATTCTTTACGGAAGTTATCAAACGTTTTGGGCAGGGTTAATCTTAGTCGATAATACAACCTTGCGAACTCTTTAATGCTTCATATTGATAGGAAGATTGCGGCCCGGACAGTACATCATATCTATACCGTTTTTATATGGCCATCTCGTATTCTAAAATACGCCGCCGACATGGATTGTTTTACGACGAAACAGGATTAAATGAACGAAGTTTAGGTATTTCGCGATGAAAAGGCAACTATATCTCACAAAACAATTTGTCATCCCCGATCAGCAATTTATTTTTTCTGCCCCCTAAAATTCGCTGACATTACAAAAATTTACAGTTGGTTTCGATAGCTATGGTGACGTACGATTGTTTTGCCAACAGTTATTAATGTAAAATAATTATTACATTGTTTCATGAAGTGCTGCAGAAGCAGAGTAAATTGCTCTCAAAAATGTGCCGTAAACAGATCCGGTACACCATATGATGAAGGGAGATATGTGTCAAAACGTTTTGGCAAAAATCGAATTCTTGCTGAAAATTAAGGTGCAGTCACCATATCAACGCAGAAAGGCTACTGTCAACAACGCAAAAATATATATTGAACATTTTTCTACGTACCCGAGATGATCGAAGAAGGCGTTGTTAGTGCAGTGGGTATATCGATATCACATCAGCTAGCAAATTGCCTATGAAAGCTGCTTGTTTAGCTATGATATCGTCGATAACTATATTAGACCAATTTCACCCACGAGTAAAGGGAAGTGTTTATTTCAAATCACGGCTGTTTAATATAGTGAACTTGGTAAAATTTTGTGAAGGGTCGCGCTTAAAGATGTAAAAAAGCACTGAAGTAGTGCGGCAGCCAATTCAATTTCGAACTGAAACGTTAAGGCTTAAGTCCGACAGCCTACTGAGCATTTTGGTACGATTAATGTATCAGAAAACATGGCAATCTAACAAGTAATGTTTACGTATATATTTGCCATATATTTTTACTTTCACCTCTATGGACTACTAGCAGATTAAGTACTTCGCGGTGCAATGATAGCGGTACCAATGTAATTTTTTGCACAGTACCGTTTACATGAAAAATTGGGCGCAAATTGGGCGCAGAATGGTCAGCGCCTTCTGCGTGATAACAATGAGATATTTTTATTAAGTGTTTTCGCTTCGTGGCTTTAAATTGGAGAGGAGCGATGCTACTATCGATCATAAGTACCTTGTTTTCAATACATTTATATATACCACCACGTCTTGTATTCTAACCTGTGTCAAGCAATTAAAAACATGAAGTATTTGATATCAGCTTACTACAATAGGAGGTACCTAAATATTATATCATTAAAGCTCTCGCTATATAACCTCATCCTCGATGATAAATCGCGTGTAGCCTGCATAAATTTATATAACTGTTTCTAATCATGCAATATATTTAATTAATACTCGTAAGTAAAATTATATGCGGTAAATGCAAATTAAATTATACGGTAACTCATTTTACATATTATGATTGTTGAGCTAGTTTATCCATTATTTTGCCGATCCCAACATTGTGGGTTTAGCTAGGTTTATGTATCGATGGCGTACCTATTTACAATATGTGCAAATTAAGTACGAGAAAGTGCATATAATGGGTAAAAATCTCGTCGATGGCAAGGACATAATTGCCACATTCATTCTGATAACAAAAGCGAGCATATATCAAGGCATGCGGTATGCTCGAGGTTTATTAATATTTCGGCAAGCTCGCATTTTGATGGGCAATACGCATGATAAATTGCTTAATCGTGATACCTTAGACCGCTTTGTTGCTTTAAACAAGGCATATTACCATACAAAGCTTTATTAATCATTAAAATACAAGCAGTGGGCATTTAAATTTAAGTATGCATGATGACGTTTGCAGTCATATTATTATCATTCTAATTGTAGTAGAGCTTGTAAAGGCACGTAATCTATGCAACCAGTTTCACTTGCCTATAAAATACATAAAGAAAACTTTGCCAATCCTTCTTCGCTTAAATTTACGGTTATGATTACGTCACGAACTCCGACTACGTTAAATTTATACCACAGATTCACACCAATCGATTCGTCTTTGTATTGTAAAAGAGTTCGCTAAAAGAGAGATAATAGTTGGATGCGAAATACTTTTCACTGTATTGTGTATCGATCTGTTGGCGCTCATGACAGGCCGTAGCCACCATTCTGTGAAGCACAATCCTCTCTGGCCTCAGGTACAGAAAAATGAAACTAGGAAAGAAGGAAGCTCTATTGTAGTAGCTTATGCCGGTTCTTTTAATAAGTGAGAGGACATGATAATTTTACAGGATAACAGATTTTGTTTCACATACAAAGCCAAAAGTAGTGTGTACGCGTAAAATACTCCTGATTTTCGACCGATTAGCCAACGCCATAATATGATTGCATTCAGAGTAGATACTCTCATCTGATTAAACAACACAGGCGCTCGTGTTGAGAGGTGGAGCAGATAATAACCGATGCATTAGGACATGCGTTCAATCTTATCAATGCTACCCGTCGGTCTCTCCATAGTTCAATTTCACGTCATTGTTGTAGAGGATTTAAAAAGATCTCTTTGCATTCGACGCCATTGTTGCTGTTTTTATTGCTATATCATGTGCAGCATGACCATATTGTTGTAGAGTTTGATTATATATCTGTTTAAGCATTAATCGCCATTATCGCTTCTTTCATTCTCAATTTATTGTGCGATATATATCTAGTAATCAGATATCGAAGGATTCTAATTCAAGACGGAGACAGTCGATTAAATTGAATTGCTGCTGCGAAATAACATTTTGACTTTAAATGACGAGAAAAACAATGCTGTTGCTTTTTGCTGAATTGGGCAAATGCTTTCAGCATTTTTTTCTACGGATCGATCCAAAAAAATTATGGAAGATACTTAGGTGCAAAATATCATGTGCAAGATTTGGGCATATATATAAAAACAGGATAGGCCGTGATACCTTCAAGTGCTAGCAAAAACTTGACTCATAATCCTATCTTATAAATTTTTTAGTAAGGTTACTTCACGAATAATCATGTGAGGCTCTATCTATCATGCATTTATATTTTACCATCGACGCATCAGACGTTCAGCCAAAAGGATGCCTCAAGAGTCACGCAATCGCAGCAGAATTATATTTCTTTGTAATCAAGGCATTTATTATGTGTTTAATTAAATATCGAAGATCACCTTTGTTTAAAATTTTAAATATCCTTACTAGCCCCGCCTCACACTAGTCATTTTCAACCGCTACAGAGGGCATGTCAATTCGAGTGGTATCTAATTCCCAGTTGATCTTAGTAATGAGAATGAAGGAGTGATTTGTTACGTGAGTTTGTAAATAATCAATGCGGGCTTTTTTCTTACAATTGTATATCACTGACTTAAAGGTAGCCAAGGCACATAGTTAGCTTAAGAATTGCAGCAATAAATCGCGCACCAGATGGGTTTCTGATGATATACGCGTTAAGTTGTTTGACTGTAACAAACTCCGACTAGAAGAAAATAATCAATGGTTACTTTTCTATAGAAACTGCCGGTACAGTGCTGACTGAAATCAACGATTAAATGCTCATGTTTTGCTAATTTGCTGCTGCGAACATACCCAAATAAAAAAATTTCAATAAATTGACTGGATATAGCGAAAAGATTAGGCGATGTTATTATCGAGGTGTTCAAGAGTTTGATTGGGTTCGTATACCGTAAATTACATATCGTCCGCTCGCTTAAGAATAATTATCTGAAATGCTGCAGGATAGTGCAATGATTTTTGTTGTGGACGTTACAGTGCATATGCATTTGAATTTATGTATAATGTGATCAAATTGATAAAAAAGACAATACGGAAATAGCAGCATTTCTGGAATCGTATACGTTATGCAACATAGTGTTTCTTGTCCTGGACATTTGTATGACCATCAGGCATATCTGCAGATTAGACTATGGTAACACATGCGCTCATAACGTAGGCTTCGTTTTGCGTTGAAAGTGCTAAATGATAAATATGTAATATATTCAATCTATGTCATTCTTATATTTGTCTACCCTTGCATATATGAGGAAAAATTCTTTTTGTCGGATTAATGAATTTTTGCGGAGTTGTGATCATTTACATTACTATAGTGAAAGTCATGAAATATTAAAAAATTTGGATGGCGCCTAAGAGTACAAGTTGCGTATCAACTACAGATAAATTCTTTGCAAAACAAATATGGTCAGCGCAGGTACAGGTGTTAATGATACAATTTTAATAAGATTACACCATCTATACCTCACCCAATGGCCTGATAATTGGGGATAGGTCGACTAACGATAATTAGCTGTGTCGAACTTATGAACGCATCAAAAATAAAAAAGATATTAAAAAAATCTGTTTTTTACAAAGGACTTATATTTTTGTCGTTTTGGAAATAGGGTGTAGGTGTATCATCATGCAGTGTATCAATCGATTGATTTTCAATATCCGATTGTAATTTATACGAAAGTCGTGTCGATGCAATTTGCAACAATATCGATATAAAAGCAGTAATATTGCCATATAGCCATATATAACTTGCCTACTGCTACCTGCACCGATTCTAATCGCATTCGGTGCGATGTATATGCCAAAATGTGACCCTAATCGACGCATAGGTATATTGTAAGGTGTTGAAAAAGCATATGTCATCAGCTAATTGCAACCTTACAGGTTAGTGAGAAACACACTATCTTTGATCATTAAGCAATGGTACATTCGGTGATTTTGGAAGTTAATTTCGTAATTAATAATCTTTATCCTGCCGCCCATCGACCTGTAGGTAATATAAAACCATTTTAGTATCTTATCTAGCATATATTAACAATGTTTAAGCTTTTTCAGGTCTAATGCGCGTGCGAGAGTTGCAGACTCTATGGAGCTTTCCGATTGACAAAGTTTTATAATGATGACACCTAAATCCAGAGCAAATGCATTATTACATAATATAAAAGTGTTGCTCAATTAAATAAAGCAGAATTTATAGTATATCTTCAGCGACGAAATATAATTGAAAGATTTATTAAAAAACGAAAAGGTCTCCCAAAGCCTCTATATTGTCTGTCACTTGTCTCTTATTCACGACCTCAGTTAAAACTTATTGCTATCTACGTAGAAAACTACCCCTACCAGTAGCGCGTAATTGTATCAGATTAGGCTCAGACACGGCTGATTAATTTACAAATAATTAAGTGATGGGCGTCGTATACCCTACGGCTGAACAAGTATGATCGACTCAATATTAAATGTCTAACAAAATTTATGGTAATTATGTTACATCATAAAAGATGATTATAAATAAAAAAGTTTTAAATTGAATTACAAATTAATAAATATATTGTGGTGTGATGATCTATCGTGTATCGATGCTGAGAGGTCACTTTGCGATTTTTGTACTAGCATACTTACCGATGGCGGATCAGATACTGGCTGATTCTTAAGTAACGCAAAAAGCGATTATTAATGAAGTATGGTTGTGAATTTCCGATCGTTTCTACAATAAACGTCTATTCTACGTTAAATTTAATCTGCACAATCTACGATCGCGTTACGAATGTAATAATTAACATCTATGCTTCCACAATTCAATCTAGAAACGACAGGGAGATACTATATTGCAGCCATCATACGTTTATATACTATTTCGATTTATTTACCTCCTTGTCAGTATATAGGGATATAGTCCGCTGAATATAAATTTATGTACGAAACGGCCAGTGTAGTAAGATAATAACAATGTCTTATTTACACTGGCCAACTCACAAATATTTGTCGGCATTGAACTTAGTATAAATTTTCTCCTGGAGCACTATAAGGTAGATACACACTCCATACAAAACACTTCACATTAATCAATACCTTTAATAATCACTCCCTACTATGCTTCGCCACATTAAACAACAATATTTTAAACACAATTTTTGTCCGCACTAATCGGAAATCTTCTTCAAATATTTTAAGGGTTCATCGTTTTAGCGCTGAGTTGTAGACTTCGAATTGATAAATTGCGTGAACCTAGTAGTTTTCATTTCGGTTACCATGCTTAAACAAATTAATAGATAACTGGTTGATTTATACATGCTCATATATTATTCTATTATTTTTATTATCTATCACAAACTCATAGGTCAGCGAGTATCATATCTTTTGGCTTTCGCCCGACGACCATATTGATTCAAAAATAGTTAAAAAAATTGCACGCTTGCAAATAATTGCCATTAACATCTTCATCAAGTCATGCCAAACCCCGAATAGTTATGAACGCTTACTTTGCTCAAACATATTGCCATGCATATATCTTTTATCACGAACGCGTTAAAAAACTTGTGCTACTTCTCCGATATAGATTTATTATGTTGGAGTAATTTACCTGTGTATCACACAAATTTATAAAGAGATCTAGTTGCAAGGCAATGGGCCTATTTGGAGTAGTCGAGGGAGGTGACGTCATGCTTTCAAATTTCGGGGCTTGAAAAGAAAGATTTGTATGGCTCTTTGTATTTGTCGCTGTTGTTTTTATGTACCCTTAGTCATATATCGTTACATGTAAAAGTAAATCGGGTGTCATATAGTGATACCAACGTAAATCTTTTTGCTAATCTATGATAATTCTTACGCTTTCGGGGCTAAGCGAATATTGCGATGCATACCTAGAAATCTAATCTTGAAAATATTAATATAACTTTTCACTATATAAGATTGTAAGCCCAGCGGCACAAAAATCTTGAAGCCAGTGCTCAACCTCTCTCCCACTAGATAGATATACAGCTCATTTGACGCCAGCTAGTCAATTATCAAAAACTAGATTTATTTAACCATCTCATATTAGCATTTTTTGCGATGCGTCGACCATGCTGTGATACATTTCCAATCAAATCTGGTTTGTTGTTGTACGTGAGTATCTTCTGGCAGCCTCATAATCACTTTTTTTATCACGAAACCACAATTTCGTCTATTTTGACGCTACTATCGATTTTGCGATCGAAGAATAAAAATTACAGTACCAATAGAATCTGAAAGTCTTGTTTTAAAATTAAGTAATAAATTCAGCATTTTTTTGTTTGGTGTTCTAATAAGTGTGGAACAGACTAATCGTAATTTTAGATACGTGGCACATTACATAGATAAATGTATTATTAAATTTAGTTTTGAGTGCTTTAATGACGATGGGTTCGATAGAATAATTTCAAATAATGATTATAATTTGGGCTCAAATTGCTTTTTTATTACACTGAATTCGGAATCGAATGTAAGCGCTTGCGCAATGATGATCCAATTTTCGTTTTATTCATATTAGACCCTGATATAATACGTGCAACCACTAAGTTTTGTCAGGAATCTGCTAAATCTTTGGTGTATTACTTAACTATGATGATGACATACAAACTCTTTCACATTCTGAGGCGTTTATGCTCGCTGCGGACTATGAGATTTCTATGTGAGCAGCCTCCCAGTATCCTGGATGCCTATTGACGTTAAAATAAAAGCTTCTGGTCAAAAGATAGTTAATGAAGGATTGAAAAAAGGGTGATATTTCTCACTAAAACTGACCACAACTTCCCACTGATCATTCTAATATACTATATTGTCAATAAAGTGATATCCTCAATTTGTTGATCTCTAAGGCAAGCCTTTAACCTTAGAAACACACTAGAATATATATTTTATACCAATATAGATCAATTGACTTCAGTAACTTCACTAAGCTTTTTTCATCAAAAGGCTATAGCTATGCAACTTGATAGCTTAGCGAATGTCGTGGTTAATTAAGGTTCTTTTTTTTACGCGCTCAATAAACAAGTTCATTAAGAACCTACTAAATATGGATTAGGCAAGGGTATAAAGTTTGTTTTGGGATTAATACTTTAAAGTTTGAAAAACAATGTTATATAGACCGTCAGAAATGTAGGTCATTGAATTATTTACAAATTATATATATTAACCATTTGTACGTGATATCAGCTGAACATTAGAGAGGTTTTTTTTGTCAAACAATGATATTAAACGAGTAAATAGAAAGGGAATACCATGAACAATATTTAGGATTCGTTAAGCTACTATAGATGTTTTTATACATTTAATTCGTGAAAATGTAGTCTTTTCAAAATTACCTTTGAGTAAATCATTATCATCTTGCTAAATCCGTCGACAACCTTTAGAATTTAATATTCTTAACTATTTATTACTATAAAAATATGTACTATATTAACTGCGGTATAAAATTTTTATGGTAAGAAAATTGGGCAAATTTAGCAGACGATTAACGACTTATTTCAGTGACAAATATTTTGATTCTGCTGTTTTATGGCCACATATACCCGGATTCCAAAATATTATTGCGATCGATAAATAATGACCGTATCTAATTAATCCCTGTAATCAATCTTTCAAATTATGTAGTAAAATGAATTCTTAGATAAAATATTGCTTCGTGCTATTGCATATGTTATTCTAGGATAAATATGACCATCTTGTTGTGTCAGATGTCTATTTGTTAAATGTGGCCTATGTACAATGTTACCTTGACTTCGCACAAAAAAACCTTTTTACATAGGTGAGGGCAAACATAGTGAAACTTACAAATTGTGTATTCATGTAAGATCGAGCTCCTAAAGGTTATCGAATGGTTGCCAAACTGCTGACTTCGAACATCAAATACGACCTTCCAAAGGATCGTTATTGTTATCATGGCGGGCCTGCAATCATAAATATTCAAAAATGTAGAGCATTATACATTTAGATATGTATTTTCTAATTTACTGCGAAGATACCGAATTTGTTTACACGTCAGCACAGACTTGCTCATAGGCTAAAAAGTTTCATATTAAATAGCTACGCAGAATATTAATAATTGCGGAAATGAATTCTCACAATTTACAAAGTCATAATACTAGATCACTTACAGCGCTACATTTTAATTCTAATACGTTCTTTATTACTAAAAATCAGCATACAAAACTTAAAGTAAGAAATGCGTAGAAGATAAGAATCAGAAAGTATTGCATTATGTATTTACCTCTTTGTAGACAAAATTCACCGTATATATAAATGTCAACTTTGGATCATTTTCAGACAATAAGACTCAATTCTAATCGACATCTGGATTTAAAAAAATACTGGAGTAATTTACTGATTGGAAAACGATAATTTACAAGTATAGCTAAACTATCATGTTATCATGCATATTTTTACTTGCCAACTTTACTAAAAGCGACATATTATCTGTGTAAATACAATGATAACTCCCAATTCTGACCTGTGTATTATGTAAGCGTCGATAGACTAGGCTCTCATAATCCTTTTTTTATATTTCTCACACTTTGATATACCTGTCAGGTTATACGAAGATATTTGCCCATGATTAGTACTTAATGCAAAAAAAGGGATATTTAAATAAAGTGCTGCTTGAAAGGATGGGTAGCCGTAATTGGAGTCCGTGCAATTCATAACCATCGTACGATTTTTATAGCCAACCGGCGGGTAATCCAATATACAAACAAATGTTAGATACTATCATTTCGTATCAGCGGACTATATATGTGCTAAGTTTCGGAAAAAATAGTATTTCGCGCAAATCGCTACGTAATATTTCTAAACTTAAGGACAAACATTTTGCTGCTGTGCAATATCTACCACGATGTGCGCATAAACGATTTCCTTTGTTTTGTTATAGGAATGCACATTGTACATACGAGATGTATGTTTTTGGCGCAATGACTTTGACAGCTGTCGGATTCGGGAACCAATAGAACCGAGAATATGTAAAATTGCATGTTCTCTTCATTCTCTTCTATCGGGCAAAGACAGACCCACCACAGACGTTTATATTCTTATCGACAGGACTTGTAAAATTAACACTTTAGACTAATATCATACATCAAATCTAAACCCTTGACCTATAAAAGCTGCTACCAATATTTAGGTTACTTATCTAAAATGTGGAGTATTACACTAATCATCATGTTGCTTTTAAATTAGGAGATGTACGATAAAAATTAAAATTAAATGCGAAAGGTTTGCATCGCTTAGAAAAGATTTGATCAAATAAACTGTTAAATAGGGCAAGTCGGATTTTTTTAATAAATGAAAACTACTGTGCAAACATGTTGCATAATGACATCAAGTGTGATGACTTCACTTATCCACTTAATATCATATAATGTTCGCGAACATCATATAAATCTGATCTTATGTTAGGTATTTCCGAGCTTCTAGTTGAGGAATAATAAAATGATCACGTCACTGTCTTCAATAGCAACTTTTCGCATCAAAAGTATTGTATTTTGACAATATCTTTTGTCATTTCTTTTGACGCCGACTTCTCGCTCATAGTTGTCACTGTCACGAACCTAAATACATGTAATTTCCTCGATTTATCTGCCCAATCGTTTAACGCCGACATGCTGTCATTAGTTTGGTTATAAATTGTCTTTTGTTGTAATTACGTTCCTTACCCCTAAATATATGGACTCAAATGGCAGTCATTACAAATTTTACATCTTATTGTATAGTTCTCCCCACTGAGAATTGTCGCCTTTGTGTATATTCGCGTCTTCAAAACTTATTGCTTGTCATCGAAGTGTTGATGACTATACCGCATTATTTGCAGATATTTTCTGCGATTATATGCCCATATGTATGATAATTAAAGGTATCAAATTTTATTGGTAGGATGTTGTATAAATCGGCTATAATTATTGGACTTTTGCAGAAGGAGGTGCTTCTATGTCACCAATGGTCTTGTAGAAGATAACGTTTCGCTTAAGGGTATATAAAATGTTGCTAGCTGTTGCTAAATGATGCGCAATTGATGCTAGAATCACAAAAAAGGCTGAAGTTGCCGGTATCGCCGTGTTCATGATTACGTTTTAACACGTTGCTTTATTTGAGATTATAGTACAAATTTTAATGTAGGAGATATGTTCCTTTCTAAATCAATATGTTTACTATCATCCAGGGTACTAAAAGTACGACATATGACTTAGTGTGCCTTTTACATCTTCGCAACGTTTTACTTCATGTTTTATGCAAATATAAGTTCAATAACGCTGCGTCCTTTTCTTTTAGATCTTGTACCGAAGCTTTTGTTCATTTTTTTGGGTGTGTCCCTTGTTGTCATCATGATAATCTGAATGATCGTTTAGACCATTAGAATTTAGGGATGAATAATTGCAAAGTATTTCTCTAAGTAACACACCATTGATTCTTGCTTTAATGACATCGATGGGTTGTCGAAGTAAACAATACAATTTGTACTACAAGGCGGATCGTATTTATATCCTCTATTTACCTTTCACCAGTATAATTGCTGTATCTGTCTTCGGCGTTAATTTTTAATTTACAAGCAATTTACACGTAGTAGATCAGATACTGTTCTATATTCTAAATCGTATTGTTTGTAGATCTAAAGGTTCATCCACTTTTAAATCAGTTCTTCCTAGTATGCCTCAAACATTGCAGGCTTGTATAAGACGTGAGCCTAATCTACTTAGAAATTTCAGGTACTAAGGTAGGTCCCGGAGTTAAACCAATAGATCACATAAAATGATGTGGTCGTCAAATAAAAAACAAATTAAGGCTTGAATACGTATACACACCACCCTATATGATACATTCTACTTATATTAAGTCAAATTAGTACATGCTTCACTACTCGAACGGTTTTTACTTTTATTTAAAATTCATTTTTATAATTAAAAAAAAATAATTAGGTGTCAGTCATAATCCTGGATTGCGCTGCTACGCCCACTATTATGATGCTGATTTTGCCGCATAAGAGATGCACCTGATATGCCAAGTCTTTCGCAGAGTTGAGGCCTTAAGAAACGCATTTAATATATTGTAAAGCTATTTATTGAATATCTCCTGATTTGAAAAGATGATGCTTCACTGTCTTCCTTCATTATCTATATTACGACCAGGCGATGTCAGTATAAGAATAAAAAGGTGATTTACTTTCACGTAAATTTGGTCATATCAACCCCCAGGGAGGCGGCATTTTAAAGGATAAAAAAGAATTCCAGATCAATTTTTTCAGCACTGCGTGAATTTTAGCAGCTAACTCTGTACAATATCTTGCTGCTCAAGGGTATGAAGCGGCGCCCGCAAATTCTACAAACATTTTTACTTTAGTTATGGTCCGACAGGCGATAGATGCTAAGAATAAATAATACAATGCAAAATTACTGCTGTCGGTCGGCGAATACGTGATCCGCATTGTATTTTTAAGACAATGACCGCCTATAACACCATAAACTATCAATTTGTTAAAAAATGCATATGTTGATTTGACAAAAAGCATTTCTCTTTTTTCCGGTGACGGATTGCGTTACAAGCTAAACTGTGCCCATATACGAATTGCCATGATGCTCGAGATACGTTCGCTCGATTGCATCATAATTCCGTAACTGCAACATATTAAATAATGCGTTTTCATGTAACAAAACTATAAAAATTGTATTTCTATCATCTAAATTATATCTATTTACTACATGCATAATTTTATTCACTTAGAAAATACAAAATCTACGTTTCTAAGCTATATACGCATCATATATGGAAATGTACAGCGAATACTTGTGACTTCAAGACCTCTGGATCAGCCTACGCCTCGACTTGCTACCAACTATCTCACCTCATAAGTTCGGGGCCCTGGTCTTTAAAAGGAGCCTTTACGCTTGCTAATTCTCATATATATCAGCTTGACGCATTAGTATCGATGCCATGCATGTTTCAGATCATATTAAAAGGTGCAAAGGAGCAATAGATAAGTTTGATTGATTTCGAGGGTTCTTGACATGTTGGATCATCAAGCTTTTCCGACGCTATTGCTTTACGTATCCTTTTGCACATTCGACCCCAAAATTCGACTACAATGCAAATATGTCAAATTCAAATGACATAGCTTTCGTTCTGTCCTGTCTCATAACTGAGGATGCTTAAAGGAAATATTCTTTGCAACCTTTTTTTGTTCTTTACAACATCATGTAGGAATTTCAGAGCTTACAAGCGCTCAAATTAGTAATCTGCCTTGCTTCTGCAAGTTTGTCGTACGCTAGGTACTCACAACAAATCGCTAAAATTTTGGACGTGTGTATTCAAACAGACTTCGATTATTGTAGGAGAGTCAAAGAGAAGAATCAAGAATTACTTTCTAGTGTAATCTTTGAAGAAATGTTTTACGAGTATGATTTGAATCGTTGGAATAATCGACTATGAATAATCTCACGTTTCTTTGCATCAGCTACCAATAAGCGCCTGGCCGTGCAGAATGGTGAAATCCACAACTTCACGTATTAGGTGACCCCCTAAGTAAGTGATCGATTAATGGGGTCACGAGTAGTCGTAACGGTGAAAAAGGAGTCTCCGCCTTAAGAGTTTCTTTTCGTGCTACGCCTACGTTATCTGCATATATTAACTACCAAAAACGATCATAATTTGGTTTTTGCCACACACACACTAGCTGTTGACCCCTCTACCATTTTCACCTGGCTTAATAGCCAAGGCTACTACCTCCTACAATCTTAAATCTATTCAAATTTAGTAGAACATACTGCATCAGCGAACGCGCATTGAGACAGCTTCTGTAATCATAAAATTACAGGATGTCAAAACCTATCGCTTATTTATATGTGGATGGCTGTATAAATATTTTCATTAACCCTCATACGAAATATTATTCGCGCACTTATATTTATGATCATGCTTCCTGGCGGATAAAAGTTTGCTTTACATCTACTGGGCAGCTGACACAAGTCAGCTCCATCTATCGTTATCAGCACAATACTGATCAATGCCACGGGCACTCTATGGGATACACATATCCATATGCTTTGGCTGGACATTAAAGGTATGCAAAGCTACATCCTTCGTGTGTGATCTGATTTTCTCTTGAAGCGTGAAGCAGGTTGCAGTACGCTGGTATCGATATAATGTGGATGACATCGTGTGAAATTGGCGTGTTCAGGACTAAAGTAAAATCGACGATAAATTAGTGGTGCACATTGTATGTTAAGAACTCGTTTAACGATAAAATAATTTGTGTATATATTTTTAAATAAATAATATGCAATTTTGCATGTACGAAAGGTGGAAAAAACATTGGCAAACCTAAGTATCATTGATTAGGTGCTATACGCAATCTTTTACTTATTGCGAAAAAGAATGAGCATTGCTTCGTTTCGCACGATTGGTAGATCTAAGCATATCTGCAAAAAACTTTGTTATTACGTACGATTCGCAAGCTAGGATGAGGACGCAACCCTGCGTAACAATTAGCATAAACATATACGATCCAAACCTTTAACCAATATCAGGTAATTACAATGGCTTTGGTACAAAGCAATTTTTGTTTATTTTCGGCCTTGATCAAGCATTTACTATGTGCGTACATCAGAATATAGCATAATATATCAAGACATTTTGCTTTGTCCATCATGCCATTATCGCCTGTTTATCTAAAACTTTTGCATCATGTATTCTACATATATCACACGGGTCAACATTCGAGATATGATTGCAGAATATTAGATGATCACGGCCTTCACTTCTATATTGATGAAATCATAATAGAAGAAAACATTAAGGGAAAAGTGGTTAGAGCTCCTTCAAAGTTATAGCAATGTCATATAGGATGTATTCGTTGAGATTATAGTCGCCAGAATCGTGATTTCTAAATTTGACTGTTAATCTCTGGATGCGGCTAAAACAGTGCTTTTGATACAGAAATGATAAACGTGTGACACGCAAACATTTAGTTACACGAATTCGTTTAGAATTGTCATCCATGTCAACATACAAGTATTAATGGATAAACAAAGCTCTAATGCGGCAGGCTCCGATCCACAACTTCCAAACACACGGACTTGTACGGATTTCCATTTATGAGTACTACTCAAGTACCCTTTTCATACGGTCTGGTAACAGGCGCAAATGCTCGTCCGAATGCCATCAACCATACCTACAATGGATGATTGTCTGTAAATAAGCAACGAGTATTAACAAAAAACATGTATACAAACCAACTCGAAATAACGTGGACATAGATGAATCGTGTTATATAATGTCGAGACGGAAGTAATTAGTCGGTGCGTATTGAGCATTCTAATTTTTTATATAGTGTCGGATCGATGAGAAATGCGATTAGTTGGTACAATTTGTGCATGTAATGTTAATAAATACCCCTTTATAAGAATGTGCTTCTTTGTTTTAATACAAACTAAAATTCACTATATTTTTTGAAATATCTATATAAACTCGGATAATTTATTCTAGCGGTACGACTTCAAGTCTGTCTTCAGTATGCAATAGAATAAGCCCGCTTGGTGTATACATCACATGTAGGTGAGAGGAAATGAACAGTATACATTGTAGAATTCAAACCTCAAGTGTATGGGCGACGGCTTATGGATAATGTTGGAAGAGGGTTATACGTTATCTCCAATTGACTTGACTGCATTTATATAATCGTCACTGGAATTTTATTTTTAGAATATAAAAAAGTGTTTCTTGTAATCGACCTAGAAGCACATCTTCCGGCAGTATATATACTTGCAAATGTACGAAATAAGTAGTGAATACAGGCGCACTCGTATAAGTTATTATAAAGACCAAAAGTTTGTTGAAAATCAAAACTGTGGCGGTATCATTATATCGCGAACACCGATGGTGAGCCCCTAATGTAGTCGACGAACCATGATTTCAGCAAACATTTTATCTGATGATAAGATGTTTTTGAGGGCGATAGATACAATGCGATTATAAGCATATCCATCATAATTTATTCTAACTCACGTCATCTAGACGTTTGCCAATCGTCTACCATTAGCTATATCATAACATACTCTTACATATATATATAAATAAGCTCGAACATCTCATGGTCGTTTACGCATATGACTTCGACTCGCAGCCGAGACAAAGTAATATATTTTGGTGCTCAAAGCACTTACTATACGTGGAGCACTATTGTTTCTTCGAGCCAAATTTTTATATTGACATTATATACCGAGACACCTAATATATCATTGTTAATAAAGAGAGCATAAACCTTTATCAAATTTGTAAGATACAACACCTCTTTAATCGCACAGAGAGATACTAATTATCATATATATATATATATATATATATATATAACAGTAGAGTATCCGTTTCATATTTCACTGGGACTATCCAATTTTTTTTAAATACTGCTAATAGAGGAGTTGGGGGGATAGGGTTAAAGTGAAGGGTGCTATACGTGTTCACCTTAAACATGGTCGCCACTGGACATACCCTCAAGGACACCCTCCGCAGGTCGATCTACACGGAGGAGCAGAGACGTCCGGGCCTCACCAAGAAGAATCTGTGTCGGTATATGATGGAGACGCATGAAGTCACGGTCACCCAAGGGACAATCAGCAACGGCCTTATGGCGTCCTACAGTCCCGCTAGGTCTAGCCAAGAGCTGTGCAGCACTAAATGTCAAGCGACAGAGCGCACCTTTGTACCCTATGGTGGAAACGACTCGTGCTCGGTATATATATTGAGTATGAGGGTGTTGTCACAATCAGCGGACACCTGATCTATGAAAAAGCGGTATTGTTCCTACAGACGCTGAATTTAACCGTCAAATATGAGGATACTGTCGTATTTTCAATTGGTTGGTACCAAAATTATAAAATTGCCTCGTCATCTGAATGCACCGTAACTTTTAAAAAAGCGGATCTGTCGACGTCGAAGCACTATAGGAGCGCCTGCCGAAATATGTGATCAATTAAATCAGAACCCTATCGCCGATATCTACAAAATAATCGAGACGGGCTTGTTCTACCGACTGCGGGTCGACTCATCTCTTTTGACGCATTAGCTGAATGTTCAGAAGTAGAGTAAAATGGGTATCCAGATGACCAAGTGCAGTAACAAATACGGGGCCGACGGGTTTACGCTTTGGGCCATCGAAAGATTTTTCAATTAACGCTGTTTCTAATCAAGGACTGCAGAAGCCTGGGCGTTGCCTATCACCTAAGAATGATCGCGTGGATGACTCAAGACTTTTTTAAACTATGGCTAGAAGACTTTTCCAAACCCGTTGCCGGTCGCAAGGTCAATTGATCCTCGACAAGTACTCCATGCACATGAAGGAGGAGTTTCTGAAAGGCACCGCAATCACTCTGCAGAATATATAGCGATTGGATCGGCTCGATAATGCGACGAGCAACGTTTATCCCTGAGGCGCTAATAATCATCGCAAATTCAAAGTGTATTACCGCAAACTTCTCAACCGCCAGATCCTGTATCGTCTTATGAACAATGATTTTGTTGCAGCAATAATCAACGTCTTGGAGGCAATTCAGCTGACATGTGCATCATGGACATTAGATGTGCAATCCGAGTACATATTCAACTGCTTTACGCCCTGCAACCTCCGCACCTCCGACATAGACAACGAAGCAAACTTACAGTCGTTGCGGGACTACAGGGAAACGTTCAGTCCTTGCGGAACTTTAGGGAATCGTTCAGCAACCTAATCGCACCCTGACGCCCGTCTACTCCTGCTTAACAATCCCGACGAAAATTAAGCGAGCTACAGTCCTACAGAGGCAAAGATTATCGACAGCGTTCGATTGGCCGGAGTCAGCATGTGGCAACTGCAGCAAGTGGGACAATATCGTGGACGCACCGTACTTTTCTCTTCGGCATGCGGCATCGATGCTTGCAGACCTCACAATTTTCTGGTTGCAGCAGGAAACTGATAAGGATTTATCAAGGATTATTTCGAAGATGCAGATTCAGGTGAGAAAGCTTCAGCTAAATAAATCTTAAACAACAAACTTTAAAAAAGGGTGTGATGTGGTTTATAATGTGTAGTTCAATATAAAGAGTAGAAAAATAATTTTCTGGCTTCATAAAAAATTACAAAGATTTTTTTAATTTTTAACCTGCGCATAACATTGGACTCGACATTTATATTATTAATTTTTTTTTAACTTAGACTATTTTTAAATTATGGAAAATCTAATGTAATAACAAATGTGTTGAGGAAAATGCGTACTTGGTGCATAATGTAATATAAAATGTATAGACCAAATTGATTCTGGAATTAGTTTTTTACCCCAGATAATTGAAAAGTGATTATCATGTCATATTCCGACGATAGAAAAAAATTGCTATGCGTCCTAGTATACTCAAGTTTATATCGCACATTCAAAATCCACGTGCTTGCTTATTTAAAGTACCATTTTAGGGCCTATAATAAACTCATGCCATATTACGGAAGGCTCGGAGAGGGTTCTTCCTCTGGCGCGCTGCCCTTCTAGCCACCAGTCGCTAACGCATATTCCAGATACGAGGACGTACACGCTTCTTTTTATCATCGGCTGCGGTCTCAAATACCTTCTGTCGGTGCTATTTCTGTTAATGGTATTTTTATTATATATGATAATTTTTTCTTCCAGTTGAAGCACTTTTGATTAAAACCTTCGTTGTTGCTGCTACTACTGTAGCTACTGTTGGTTTTAAAGTTATTCCGATTTCTGTACTTATTGCTCTGTTGCTATTGTTGATAATTCTAATGTCGTTCTTGTAGGTGCTGCAGTAGTTGATGTTGCAACTGCTGTTGCTATTGCTGTTGTTGTTGGTGCTACATCTGCTTTAGTTGTTGTTCGACTTGTAACATTGGAACTCACTTTCTGTTGAGATGCTGTCATTAATTAAGATAATTGACCATATTGATAAACCCTAATGAATCGATTTATTTTGTTATTTTCTTAAAGATGATTTTAATGCATGCAGATGTCTTCAACTAAACGCGTATTATAGAAAGAAATATGCGATGATGCTATTATCTCATATGTCGAAGGTTTCTATCCTATTATTGATCTATAACGTGATTAAAATATATCATCTTGTCCATATAATGTGATTTATCATTGTATGTTATTTGCGATGTTAGTCTCATATATTCAGATTTATAATGAATTGTGGCATTTACTTGCAGCATGCTTAAATCTTTACACAAATGCGAAAGAGTTTATTAAATGCAATATGAATATCTAATACTCCGAAGGATAATTGCTGATGGATAAAAACAGTGCTGACTGACAACTGCCGGTTTTGATAAATCAATCTAAAATGTCAAATAATGACTTAGAATTATATAAACGAAGGTCTGGAAATCTTAAAAAGGCATAACAAGTCATTTTAAATTGATGTTGGTCAAGTGTTCGAATAGATCGGCTTGTTGGTAGAACTTACGACAACACAAAAATATTGCATGAACAATTGACCAAAAAATAATTGGGTTGATCAAGGCGAAGTTAAATCTATTTAAATACCCTTTAATCTATTTCCGTCCAGCATCAAATAATTGTTAATTCTATACATCTTTTTGAATCTGCTTTTAAACTCTATAATCAGGGCCATATTGATTGCATGACCACATTATATGCTTTGACGCTTGTGGATATCTTCTGACACTTGTTAAAAGAAGAATAACTTCTTTTTTAACCACCTTGTTATTTAAATGATGAAGAAGCGCACACTCTCTTGTTAGTAATCCTTTAGCAGGATATATCATATGTAGTTGCAGCATTCTCAGAATAAACATCTAATAACGTCGATTGTATTCATGAGTCCTATTTTCCGACATAAATATCGCTTTATAGACGTTATTAAGCGCAAAAAAAGCTCATGTACGCAAGATAAGCCGACGTCGTTAAAAAAAACATGATAATTGATAAACTTTTTTTAGAAGTAAAACTTAAAATGTAGCTGTGAGATTTCCGACTCCTGCTTTAATTGTGGCGATAAAGCATGATTGGGATCGTTCATCAAATTTAACCAGGCAATTTTTATTTATTATTTGTTCGCTTGACGAATTTGATAAGGAGTCGATACTCCCACCGTTTTACATTTGTGCATCTTCAGCCCACTTGCAAGCTACGGAGCGCTAAATATCGAGTAACAGTCTAAATTGGGATGACAGAAGATTGTCTTTCAACGTGCTATGTACTGGTTCCGCGTTATTCGATGCCGAAGTTGTTAACCTTTAACATAGCGAAAACGCTGTCGACCGACATGTACGCCCGCCAACTTGTAGAGATGAGAGTACGGATGTTTCTAAAAAAGACTTTTTAGCTGCCATCTTTCGTATTCAAGCTTGGTTTGACATCAGGTCAAAATTTACGCCAAAGTTTTTAGCACTTTGGACTCGTACATCTTGTCAAAATTGTCTATTTTGTGCCTGAAGACAATGAGTGCAGAATGTCTGGTGCCGTCGATCTTATAGCGTTTTATTCACTTGTACCTATTTGATATCACAAATGATTGATACGTGTCAATTTGGGCTATAAAACATTTATACACAAGCCATTATCACCTCATTCTTCAACTGTCCAATTTTAATTTATAAGATTCAATTTGCGTATTTTGCATTTTAAAAGCACAACACAAACCAAATAACACTAACTTTAGTCTTCAAGAACGTACAATATATCTATATTTCTCGCTCAGATTATTTACGTATTGCTTGGATGCCTTTTCGAAAAACTATTCTTAGTCATTTATGTTCATTTGCCACGAAAAAAAGATCAGCTTGTGGCTTTGATTCTTCAATTCTGCGATGTAGGATAAAATCAGACCGTATGCATCAGTATCCTTTCCAGAAAATATTACCTATAATCTATCGAGTGCTTAGGCGCAGTCCATTTATTTTAAATAAATTCTATATTTCCTAGCGTCTATCGATTCATCACAGGAGTCAACTTCCGGCCGAAAGTCATGGCCATATTTCTGACTGCAGAATACGAAGCAATTTTTTAGCCGTAGCTCACCGTGGAGACTCTTTTGTAGATGTGGCAAGCTTGCAGGAGTGTGGGAATAACCGTGTCGGTGGGACAAACATGTACGAGAGAACAAATTGTACAACAAATAGACTGTCATCTTGTGTGCACTAGGCTTTGTGAGGTCGTGTGTCCCTCTTAACACCGCGGAATAGAGGGTTGCATCTTCGAACGAATTCGATGACGGCTTCGTTTTGTCACTCCTACTTGAAGAATTGAAGAAGCTGCAAGTTGTATAATGCTCGTCGTCGATTTCCGTTGCTGGTGTGGCCAGCCCTACATTAGAAATATACATTCAGCATCAAGGACAGAGGGTATAATGTGTGGCATATTGACTGTAGGATATTAAGACGAGGGGCATATATATGCTCGTGATGAATTTCGGGCATTTTTATAAAATAGTCAAATACGATTTTTTTTGTTTTTTATATATTTGGTGCAATTTTTATTTTCGTAATTATAAATGGCATTATTTTACTCCCCATGATAGAAAAATCAAAACTGCAGGTGCCACGAACTTTGCAGATTTTTTGATCTTGATCGCTAAACCTCTTTATGTCTCAGCTTACACAACGACAACACTCTGGGATTGAATGATTAGTCGGTATTTCCATTGTACCTGTCAAGGTGATAGCAGCGATTTAAAGTAACAAATCTCGAAGCTCGGTAGGTCTCGAATATCTATTTGTCTAGATGAATCAGTTAGGGCAAAAACAAACGAATTGTTATCATACTTTTCCTTTACTACAGAATATATTAGCTCTATATGCGAGCGTCATATTATAACGTCACACCAGAAAAGTGACTATAGTGATAAAGTGTTTGATCTAATAAATATCTGCACATAGTATCTTATGTAAAATATGGAACAAGAGGACCGGGAGGCCATGGGTATGTGCATTATGACCTCCATAGTATATTATATATTACGTCTTTCTACCGTCGAACCATATATACCAGAATTCATATATAAATGCCGATGTTACTATTACTATCCGCAATTTGGTTCATTTGACGACCCCAATAAATACAACATGCGTGTGTTTAAACGTTCAGCATTTGCTTACGTTCATTCAATCATCCAGGCTAGAAATAATTGCTTGTGGGCTTCTAGAGTATTGCATATAATGCTTTCAGTCTTACGATCATGCGTTGAAAATAAATGTGCTTGTCTACACAGCATCTTATGCTGCCGTGAGCCAAATTGCATTCAATTATATAGAGTATCATGCATGTGCCGTTCGACAAATGGCGATTTCCACTAACCTTTGTGTAAGACGTTTTCACCGAGACGACAAAACAAATCGATATAGTGTCAAAGTACATGATCTGAATGATGGACCAATATAACCACAAAGTAACAAAAAGGGCTTCATCGACAACACTAGTTACAATACCAATGCTATTATGCACCTTCTTGTGCTTCAATTGAACTGTTAAAAGTGAAAATGAATATATTACTAATCAGTGGCGAACGAGGGAGCATGAAGACATAAAAATGAATGTACAGCATGATTGTGGGTACACGTATTTAAAGCTGAATAAATGTATGTCATCGCTAAATATTATTGATCCGGCTCATTCGCCCTTTCTCATAAAATTAAATTTGTTTAATCCATCGGGGATAATCGTATCGAAAGATTAAGGACATTCGTATTTTCGCGACCATCTATGATGTTTTTATAACGTGTTCTGGCAATTTTTAAGATCTTTCACAGAAAAAAGGAAGAATTTCTGTACAGGACAAATAATTTGATCAAATTTTAAGATGTTATATTTGCAACGACTTCAGATGCGAAGAAGCTAGAGCGATAGATTTACTTGTTGCGAAGACCAAAATTTGTCATCCAAGCAAGCAAGCGCCGAAAGGGACGTTCGTCTCCATAACAAATGCATTAAACCTTTTTACCAATGCATATGTTGCCGAAACAATAGCGTCGCAGGTCCGTATGTATTCCAAGATTGAAGGCGTGATCAAGTCTATGTCGTCATCTGAAGCGTACATCGTGATCAGCATCATTATTAAGGTAGCTTTCTGTCGACAAGAAAGCTTTCTAAACAAATGATTACTTACATGGTGTGTACAAATACGCAGTGCATTTGCAGAGACAGCCATTGATGGTGGTAGAACGTAATGACGAAAAACAAAACAAATTATTAGCACCTACATCCTCGCTCACAGCTGGACTGATGTATCGCTGACCTAATAATTTATTTTGTGAGGCATTCGGCGTGCTACATACGATTAATGTTTCCGATGTTGTTACCCATTTTGGCACCAGTCGACATGCTTAATGCATCCCCCAACATCGCTTTTGAACGTATTTCGTCTAACTTGTGGACCGCGATGATGGACAAGATGAATGGCTTAGGAACAAGAGCCAGACGATTTGAATCAGTGGTGCGTTCAATTCCGATATAAAATCAAGTTATCGTATGTAACGAGCGATTTGTACGTGTTTGTAGACGATGTTCTTCTCGCCAAATTGAGAATTGTTGTGAAAAACGATGTCGGAGTTTGCCATTGATGATACATGAAGTCGAAATTACCAAAATGTTTTCATCGACATTCAGTTTAAGATTCTGTTCAGTGCCTGACCCTATATTGATGATTACTACTACGATGCATGTTACACTTGGATCGACGAAACGCTCGATATTGATTCTTTTAAGACTTGACAGGGGTGTTATCATACGAGCCCGCGGGACCATATGAGTCAGCGTCACCATTCCTTTCAACGATTGTGTATTCACGTAAAAGCGGCGCCGTGCGTCTTTCTGGCGAACATCGCAGGGTGAGAATCCCCCCGAAGTTCAACTCTTCGATTATAGGTGGGAAGGTCAACGCCACACGGTATCGCACGGAAAAGATGTTGCGCAAACCAATGACAGGACCAGGCTGGACACCCATTGCGTCGATATGGTAATTCGAACATCACAGCCAGTAAGATGCGGTTAGCACGTTCACCCTATATGCTCATTCAGCACAGAGCACATCATTTACCCGGTGAACGCGAAGGTGCTTCGCTTCTCACTAGCTTGACCAATTATTATTCAAATTGATGTCGTATTTAGCTAAATTAGGTACCTGATGTTACGTGACTGTTGAGATGGACAAATATTTAGATGATTTGCCACATTTCGCTCGCAGTGGGTGCTCATAAATGATTAATGAATAAAGAGCCTGGTCTTGGTCAAATTCAGGCACGGCTATTACATTTTATTTGCAACCGACTGACTCCGCAATTATTGCACCGGCTCAAGTCGCAAAAATCTGATACAAGCCCATCTCGTTGATGCCGTTTTATAAATTCGGGTCCTTTTTGCTTGAGACATGTTTTCGTTAATTCGTGATCTGTGCTGATCAGAATCAGATAAAGCTCAAAAACAACTCATTGATATGTCTTCGTTGCCCGTCGTTGGTTTTACTACCTCCGACGTGCAACAATCAATCTGGTCCGGACCCTCTATATTCAGCAGAGTCCGTTCACCAATGCACTTACCACGAGGAGGCCAAAATGCTGGACACAGAGTCGGACCCACTGCGCTTATGTGCCTCTGCGCAGCCGCTTCTTTGCGTTGTGACACATCACCTTCCGCCACTTGTCATCCTATGCTTCCGCACCTATGAAACTTTGTCATTTCCAAACCTGCAGCCTGCGCGAGAGAGGTCCAACTTCCTCTTCCCCACCTCACTATTCGCACCTGTTGGTTGCTATATGATCAAGTGCTTTCTTTTCCTCGCGCTTGCGCATGTAGAGTACGGAGGCGGCGGCGCCCTTCTTGTTTCGGCTGCCGACATTCTGACCAGATCAACACCGCTGATCCCGGGCTATGACGATCAGCCAGGATTCGGCCTCAGTAAAATGATTTCTGTCGCCGACGTCTCCGATGCTGCTGATGGCGAGGATAGGGGGTTGCAAGAGTTCTATTTGACGATGAAGGAGGTCTTTGCTCGTTTTCGTTCAAGAGTTACAGAATGGTGTCGCAGCATGGGCATCATGAAGAAGAAGAACGTTAAGGCGACGTTACAGGAAGAGCTAGAGCCTTCGATCCCCTCCCAGACGAAGCAGAAGACGGCAAATCTCGTGCAAAAGCTGGACCGCAAGTTCCCGGCCCAGTCGAAGAAGCTTCGTGGCGCAGCTATGCAAGTGATGAAGAATGGCAGGGCACGCAAATTTGAGAAGGCTCGCGCGCGTGCTCAACTAGGGATCAAGAAGGGCGTATCGTTCGATCAAATGTTCAAGAAGCATGTTACACCGAACGCATACGATATAGAACTTCTGCCAAACCATGGGGTGACGAATCCGCTTAACGATCCTGGGTATGATCATTCCAAGGCACATGTGAGCGCATACCGGACATATTACAATGAGCGGGTTCGGTTGGAGAAGGAACGAAGAAAAAAGCGTAGATGACGATGCTGAGATGGGACATCCATTTGTCTACATGCGGTGATGGCGCGTAGGATAGATTGCATGGTGACTGCACAAGGGAGTATAAAACTCGTACTGAAGTTTTCTTGATTCGATAAACCTGTTTCTTTTGCTGCGTTTTTAGCGATAAGATACATGTGAAGCGATACCTTTTAGGAATGGATACACCTATCGATGCAATAATTGGCCAAGGACTGAATGGGAAAGCGCCAAACACGTGAGTAGATGCTAATGAAGGTTCAGCATATAGTTGATCCAGGCCATATCATTTCGGTGAGCTGAATTACAAGACGAGCCATGTCGTTACAACATGCAATATGTTTACTTCACAATGTGATTTAGACCACTTTTGCACGACCACAAGTAGAACCCGTTGTGTATTTCTCACCATTTTTAATATCTGTCTTGCTCGATACGTCATGTAACCTGGATGACCTTCGTGCAGCTCATTTAGCTCTCGCAATGTTGCAATTTAAATTAACAGATAACAACTATCTCGCTCAGCTGCGCGGTCCAACGGCGTATCCTCCATCGTCATCATTCAGCTTTGTACTCCATTGAAAATTTTGCATCAGCTTAGTGGCTCTGACATGTCCGACGTTGCGTACTATAAACATTGCAAGACTGACACTTTGGCTGGTTTGAGTAGGCAACCTTGGTTTGAGATGTAGTTTGTCGTTGTCTTCCATATCAAAATATTGCTGGTATATGTGCTACCATCAATAAACTTAGCGCCATCACTTCGAGATCATTACTTCAGTGACCATGCGGTGTACACGCATGTGAGTGCGAGCTCTTATTCTTTCTTGGATGCAGAAAAACAGAGCGGCAGCAGTCAATTTCAATTTGTCTCAGAACGTGGAGACTGTTGCCGTCGAGACTGTACTCCTTTCAACTCAGAAAGCCCCACGGGTCACACCTTTTTCAGCTGTATGTGACACATTCGCACAGCAGAGCAGCGATGTCGCATCCGTCGAAAGGTACAAACGATTGAGTGCACATGACCTTGCGAACAATGTACCCCGATGCAGTCACTTTGAGCCTGTAAACTTTGGCGACTGCGTCCATGACGGTGCGGTGAGCTCAGTCCATCCGTTCCTGGTCCTCATACTACAAGCACTACACTCCACTCTAAGTTGCTGTCGATCGCTTTATCAGCGAATCGGTGGCGCTGTTTCGGATCAGCTGAGCTACGAACATCGACATTGCAGTTCATGCGAACGACATTTCTACGACATATGGATGATGACGGCTCGGTAGAGAGTTGACACGGCTGAACGACGATCGCCACTTGCCGTAAAGCGTTGAAAAGAAATGCAATATTGTAAGCTTTCGGGCAACGCAAAGCGTTCGTGAGAAGTGGCGATTGCGTCTCGTCTAGCCGACAAAAGACTGACTGCATCCATGGAGCAACGTGAGCTAAAACACAGTGCCGTCGCTCTTGATCTTGATGGGAGGTCCACCGTCTGTGCGTTTCTCGCTCGCAATGACTCGTCCAGCCTTCCAAGTACCACCTTCGAGCATCTACATGGTACATACAAATAGGCCATCATCACTTGATAGCACTACAGGAGAACATACATGAATTCACCTTGACCAGCGGGAAAATCTCGGCAGTGAAGTTAAGACGCTCCAAGATCACAGTGTGCAGCTCGTCCAAGAGTGCAACAGTGAGAGCTCGCCATTCGATGATCATCTCAGCGCTTGGGCTAAACTCGTCGGTAAGAGTGCTTGATGACTTGGGCACGAGCACACCGAAGTCCACCAGAAGTCCACCATTGCGATACTCGGGCAACCCTACCAACATTACGTGTCAGAAGACATGAACTCGTATATTTCAAGTGACGCAGTGAATATAGTAACGGTGAACACCAACGAACCAGTCATCAGTTGGAGATCAGTTATCGTCAACCCGGCGTTCTGAAGCGGCTCCAGGAGCGAATATGTCAACCACTGCGATAGCTTGTGAAAACTCACAAATCTGCCTGCTTTTTCGTGTTCCGGTAAGTAACTGGTCGCAAAAGTACCACGACTTCCATTAGTGCCATTCGGACTCGTCATTGCGAAATTCCCCCCCCGTCATTGAAGCCTCGCACGTACGGTAACTCCCACACGTCACCCATGTTCTGGCCATCAATGCGCGTCCGGCTCTCGGGCCAAATGTCCTGCAATCCGTAGACTACCACCTTCCACAGCTCCGTAATCGATACTTCTCGACTGGCGCTTTGGCATTTCATCAGGTAGTCCACCATATTGCCAGGCCGAATCGATCCGTCAGTTCCTTTGAAAAACTCTGGGTAGTTGGCTATGCTCGTCCCTAGACGCTACATCATGCGGTACACCGACACAGTGTCAGCGGGATGGGGCTAATGAATTACGTGCTCGCACATGGGCGAAGGAATCAGTCACGGTCACCATTACCTTGAGCAGATCCGTGCGTCCACTACAGCCGAGTAGCGGATTCGTCTCTGTCTGTTGATTTCCAGTGGCGCAGACAGACACACATCAGAGTCAGACCATGCCAACCTCCATGGCATACACACACAAAAGTGCCTCTCACCACTTGAAAAGCTCTAGCAACTGCATCGTCTGCCAGGTGCGTCAGCGCTTGCGCGTCCACTCGATGGGGCTCGTGAGTCGGGTCGGCGGAGAAACAGCCGGCCAGGAACATGTGCAAGCTGGCGACGCCCAGTCCCTCGCTGCGGCTGTAGCAGTCGTCCGTTTCAGGCTCTCGGTACCGCCACGAAGAGCCCGCGCCGGCGTCCAGTAAGACGCTGACGAGCGCCAAGTCGACCAATCGTCGCGCCCTTTCCAGCTCGTGGCAGTGCCATGTTGACGTCATCTTTTCCACGCGCTGCGGATCGCCCGTCTCAAAGTGGCGCCAGCGCGAGTGGAACGGGACGAGCGCCTCGTTCGGGTACGACTGCCGCATCACGCGGATGACGTAATCCGCCAGCGCCGGCACTTTCGTCCCGACCACTGCAAAATGGGGCAGTTCGGTCCTCTTGGGCGAGTCGCAGGACGCGGTGGCAGCTGTCGCGCACGGACGGGAGCGAGCGCAGATACGCCACTTGGTCGGGAGGGGACGCGGGCATTGCGGACGGACGGACGGACAGACGGGAGGGGCGGAGAGAGAGAGAGAGAGCGCTCGATGGATTGACAGCTCGAGACGTTCTTGCGATCCGAATGCGTGGCGCTTCACGGTGAGAAGGGCAGACGTCCGCTTGGAGCCAATGGGAACGCGTGAAGAATGGCGAACTTCAAGTCGGGTCAGGAGCATGCGGAACGCGCATCGCGTTGACGGAGACGTAAATAGAGTGGAACACGGAAAAATTGTGAAGTCATTTGTTTCGGTGACATCACCGAAAGTTGGGAAATAATTTCTGACTTCTGTAGAACGCCTTAATATTTAATTACGGTTGAGTGTATTAAATAATGTGAGATAGAATCGAATATTAGGTAGGAGGGGTTGGGTAGTCACATGGTCTACCTCGCTTGCCGAACGTCGGGCCGAAAACTTTTAATCACTCCAAGGGGGTACTGGCGAATAGGGGGTTAGCGGATAGGGGTTCTACTGTAGTCTAATGCACAAATTAAATTGGTCAGAATGAGGCATGGTCTCTATCACTACAGCGACCAAACTGAAATATTCAGAAACTGACATATACTACTCCTTGCAAAATGTCTTTTTACAAGTTCGAGGTGTACCGCACCAATTGACTACGTAACGCGTTGTAAATTGACTCGACGATAAGAGGGTTGACGTTAGGAAGCCGCTATCTACCACCTACTTTTCGCTTGTCACCACTCTCCCTTTATTCAAAAAATCACACGTACTGCTTACTCTAGCGCTGTCATTACTTAATTAAATATAAAAATATAATACAGAAGCGCAAATTTTCACGCGAAATGAATAAAGGAGATTTATAGGTACACACCCATCCTTTGATAGGTACACACCCACCTGCAATAGAGGCCCCTCCTTAAGTACCGTATCCTTCCTAACTAGGCACCGCACACTTATGCATACAAAATGCAATATAAATACTCTTTGCTTTGTACACACCCCTCCGTTGTACAGGCCTCTTTTGTGTCAGCGCACAGTCTTCCGTATGGATCCGCTCTCATAATCCGGTACACCCTCTATGAGTACCTATCATACGGCCATTTCCCATGTTTAAAGATCAATAATTTTTTTGGATCAAGTATTAAGCATACGTCTTTCTGGTTCTGAAAAATAAAACAGTAAGATTTGCCACTGCTTGCTGCCACTTCTTACGTTCTTTGCTTCTGCATTCGATGATGCTGCCTCGCGCTGAGGCTAATACCAAGTTTCAATATTGTAATCTCCCGATTTACTATACATTGGTGCAATTGAAGTCGAACGATTTAACAGCGCTATCCACGTGCTTCTCATCAGGCATTATACATTCATGTTTCGCTTCTGTTTTATAATGAGTATGCGTGCAATTTCAGGGGTCCGTTAAAAGAGCATGGCACCGACCCAAACAGCATAAGATAGCCTAAGGCAAAGACGGTGGTAATAAATTTGGAAAGGGGGTTGTAGTCATAGCAGCGAAACCGACGAATCAGAGCTGTATGGCGTCATTAGGGTTAACGATCTCGCTAAGCAAGCGACAACTCGTTCGCATTTATTCAAATGTCTCTTCTTTAAAACCATGGCGACATGCTCAAGCTAACGTCTTGTCCATCATCTGTCGCTGTCCTAAAGTCCGTGTTGCACCGTTCTTTACGTCTTGCTATTAAAATTTAAGGTCCGTCCGTAGCAAAGATAATGTATGCCCGAACGTGTTGATGTGGCAGGCGCTTCAACGCTACAAAAAGAGAACATGTATATTGCTTGCCTAGGCAAGTAGCCACTATCTTTACGCTGCTAGTGTGGCGCTTTCGTCAATCGTTACAGTGCTCGTAAGAGTGCTGGGTCATGATCCAACTTGTGTAAGTCTTTGCTTGAATTGGTAGCTTTTCACTTGTGAGTCTACGATCCTAGTGTTGCAGAGTACGTACCTTGTAACGTACTTACTAGTCCGACTTCCCTCAAGTCATGGCGTGTAGATTGTCTACCGATCGCCCTTTCCGATTAGTATAATGATGTCTCGGGAAGCATCGTCAACGTTGGCAGCAGCATGTATCGAAGGAGAGGCTAATTATCGAAACACATTACGACGTACACCTTAAACTTTTCAGACTTAATCCTTTACATATCTGGATAAAACTCTATCGCTAATTGCTCACACCATGGCTGCACCTTCAAGGAACAGCAACAGTTTCTAGGGCTGGTTTATCCATCTACGAATGCTAATATAGCCATCCAATTCGATCGGCTACTCGAAAAATAAAGGACGACCAGCTTTAACCTGACTGCACTGCTGGCATCAGCTTGACTGTGCTGCACTAGACGGGACCCCTTGTGCACGTATTTCGATGCGCTTGTCCGCAATGTATTCACACCGTAGTTTAGTACAAGTAAAGTCTGCAGCATTGGATTAAGACAACGCATTCAAAAGCCCATTCGCAGCAGTTGTATAAGCCATTACTTGGTCCACCATTAAAGGTGAGGGAAAACAGACTGTGTCACCTAAGCATTACAGTTCGTGCCCAGAATGACAAAGGCGGTCTTAAAGTGTGCGTAAGTGTCATTACGACAGTTGACAGACGGGATTTACAGAGTACCACTTCGTACATGCTGCGTGTCTGCGACCAAGAAAAATGTCATGGTGTAAGCTCATTTATGACATCGGCTGATATTTAAAATCAAATTAGGGCAAAGTGCCGGATATTGAGAGCGGATCCATACGGAAGACTGTGCGCTGACACAAAAGAGGCCTGTACAACGGAGGGGTGTGTACAAAGCAAAAAGTATTTATATTACATTTTGTATGCATAAGTGTGCGGTGCCTAGTTAGGAAGGATACGGTACTTAAGGAGGGGCCTCTATTGCAGGTGGGTGTGTACCTATCAAAGGGTGGGTGTGTACCTATAAATATCCTTAATAAATTATCTAAATAGAAGACTTGTGTAATAACGCTTAAGGATTTTCCAGTAGAATTTTGGACTCTCCGCAAGCGCTACCATGTCCAGGTACTAATCATTATATTTTAGTGGTATGATCATTGCTTCTATTCCTTCTTAGCACCAAAAGCATCAATCATAAAAAATGCAGTCACTGCCGGATTTAGAAGAGATTGTCGATATGCTTTTCTGAAGAAGCCTGCTTCTCCGCATTCAACGCATCGAAGTGCAGACCGCAAATAATTTATCTCAACGTTAATGAGCGATGGATACCGCTGAGTAGAACGCTCCAAATGTATACTAGAAATTGATGCTTAATAAGAAAAAAACAAGACCTCGAGGGCCATATTACCAGATTTAAGTAAGATCTCTGCTTCCGATACCATATATTGAGATGGACAGGGATTACTCGCTGCCTTTACATTTTCATCATTTATATTTTAGTTGTAAGCGGCTAGCGTTTTTATTTGATGCGGTGCTGCATACATTACCTCTTGTTGAAGTTTCTGTTATAATAAAGTGGTTTTGTTGACACGCGAGTGAGATCTATATCAGCGTTTCCAATTAAAATAGTTGAATAAGCCAGTTACAACAATATAAAATGGGCGGTAAATTGTGTTTAGCGACAAGTAAGTTTTTTATAGCGACTCCCTTTATTTACCTTGATGCTAACGAAAATGAAAAACGTACAACATTATGATTGCACGAAATCTTATTACGATTGGTGGGCGCGCGCATGTATTCGGCGGTGAGTGCGAGCGATTAAATACTTAATGTTATATGTGATATAAGAATCGCGCAGACCATATATATAGACTTCCACTAAAATTTAAACTTTATATGACTTTAAAATTATATTTGTGTTGTACACGCCCACAATTAATTTATATAGGAAATTCACTCTAGCATTACATATAAAACAAGATGATAGACTAATGTGTAAGATTATTGAGGGTGGTCATGCAAAAACAATATCCTAGCTTGTATTCTGTAGCATCACCGATTCGCTAATTTGCCATCAGCTTTGTATTATCAATATAAATACAGTTCAGGCAAAGAACGTCAATGTTTGTGAATGCAGTTTTATCTCTGCCATCACATTTGATCTCTTATATATCTACTATAACTCAATTTTTTCATCGTAGATGTTTCTTCGATGTTGTCAGATTTTACAGCCGATGTGTAGTGAAACGCCCGTTACATTGTGTCACTTAATAGACATACTAAAGTAAATGTTATCATTCTGTATGTAATACCGTAAGTTTTAAAATGAGATATATGTAAATTAGGCTCATCATTCAATATTGGATCATATAGCGTACTGTCAATGGTGGACGCGTTTAATGGGTGACAAGCAATATTTGAATAAAATAGCGAATTATTGAATCGTGCTGTCAGTGTTAACAACGTTTAATGGTTTACTAGCATATTTTTTATTAGAGTATCGATATACATTGTACGTATATAATTCATAATCGAGGCTATATCAAATGTCGCAAGAATCTTATAATAATATATTCTTACATGTTTGGTAAGTCTAGCCCTACACTTGCTCAATTTTTATGCACATAAATGTGCGTGATACGACAGATCACCTGCATGAGTTGTTTGTATAGTAAGTCAGTAGCACTATGATGACGAATGCGACTACGACGCACAATATATGATATGAAAGGGCGCGGTTAATGTAAAGGTACGTCCAATGAGCTCGCTTAGAATCACATTGACTAATTAATTAACAATAAGAATTAACGGGATCAATTACCTTTTCGATACTTTTAGGCCTTGTGCACATGATACCATTGTAAATTGTATAAAAGATATACCTAAATCGATGACGTGTTTTCAAAAGCACCTCGACGGATCCAGCTCTAAACGCATCTCTCTTCTGTAGCGGCTAATCTACCAGGGTAATACTTATATGCCGAGCTTTCTGGAACCCGTATAATATGTTTCAAGGTCCTAGTCATTGGCGATCTTCTGGAACCCCTGAAAAACCAAATGCTTGAGAGTAAATATTAATGAACCTTACACTTGAATGAGTTTAACGCATAACGAGCACTGTCATCGACTCAATAGTGGTTTTTAATGGTGATGGTGTAATAAATTTGGAAAGTTCCAATGCAACTAAAACGTTTTGATAAGTTCCTTCCAAGCTTGAATAAGTTCAATATATTTCTCATCGGCATCGAAATTTGGTGAATTGAAAGTAAATATAATTTGTTCGAAGCCGACAAATATCTACAGCATCTCACAAATGATAACGACCACTGATGATTTTTTATAGATTGACTTCTATCCGGCCTATCAATAATGAAGTGTAAAGGCCGATGTTTTAAGGTTGAAAGATCTTTAAGGCACTAGAAGCTGGGTTGATAAAATTAAGGACATACATACATCACTTTTACTGAATGAGCTTGATGTAACCGTCACGACGTGTTTTCGTTAGCATGACGTACTAGCTACGACGTTCGATGTGCATGATAGCGGTTAATATACACTATGTCAACTATGCTATCGATACATTGCTTTATATAATGATTGCCACTTTATCCTCGGCGTGTTCGTTGTTCTATAACCTGACCGAAAAAATATATTCTTACAAAGACTTCTCTCGAACCTAAAGCGTCGAAAGAATTCAACATTTATGTTGCACTTCTTTATTATTGCTTTTAATAATGTCGACAGAGTTATGAGAACCAAATACTCAGTTGATGTGGTTCACTACAGCGTCAATTTTTTTGAACACACAGCCAACAAATAAGATAATGAATGAAGTGTTTTATTTTTATACCTTATAATCTATAATTCGTTTTGGGTGACATCCCTCATTATACGATGATTAATAAAAAAATTGATGTAGTAGTGGCTATACATCAATGTGCATGCAAACGAAATAACGGTTCAACATTACATGTCTATCTCATCTGCTAGAATACGAAGAAATTTTAAATCGAAATCTAAACAGCCGAAGAGCTAATGTTATCACACGATAAAATACAACAAACGAAAATAGCCGGATACGACAAAGAATATCCGCAGATTAAATACATTGTAATTAGCGGTCGGAAGGTATCAGAGTGAGTAAGCAGTGAAAATTAGGTTAAACTCGTACTTCGTTACGAAATTTGTAAAATCACTTAATTATAAGTTTATATTACTGAATTTATGTCGCTTGTAAATATAACCTTTTTTCGGATCGTTGGTGGTGACTAATACTCCGCTCCCTTTTGTCCTGTAATACATTTAACTGCATCAACATAGTGGAAGGTTTAAGAATTTTTGAGAAATGAACGAAGTCTAAGAAAATGGAATTCGAAATTTAGGGAAAAGTCCCGTTATGTGACAACTAGGCATCATAATGCACAGGACCAAATCGAGGACCTTGTACGACAGAAAAAGTGATACTATACACGGAAATGTGTACAGACATGGTTGCAACAGGATGTTTACTTTCATAAATACATGCTAGTGCTGCATTTGCACCGCGACGTGAAGATTGATTATATTAATATTTATATTTGCCAATATCACGATTAAAGCATTGAGATTGCCACTGAAAGTATGTATTTTTTGTACACATTCCTCGGTTGATTCAAAATACACCAGCAGTGCATATCACATATTCAATTAATAAATGCTAATTTTTTTAAGGACCGGCCAGAAAAAAGATGATGTTGTATGTTCTCAATAAGTCGAAAGATGATTTAATATTTAACAATTCTTTTTAACAAAAATCCTTTTTGACTTAAGATAATCACACAAAAAAAGGTCTGTCATTTGTTGTCTTTGACGAGTGAGCATCTGCAAGCATATAAATGTCTATACACACGCCTTGGATTTAATGGCAAGGGTCTCTTTTGCCGTGTTGCTATAGCTAAAAGGGTCAAGGTCTATGATAGTTTTTCTAAAAAATTAAAGAATAATTGATAATCGCATTCGTATTTTGCTACATTACACGTGTGTCGGTTTTCCGAATAATCTGCTTCACATATTAGTGAATGGAATATCTTGATAAAAGTTATGTAACGCCATTAATGTACGACACAGCAATGGGCACGAGCCATGTAATGCCGACCAACTCCCATCTGAAAACTCAAGGACCTAACCATCAATGTCACTTCTACACACTTTCACATCAGCACATCAATCAAGTAAGACAAATAGATTTGTAGCACTGTACGCGACACATAAACAAACAAGTCCACTGAGATACTTTTTAAAAAGCGCCTAAGCACCCTTTTAGTCTTGCCTTTTGAGGAGTGGCGAAACATTACTGGATTTTTCGTGTAGGGAAACAGAAATTGATCGAACCTACACGTACGTGTCTATTTAAAAAATCATGTTGTGAATCGGGTCGTTTTGACTTACAGCGGTGTAATTTATTTATTATACACACCATTATTTTTTGGTATCAACATAGTGGCTGTATAGAGATCTCCGAAGAATTGGCACATCTGTTGCTGTCACTTTTTTCCATGTGCTTGTGTGTTTACGCATATGTTTATTTCCACGACCAGAATTTGTTTTTTCTTTTAACGATTTTTCGACTGTAAAATGCCGTTAAAGCATGTAAAATTATTATTGGTAGAAAATAAAATGTGACATAGATTCTATATAGTATGCATTACCAAGTGGCAAATACTTTTGCGATGCACCACGAGACCTAACATGTTTTCCACAAGTATGTATAATAAACCTTTACACATACTGATCTGTCTAGAATACTACCTACGCAAATTACAGAACTGCCTGCATCCGTTTTTATTTTTATAGCAAAAATGAAGGTGCCATTTATACAATGTTTTAAATTCCTAGATTTGAATCTACTATTTAGCTGGGTAAGTGGTTGGAATGATGGAGAATGAGTTATTTAACTGTGCTCGACACAGTCCAGCGTCTATGATTCTTCCTGGTGTGCTGATTCGACGCTTGCGTTTAGCCTAGCCGTGACTATTATTATACATGTACGTACGGGCAACTAGAAGCTCACAATGGCATATTTGATGGTTGGGATATTTCTGCAATATTTTAAGTACTTGCACGCTGCTGGGTGTCGATCATCAAATGGCCGCAAATTTATGATAGCATCTAAGGTGATGCAGCTGCTGATTTGCACCCAATGTTTTTAAGTTTGTGTTGATAATTATAAATGACACGAATACCTTGCAAAATTGTGCCATCTTCGAATAAAGCATTTCTTACTTCAGAAAGCATGGTACATGGACGGCAGATTGGTTTTTGCAGACCTTGTGTCCTTCGCCATGAGAAGTAGCATAGGGCAGTTGAAGCTCGCCTAATCAGCACATAATTTGTATTGAGTGAGTTTGCTCGAGGCAGGGAGGAACTGGGCAGTATCGACCCATGTGGTATAAATAAAAATACTCACCTTTGCGTACACTTTTAACGTTGACATGAAAACATGTGCGTCCGAGATCAAATTGCATCGACGTCGAGCACTGCTGAATAAGCCAAGTGTCTTTTTATGATTAGATATGGCCGTAAGACTTTACGTCCGCCGTGCGTACACAGTCTTTTATACTTGAGTACGCGTCTAACTTGACAAGGCACGATAAACCACTATAGGCGGTTATTTTGCAGGTGACCGTCGCTTATTTAGTCAAATTGCGCATATCTTCTCATACCGTTCATCGTTTGTAAAAACACCTCAATTTCATCGTGAAAAGTCATCGTCTTGGGAAGTCCGAAAAACACAGATAAAAGAGGCGTAGAATTATCCTGTGTCTGCCGCTTTGAATACGCCACTTCAGCTCTATTTACGTCTCCGTCAACGCGATGCGCGTTCCGCATGCTCCTGACCCGACTTGAAGTTCGCCATTCTCCACGCGTTCCCATTGGCTCCAAGCGGACGTCTGCCCTTCTCACCGTGAAGCGCCACGCATTCGGATCGCAAGAACGTCTCGAGCTGTCAATCCATCGAGCGCTCTCTCTCTCTCTCTCCGCCCCTCCCGTCTGTCCGTCCGTCCGTCCGCAATGCCCGCGTCCCCTCCCGACCAAGTGGCGTATCTGCGCTCGCTCCCGTCCGTGCGCGACAGCTGCCACCGCGTCCTGCGACTCGCCCAAGAGGACCGACTGCCCCATTTTGCAGTGGTCGGGACGAAAGTGCCGGCGCTGGCGGATTACGTCATCCGCGTGATGCGGCAGTCGTACCCGAACGAGGCGCTCGTCCCGTTCCACTCGCGCTGGCGCCACTTTGAGACGGGCGATCCGCAGCGCGTGGAAAAGATGACGTCAACATGGCACTGCCACGAGCTGGAAAGGGCGCGACGATTGGTCGACTTGGCGCTCGTCAGCGTCTTACTGGACGCCGGCGCGGGCTCTTCGTGGCGGTACCGAGAGCCTGAAACGGACGACTGCTACAGCCGCAGCGAGGGACTGGGCGTCGCCAGCTTGCACATGTTCCTGGCCGGCTGTTTCTCCGCCGACCCGACTCACGAGCCCCATCGAGTGGACGCGCAAGCGCTGACGCACCTGGCAGACGATGCAGTTGCTAGAGCTTTTCAAGTGGTGAGAGGCACTTTTGTGTGTGTATGCCATGGAGGTTGGCATGGTCTGACTCTGATGTGTGTCTGTCTGCGCCACTGGAAATCAACAGACAGAGACGAATCCGCTACTCGGCTGTAGTGGACGCACGGATCTGCTCAAGGTAATGGTGACCGTTACTGATTCCTTCGCCCATGTGCGAGCACGTAATTCATTAGCCCCATCCCGCTGACACTGTGTCTGTGTACCGCATGATGTAGCGTCTAGGGACGAGCATAGCCAACTACCCAGAGTTTTTCAAAGGAACTGACGGATCGATTCGGCCTGGCAATATGGTGGACTACCTGATGAAATGCCAAAGCGCCAGTCGAGAAGTATCGATTACGGAGCTGTGGAAGGTGGTAGTCTACGGATTGCAGGACATTTGGCCCGAGAGCCGGACGCGCATTGATGGCCAGAACATGGGTGACGTGTGGGAGTTACCGTACGTGCGAGGCTTCAATGACGGGGGGGGATTTCGCAATGACGAGTCCGAATGGCACTAATGGAAGTCGTGGTACTTTTGCGACCAGTTACTTACCGGAACACGAAAAAGCAGGCAGATTTGTGAGTTTTCACAAGCTATCGCAGTGGTTGACATATTCGCTCCTGGAGCCGCTTCAGAACGCCGGGTTGACGATAACTGATCTCCAACTGATGACTGGTTCGTTGGTGTTCACCGTTACTATATTCACTGCGTCACTTGAAATATACGAGTTCATGTCTTCTGACACGTAATGTTGGTAGGGTTGCCCGAGTATCGCAATGGTGGACTTCTGGTGGACTTCGGTGTGCTCGTGCCCAAGTCATCAAGCACTCTTACCGACGAGTTTAGCCCAAGCGCTGAGATGATCATCGAATGGCGAGCTCTCACTGTTGCACTCTTGGACGAGCTGCACACTGTGATCTTGGAGCGTCTTAACTTCACTGCCGAGATTTTCCCGCTGGTCAAGGTGAATTCATGTATGTTCTCCTGTAGTGCTATCAAGTGATGATGGCCTATTTGTATGTACCATGTAGATGCTCGAAGGTGGTACTTGGAAGGCTGGACGAGTCATTGCGAGCGAGAAACGCACAGACGGTGGACCTCCCATCAAGATCAAGAGCGACGGCACTGTGTTTTAGCTCACGTTGCTCCATGGATGCAGTCAGTCTTTTGTCGGCTAGACGAGACGCAATCGCCACTTCTCACGAACGCTTTGCGTTGCCCGAAAGCTTACAATATTGCATTTCTTTTCAACGCTTTACGGCAAGTGGCGATCGTCGTTCAGCCGTGTCAACTCTCTACCAAGCCGTCATCATCCATATGTCGTAGAAATGTCGTTCGCATGAACTGCAATGTCGATGTTCGTAGCTCAGCTGATCCGAAACAGCGCCACCGATTCGCTGATAAAGAGATCGACAGCAACTTAGAGTGGAGTGTAGTGCTTGTAGTATGAGGACCAGGAACGGATGGACTGAGCTCACCGCACCGTCATGGACGCAGTCGCCAAAGTTTACAGGCTCAAAGTGACTGCATCGGGGTACATTGTTTGCAAGGTCATGTGCACTCAATCGTTTGTACCTTTTGACGGATGCGACATCGCTGCTCTGCTGTGCGAATGTGTCACATACAGCTGAAAAAGGTGTGACCCGTGGGGCTTTCTGAGTTGAAAGGAGTACAGTCTCGACGGCAACAGTCTCCACGTTCTGAGACAAATTGAAATTGACTGCTGCCGCTCTGTTTTTCTGCATCCAAGAAAGAATAAGAGCTCGCACTCACATGCGTGTACACCGCATGGTCACTGAAGTAATGATCTCGAAGTGATGGCGGCACCGTTTTATTATCCAAAGTGGGCATCCATTCGTATGTCTACAGTTTCTAATTGTTCCAGCCTTTCCAAGCAGTCAGCTGTTCAATACGATACTTGTGACAGCGATCACTTGAACAGAATAGACACCGATTGATAACGTACGATTGGTGGTGATCCCCGAAGTAAGTAGCTGACTATTAATAAAGGCGATGTGTTGCATGGTCTGTCAGAGTACCACTGATAATCACGGGCTGGAGCCTAATTTGCGGCCAGAATATGGAGAGGTTACTTCCACGCTTGCTGAGTGGGGGTTGCAAGGGTTTCGTACCAATAAAGCTACGTCTTCCACCTCGCTACATCCTTTCGTCATACTTGCAGTAGTGAACTAGCGAACCACTCATTACATATACCTTCAAATACAGCGTAGATACGCAAAACTCACAATGTCCTGAGAACTGATCGAAGCACGAAGGAGGCTATGTGACCTAAATGTAGCGGTGCAGCGGTCGGGAACGAAGTATTTTTACAAACATATACTCGCTTCAGCATTCTCGTACAAAGGCCATCCTCATTGTCAAGCCAGCGCACGTCAGCCCCATAAGCGGTACGGACAGATGTCCACATTCTTTATTTCATAGAAGCGATGTAGAGTGAAATATACTTTGCACTCAATCTTAAAGAATAGAAAAAGAGTCATTACAAAGAGCGATCTATTTCACATTACAAAATAAGCCGTGCTCTACAGGATGAGGAAAAGTGCTCTACACAATATGAACTATCAACTGATGCACCAATCATGAAAAGCAGTGACTGCGCAATGTATACTACAGCTGAAAAACATCCGTAAAAGCAAAAAATGAAAGTGTTAGCCTTGTTGTAACGGGGCAGCCCGTTACATGGAAATTGTCATTTGAGAGATAATGACAATAAAAAATATCATATTGAATATTCTTTTAACAATATCACCAATAGTGGTGATATTGATGGGTCGACCAAAGAGTCTGCTCATTGGTTGATATCTTGACGATATCAACCCACCAATCGCCGCAAGACGCGCACAATGAGTGGTGAGTAGACGTCGTCATACATTCGGTTAGATCAGTATAATCAAGTTAAGTCAAAAAGAGAGACAGTGGTTAAAGACATAATTATATTAATATAACAGTTTTACGTTCCCCTTATCTATGCTTCCTCGTTGCCTCGTGTACGTCAGTCGGGCGCACCGAAACCCTTGCGTTAAGTTCACGCAAGGGTGTGCCCCGTTACACCTGGTAGCACTTTGTAGTCCTTCTAAGGACCACAGCATCCAACATGAACATGTTGGATGATGAAGAGACCTTTCACGCCACGCGTGAAGGGTTTACCCATTTGAGTGACATCGAATGGAGTGCGGTAGAACGAATGAGTTCTACCTTAGGCGAGTTCGCCATTAGCGCCATGTTGGAGTCTCTAGACAGAGACCAACTTCATGCCGATATGGCCAAGTTCATTCATCATGAACTTGTCGCCGAAAGGGAGAAAGTAGCCTTGCTTCACCAGCAAGGCTCTCAACAGGCCGAGCAGTTGAGAGAACTCGGTGCTCAACAGACAGAGCTGTTGAGACAGCAGCAATTCCATGCTGCTGTGGGCGGGACGGCACATGCGCGTCGTCCCGAAGCCATGAATGTTGACATGTCCAAGTACAGTGGAGTCCCGGAAGATTCCCCGTAACTATGGTTTGTCGAACTCGACAGAGCCTTAAGGGCTCGTCGCGTCGAAGATGAGCAAATGAAACTCACATTTGCTCAGACCCACTTGGCAGGGCGTGCCAAAACTTGGTCCCTGGGGCTCGAGAGTAGCGACCCACATGTGTTTAGGTCGCTAGATGACTTCAAGTCCCGGCTCAGACAAACGTTTGAGCCGCCACGGGCTGAGTTCAGGGCTCGTTAGGAGCTCCTGAAACTCAAGCAGGGTAAGCGTGATGTGCACGCTTACGCTCAACATATACGACTCCTCGCGAGTAGTATATCTGCCAACCCAGTCCATGAACACACGTTGATTACGGTATTCATGCAAGGGCTCGCAGAAGGGCCCGTCAGGAGCCACCTGTTCCGCCTTGAGCTGAATACGCTGGAAGATGCGACATCAGCCGCGGAACAGGAAGACTTTAGCATGAGACAGGCTCATGCTAGCTCAAACTCTTATCGTCCACCAAGACGACAAGAGATCGGAGGTCCGGAACCAATGGACCTCTGCTATGTTGAGAGCGAGAGACCTCGCTCTTCAAACAACAAGCGATTGCAGAGGTGCAACCGCTGTCAGAAGTTAGGGCACTACGCATATAAGTGTAGTGCTCCACGCCCATACCAAACAGTACTGAGCGAAATGGTCGTCCATTTGCCAGAAAGGGCAATGGGAGTGGTTCCAGCGCTGTTGCGGTTTCGCAACATCAAAAAATGGTCGGGGTCAGTAAGGGCGGAGCGCCCTACTGATCCAGCAACCTCAAGAGAATTTTCAAATCTCTTGACGAAAGTTGCTCCAGATACACACTCATTGTGTGTCTCTGCACCTGGTGATGACGCTTCGCTCATCACCTCGAAGTTGGGAGCGACAAATGATTTGTCACTGCGTGCCCTAGTAGACTGCGGGGCGTCGAACAACTTTGTTTGTCTCCAGTCACTAGAGGGTCGTTGGCTCAAGTTCGTTTAGCGCGACATTCCCCTCACGAGGATGACGGTGCGCCTTGCAACAGGCGCATCGATTACTGTTGAGAAACGTGTAGTAGGAATCCACTACAAGTTAGAGGGCGAACAGTACGATGATGACTTCATCGTATTGGATCTGGATGACAAATTTGATGTCATCCTGAGATTACCTTGGCTCAGAAGGTAGATCCAAGAGTGAGCTGGCAGCATCGATCCGTGAAGATGCCTGCCGCTTGTTCATCAGATGGCCATCTGATGAACGTCATGGAGCGTCCACAAGCGTGCGGATGTACTTCGAGTGAGTGCGATGGCCTCACTTGCGGTACGTTCGTTAGCACGACTGCACAAGATTGCAGTGTAGTTGATCACTACACTGTGGAGCAAGCTCCCGGCGGCTGTACAGAAGTACAGGCGGCGCCGAAGGTCCACCACTCGAATAAGTCGAGTGGACCGTTACATGTATGCATGCCTAGCGGGCAGCATCGTAGACTAAAAGAAACCTGTTGCCTTCAAAGGGCAACATGGATATCCTAGGTCGACTGGAGAGTCGACCGTAGAGGATCGGTACATGACTGTGGTTGCACGGTCACAGTCAGAAGACGTCGAGGGAATAAGTCCCCACGTACTTGAGGAAGGAATTCCTCAAGAGTCACTTGCTGAGGGATCAGGCCCTCAGCAACCTGTGGAAGCAAGTTCCCAGGAAGAAAACGAGACGTTGAACGTCTTGGTTAATGACGGATCAAGCGTAGGCGCTTATACGCTTGATATTATTGTGCCTCCGAGGTTAACTTCGGAGATAACTCAGTTGCCAACGCTAGAACCGAAACGGTTCTTGCGTGATCTGCGTAGTGGTAAAGTTAAGCAGATCTGCATACTCGTCACAGAGGATGAGTATGTGGCCGATATTCGGTCGGCAACGATGTTTACTGAGACCGAGAGGGTTCTCAGCAGCTCATCGATGGACGAAAGCGTCATCGATGAGCAGACTCGGATTGAGCGATACACGTCTCAATCCTGGGAGTCACTTCAGGCAAATCCTTTGTATAAGTATTTGATCGAATTCAGGGATGTGTTCCCTGAATCCGTACCTTCCGAGTTGCCTAAGGAAAAAGTCACTCGACACGAGACCGAGCTCAAACCGGGCACGAAGTACTGTGTCATGAAACAGTGACCACTGCCTCGTGAACAAGTACTAGCGATCGACAAGTTCTTTGCCGATCGCTTAGCAGCGGGCCATGTGGTGAAATCAACACCCCCTCACAGCTCTCCGACCTTCTGTGTGCGAAAGGCCACAGGAGGGTGGCGGATAGTGCACGCATTCAACAAATTGAATGCTGCAACGGTACCGGCTCAGACGCCGATACCGAGGAAGGACGTAATCATAGATGGTATGTAAAAGCGTACCATCTTTTCGTCCATGGGTCTGATGGATGGATTCTATCAGATCCTCATGCGTGAACGGGACGTCCTGTTCACAGCAGTGAGCACCCCCAGCGGTATGCTGTGGGAGTGGCTAGTGATGCCACAGGGGCTGAGCAATGCCCATGCAACATTCAACAGATGTGTAACAAATCTGTTGAGACCGGTGCGAGACTTCGCACCGACTTACTTCGACAATTTGTTCGTCCGTAGCCGGGCTATGGACGGAAAGACACTTTGAAGTTCAAAGAACTCACGTTCGTCAGGTTCTTCAACTTATGCGCAAGCATAAGTTGTACGCCAACCTCAAGAATTGTATATTCGCGGCTGGCGAAATACCACTTCTTGGGTGCATCGTGGGTAAACACGGCGTACGCCCTGATCCCGAAAAGATCAAGGCGATCACCCACTGGCCGGTGCCAGTCGATGTCAAGGGACTAAGGAAGTTCCTTGGGCTAGCGGCGTACTTGCACAAGTACTCGCGCAACTACGCCGAGATGACTGTTCATCTTACTTGCTTGCTCAAGAAAGATGTGAAGTGGTCATGGAACGCTGAGTTCCAGCGTTCCTTTGAGGGTATCAAGCAAAGCTTGATGCAATCGCCGATATTGGCGATTGCAGATCAGGACAGACCATTTCATGTGGTCTGCGACGCCAGCGATTTTACGATCGGCTGTGCGTTAATGCAATTCGACGCAGATGGCGCAGAGCGCATCATCTGTTATCAGTCGCGTCAGCTGCAGGCAGCTGAGCGCAATTACCTAGTGCATGACAAGGGACTCCTTGCCATGAAGTACGCACTGGCTAAGTTTCGCGTCTATCTCTTGGGAGATAGAACGTTTGTTGTTTACACGGACCATGCGTCATTACGCACGGCCGTAAACAGCCCACACCTCTCGCAAAGGATTGCGAGGCGGATGTCTTTCTTCGCGGAGTATAACTTCTCCGTGGAGTATAAACCAGGACGACTCAATGCCGTTGATGATGCGCTTTCGCGCCGGCCCGATTTCGAGCCGGACGCACAAATCAACAGTGACGATAAGCCCACTGTTGCGACACTGTCAGTCAGTGTCCCGTCGTCAAGTAAACTTGACGACGTACGATGGGCATCCACGGAAGATAAGGATCTTCTGCGATTGATGGATCATCTGGTGAATCCATCCAGTAAATCAATGATAGATTTACCGGCTTTGTAACGATCTTCATCGGATCGGTATAGTACACGCAACGGATTGCTGTACTATACAGATGTTGCCGACGACAAGCCTCGTGTCGTCGTACCCGCTCATCATGATTAGCGTTTACGCATCATGCATGAGTGTCACGATACCCCAACAAGCGGTCATCGTGGTAGAGAAAAGAATTACCTCACGGTAAGTCGTGACTTTTACTGGCCACGCCAGTATCAGTTTGTCCGCAAGTACATACGTGCTTGCGAGGTTTGCCAACGGGTGAAGCCTAGTCCTTCATCCCGTGCGCCATTGCAGCCTCTGCCTGTTCCGACAGAGTGCTGGCAGTCCGTTTCAATGGACTTCGTCTTCGGTATTCCGGAAGACGCTAACAAGAATAATGGTATTCTTGTGTTTGTTGACCGATTCAGCAAGATGGTGCATCTTGCTGCTGTCCCCGAGTCGATCACGGCACTCGGCTGTGCTCGTGTCTTTCTTGGCACGGTCTTTAGACTCCACGGGTTACCCCGTGAACTCGTATCCGACCGTGACCCTCGGTTCACGGCGGCATTTTGGCAAACCGTGTTCCGTTCTCTTGGAACACGATTGAAGATGTCCACTTCTGACCATCCAGAAACAGATGGTCAGACGGACCGTGCGAGCCGTGTGTTTGAAGAGATCCTTCGAGGATATGTCCACTCATTTTCGAGTTGGACCGAATTCCTACCCATGGTGGAATTCTCCATCGATAATTCGGTGCATGCCTCAACACAGCACACACCGTTTTACGTGAATGGTTTACGCCATCCACGTGCACCCGCCCTTTTAAAGTGTGACTCTTGCATTAGAAGGGGAGGGACTCGTTCGAGCAAAAACCGTTTTGGCTCTTGCTCATCACGTGTCGACGCTAATGTCGTCACGTATCATGCCGATATCGATCAGGTCGACATCGATGAAGAAGATCACCTCAATATAAGCGGCGACGCTATTACTGACTCGGATGATGATGACGATGCTAGTATATTTAGCATCCTCAACGATGATTCCAGCGAGGAAGAAGACAGCCTCACTGAAGAAGAGAACAATCTCTTAGCAGTGCGCACGAAGCGCACTGAAAGACAAAACAAAGAGTCAGCAGAGAAATTCCTGATGACTCGAGAGGAGGTAGTCCGTTTTGTTTAGGACTCCATCGCGAATGCGGTGGACTGCCAGAAACGGAACGCAGACAATAATGTAAGAGCAAATGTTCTTTCATTTAAAGTTAACGACCTAGTACTACTGTCTACGGTAAACTCACCTGGACATGCAGTCACTGGTGTCGGCAGTAGTAAACTACTGCCGAAATACAGTGGTCCCTGTCGTGTGTTGTCCGCAAGGGCAATGCATACACACTCGAATTGCCACGTAAGATGCGCACGCATCCTACGTTTTACGTGGGGGAGGCTCAGGCCGTACTGTCAGTACGAACCTTCTTCTTCAGATGAAGATAGCCCCCACGTTCAAGAACATCCATCAAGTTCTTGCGTTCGCGCTCCAGACGATCCGTCTGGTCGCGCAGATATGATACCTCGGAACTCAACCGAGATATCTCCGCGCGAGCTGTCGCCAGCTCGCCGAATAGGGAGCGGACATCCCGCTCGACCTGAAGCTGCTCTGTGGCATAATCGGCGCGATCCCTCGCCCGATCAGCCTCGTGACCCTTGCGGTTCTTCCGCTCGGTATCGGTCAAAGCGTAGCGCCGATCGCGCTCGTGCTTCAAGTCATCGCGTAATTCATCAATTGCGCGATCCATCTCGTAAGGGTCGAGATGGTGAACCGAATCATCTGGAGGAGGTCTTTCCTCCTCCACCACATCCTTTGGTGGATGCTCACGGTGATCAACGCTTTCTAGTGGAGTGTATCTTGAATCACCGTGACGGTTTAGGATTAAGGACGAGCTACCTCGTCCAGTGGCGGGGGTATCCACCCTCTTGGAACAGCTGGGAGCCTCGCTCTCAGCTGTTGATGGATGTTAAAGGTCTCGTCCGCCAGTATGACGAGACCCGTCCGATGAGTCCACGGGCCCATCGGTAAACACGCGCCCTAGGCGCTTGTAGACGTATTTCAAGTTTGTAATCGCGTCACGCATCTCAGCCGAGATGTGTGCCCTTCCCCAGGGCGAATTTAGGGAATAAACATCCCTATGTGCACGCTGCGAGTTGTCAACACAACTCGCACAAGGGTCTCCCCATGTGAGGCAAGGAATGTCTGCCTCACTCGATAAACAGTGCAACCGGTACCTGGCACCGGTTGGCATTCGCCTTTCGAACTTGAGGCGTACCGCCTCAAGTTTCTTGAGCCTCCCTTCTCGTCCAAAATTCTTTACGTTTTGGACGAATGCGTTTCACGCAGCCAAAAGCGATGCTTTGTCACGCTTTTGGGCGCCGTTGTACCATCGATGTCTAAGAAGGACATCGAGATAAAAATCTTCTTCAGCGCGAAAGTTCTTCGCGCTGGAACTCAAGCCGTGGAGCTCAGTCGCATCGAATAAGGGTATTAGATGGTGTTGGCTTGTGTCATGAGACAAGCTATTGATGAGCCGTTCGGGCAAACGCCACGGCTTCAGCTCATCACGCTTCACAGTGGTACCTTTGTCGGTACCACGGCTCCCAGATTGACGACGGCTCACGCCATCGTCATCACGCTTGTGCGAAGAGGCACGAGTCGGCGGTGGTAAGGAGTAATATTCCTCACCACCCTGATCACGTTCATCATCGCTGCCGAACAGACTGTGATGCAACTTACGAGTCTGTTCGTTCGGCAGTGGCCTTGGCGAATACTGAGGCGTCGCCGGTGAGCGAGACGCCTCTGGAGCATTGCCCGAGTCAGACGCGTCTGACTCGCTAGAGTAGATGACCTCTACATCAGGGTCATCGTGCGCACGCGGTGTTGTACCGCGTGCACCTGTATCACCTGTTGCTGCAGGCGGAGAAGGAGTAACAGACGACGAATCGTCTGCCGAAGAGGCTGGCACAGCAGCGGGCAGTGCGTTTTTTTCGCATAGACATGTTAACTATGCGAGGTCAGGCGTAAAGTTAATGAAACGGACCCAACAAGTGGTCTCTGTCCCAATGGTCCCCAACGGGTGGCCGCCATATTTTTGATAGTCACACGGTAACTAATAGTTAAGGGGGGTGATGTAACGGGGCAGCCCGTTACATGGAAATTGTCATTTGAGAGATAATGACAATAAAAAATATCATATTGAATATTCTTTTAACAATATCACCAATAGTGGTGATATTGATGGGTCGACCAAAGAGTCTGCTCATTGGTTGATATCTTGACGATATCAACCCACCAATCGCCGCAAGACGCGCACAATGAGTGGTAAGTAGACGTCGTCATATATTCGGTTAGATCAGTATAATCAAGTTAAGTCAAACAGAGAGACAGTGGTTAAAGACTTAATTATATTAATATAACAGTTTTACGTTCCCCTTATCTATGCTTCCTCGTTGCCTCGTGTACGTCAGTCGGGCGCACCGAAACCCTTGCGTTAAGTTCACGCAAGGGTGTGCCCCGATACACTTGTCATTCAAATGAATACGAGACAGATGTCGTAGCAATGCAAAAGAGATCTGGTATTCCCAGTTGCGTGATGGTGATGGATGCGCTTCACGTTTGCTCTTTTTAATGCGCCTAGCACGAACTAGCTGTGAGCATGCCAGAATCCTTGCTACACAACTCGTATACGCTGCGACGCGAGCATCAGCATTCTGCGTCAGCTTGTTGTAACGGACACTATGAACAGGTAGCTAAAAGTAGTGTGAGTACATCGTGCAACATGCTCGGTGTTTACCGAAATTAGCATCGTATCTGCGCTTATATCATGATATTTTCCGCTGCAAAGAGTAAAACTGCATCGATTGTACTAGCGTGAATACTATATTTCTGATCGAATAACACATCACTACTGCCAGATGTATCTTTTGTAGCGTCTGCAAAGCTGAGCTAGCTTGTGCGCCCTATCAAAGTGCGACTCTCTTCACGAGTCCGCGAGCACCTGCCTGACTACGTACAAAAGCACCAGACCACTGCCAATACTTACATACCACAAAAAACTAAGCCGGGTCACGTTTCGACAGTCAACGCATTTTCTACACACGCAAATTGACCGCGATCAAAGAGTCGCCTATATTTCGTATCGAGTGAGTAAGAGAGGTTCTAAAGGAAATTAACGACGATACACAAAAAATGAAAATGAAAAATTTCTTTAATAAATATACATATACAGCTATAAGGTACAGATATAAAGAAACGCTATTTAGCCATAACCTTCTTGCAAACTGCCCTTTAGTCTCAAACGTTTCGATGTCTGACTAGTCAAAATGTTGTGAACTCTTGTTTTACAGTAAAACTGAGGCATCGATCTTAAGAAGATCCATAATCAATAAATATGAACAGCCGAGTACCACCTCCGCAACTTGCTTATGCATGCCTGGAGCAATCAAGAGTCGCCGTTTATGCACATACAGAACAGAAAGGTCATGATGTTGCAATTAGGCGCACAAGAGGGATCAGCAATAGGAAAGACGGTGACGTAATAGCTATCGATCTTGAATGCTCCCGATTAAACCTCCCACCTATACATACAGTACCTCGCCAGATTACTCCGTCCAGCAGTAGAGCTATATGATTGTTTAAGTTAAGTGCACGACGACTAGAAACTGGAGATTGGCAGATACAAGTTGCCAATGGAAAACATAACATGAAAATTTCACTCACAAGGCTGCCCATGGTCACGGAATCTCTTTGATAGTACTAGAATGGCAACCAGTCTTGTACCTAACGCGCGCTGGTGTGAAACCCCTCAATCTTTTATCGCTTTACAGTGCCGGAACAGCTATATCACGGTCACGGCTTGATCCATTTACGACCTAGCGATTCAAAACGTAACATAACGCTGGATGGCCTTTTTTCATCAATAGCTCTCGTAAATTCATTTCTACTTAGAAGCTAGTTCTATCAGGTTGATGCACAGCAGCATCTTACTCACCTGCTACTTATCTCACTATCTGCAAAGCAATTTGCAGCAAGTACAGTGTTGGCTCGGTATGTATTATTAATACAAGATACAAGACCATCAAGTAAGGAATACCTATCCTCCATATCGTTTGTGCATCGGCAACAAGATGCACCTTTACCTTTGCATACTGATTAATGCGAAATGCAAATGAAGTTGACTACTTGTGGGCATCGCGTCATTTACGAGAAGTTTTTCGTACTTATCATACACTAGCTAAGCTCACATCTGTCACGGATCGACAGTTGGCGATGATAAAAGCCATCACATAGACATTTCACAATGCATCTTGCTTGCTGTGCCGGTGGCATATTAGCAAGAACATTTTCGTCAAGCATTGGAAAGGTTATTTTACAGTTGATGCCTAGGAAGATTCAGTCCAAGATTAGCCATGGGTATTGCTGCCACAACCATTGTACATACTGTTTTAAAACCTCCATTAATGCATGTTGCGCTCCCTGCGTGTAGATGAGATACCTTAATTATACTTGGCTTGTGTACAAAAAAATTGTGTTTTTGTTTTCTTAAGAAACAAATGTCACTTCTGCCAGGTTACAACGTCAGGTGTAAAGAATGCTCATGCCGCTCTCAAATTATGTAACTCTGTGCCAACCGCTCAGGTGGTTTGGTATTGATCTCTGGGCTTAATAAGCAATAATTGCTCGTTGGTAAGAGATTTTCACAGATGATCTATTTTTAGTGGACTGCGATTCGCCTTATATGTGCAGGTCAGCTTGCTAAAATCGTGCAGCAAAATGCAAAGCAGCATGCTATTGCCAATAAACACTTTATACCAGTGTTTATAAACGTGATAAGTAAGACATGTGTTTCAGGTTTGAAGGCAGCGTATGGGCAAAATCATCAGCGCTTTCGCGAAATCGCGAATTGTCGAGGTTTGTTTGCTGCAATTTACGTGCCATTGACTGTAACTGATTGCAATACTGATTTAAGATTGCGTGTATCACCGATGGGCTACCCATGTGCTCATGAGTTCTGTTGCCAAATTATACCACTGTCAATCAGTGATTTTAATTGGCATTGATGGCTGTTCTAGCTAACCAATATCCATGTTGATGATGCGCAAGTTAAGGTTCATATAGAAATCAAGATGATTGCAGAAGAATAAGAAAATACCTCAAAAAATTTCAAGCGTGTGCTGCTTGACCATGTCTTGGTAGTTATTTAGGCCGGTAGTTGCAATCTTTTCTAAACGAATACGTGTGGTCGACCAACGGGGTCAACACAGAGATACATACTAGGGGGTACTCAAGAAGCCTACACCAAGCTTCGAATTTGCACATATGTAGTTCACGAATTATAAAGTGGCGACATTAGGACTGCAATACGACCATGACATCCATGAGGCATACCGTCGTGTGACACAACTCGTCGGTATCATCCGAGAAAAAGAATCCGGAGAAAATAAAGTATAGTTATTTAAAGTAAATAAATAATATCACTAAGCCTGCCAAGGAACTAGTAATTCATATTTTTGTCTAGCATATTAAATTCAATATGTCACATCATGAGATAGAGACCTAGAATTTGATATAAAGCTTTTAGTTAGATGTCAGATTAATTCCGATTGTTACCTAATGACTCACTGGACCGATCGATTTACCATATAGATACATTTCAATTTTTCTAGTTAAAATGTATAGTGATGTGACATGTGCCGAGATGGTAATATACAGTGATAGCGGAAGGTTACGGGGGGGGGGGGAAGAACATGGCAGACCAAAATACATTTTTGTAGGGTCAGTCCTCACGAACAATTTACGAACAAGAAGCTTATTATAGTCTCATATAACACAAGACGTTCAGCAACGTTATTTCTTTAGGTAAAGTAAATGGTATGGTACACTGATCAGGTGCGTGTACAATTATATCCGTGTAGTCTGGCGATGTCATGCATTTACAAAAACTGCATTCACCTTTTTAAGTTTTAACATTGCAATTTTTACATGCCTGAATAAGTAGGAGGTTTATATTGTCTCTTCAATCTGTCACATACCGTATTCAGGTGTTCATTTTTTCAAACTAAAATGATTTGATAGTAAGCAGTACGGATCTAATTTCATAACATTCTAATTAACTTTCCTAATGCGAATTTGCTGCATTGATATTAAATTTGTGTATCTTGATTAACATTGGCATAATCATCCTACAGAGTTATATTGTACTCTCTGATCCAGCAGATTACATACGGCAAAAGCCACATCCAATTATGAGTACAATAGAGTAACTTTATAAATCATCATTCGAGAATTTTAAGATTGTATATAATAGTTATCGAAGATAATTTTTTAAGACCTATATCAGATGTTTATAATGAAGTAGAGCGTTTGTTTGAAATATTTGACTATTTGTAAAGTATGTCACGAATAACATGTTAGATTTATATAATTATTGGGTGGAATAATATGTGCAGCTCAAGCGTATATGTATTACAAAAAAGAATGAGTACTTCATGCGTCGTCCTCTTCAATTCGATTTAATTTGTATAAGCTTATTATAGCAGGGCTAGAAGTCGCAATGACTATAATATATCTCCGAAGGCACTATAATAAAATGATGAAGATCCTGGAGAGGCAGCAATTCGTATTCTTACACACGAATGTGCATCTGAAGGGAGAGGAATTGCAAACGGCACAAAAATCTTTGTAATCTAAAATTGCAAAACGTCGTTCGACTGAATCTTCTCCATAAAATCGATACAGATGAAATTCGGGTAGTGAGGAATCTAGAGTAGCATACCAGTCATTTATAATTAGTATATCATTGTAGTTTCGCATATCACTATAAAAGCCAGTTATACTGGTCCTTTCACGCCCATTTTTGATAAAGGTAGGCAAGCAGTTGATTTCTATAACTTCGATTTGTATTAACACTCTTGTCTGCCACATGAATAGAAGGGATATTGATTCCTTTATCACTATTATTTACAAGGAGTCGTTCCGCGTCAATTATGTTGCAACCTAATTTCATTTTGTACGAAATCACTTTTATCTGATAGAGTCGTGATCACAAGATTTTTGTAATCCCGATCTTCTCCTCGGGCGCTAATGACTGTATAATGGCGAAGTTTTTCTGCTTTCATGCTTATTCTACTTATCCATCCTGTGTACCAGTCGGTAAGGCTGATTGCATTCTTCTAGGCGTACCCGTTTCAAATAACATTATGACCGTGCTTGAGATGAGTTGGTATCACAATACTACAAGTGGATTTGCAGTATGCTCGATATAAGGAACCCCGGTCTTTCAGAGATTGCCCTGTCCAAGGTAGATGCTTTATCTGCTGGACTTCTGACGATTTGAGCCGTCTTGCGATTTTGCACTCTACGTCCAATCGCAGTCAGGTGGTTTAAAGAAATCTTTAGACCTGGCAAAAATCTGGGAGTGATCTTATTGGAGATTGGTCAATCTTCTTCGACGTCTTGAGCCCATTCATTTCTACTATTGCAAAGAAAATTTCATTATTCACATTTTAATGGATAGGTATCATCATATGTAATTTGTTTACAGTCAAACTTCTGACAAAGCCCGTCTCTTCTATAAATGGACCACTTAGCGTCGCCTTGTGCTGTTGATTTTCATCGTGTTATCGTAAACGGTGGTCCACGCCATATTGCCTTGACATTATCAATTCTGGATTTCGGTATGCAGAATTGCGTCAGTTAGGATACTTTCGATAAGATAACATCATTTAAGATCCTATTGTCATGGACCGCGTTGCGCGAGAACGAAGTGTGTATATACATCATTGTGTTGCTCCCATTCACAGCAACACTTGCACATTTCCTCAGTGCTATCTACCGTTTTCACTTATCGGCCCGCTTCACTCCATTAAATCCCAAACGTCGAGGTCGTGTGCATTAATATCTCTGTCTCTTACTATATGTTTTCATCCAAAATATGTCGATGAATTTAACTAATATATTTGTGACCAAGACAAACATTATTAGCTTCATGTCCTGGATAAATTCATAAAGAAATAACTCTTATTGAGTGTATGCTGAATTTTGATTAGTTTATAAGCGAAATGTTTGATCTGGGTCACATAATACAAAGAGCCGATATAAAATATATTCAAAACAATAGCTAATATAGAATAAAGAGCTGCCTAATCCTACAAGTGAATATTAAGCATCCATTATCCCATTTCGGCACAAAAAATCCTTTCATTTGGTTAAAACCACTGGTCCAGCCATTAGATGACCCCGCTTTGTTTATAATGCGGGTTGTATAATACACTAAGTATCGAGGTTAAAAGTGTGCACCTTTTTATCGCATCGCCAGTAGATCAACTGATTTCGACGACTATCTCAATACTTTATTCGTGAGCAATGCTACATAAGTACTGCCTTTAGTAAGAGCCGACCTCCACTGTCAATAGTGTGTGGTATTATCCTGCTTCTCCACGTAAAATCACGCACAGCAAGGTGCAACTATCGATACCAACGCGTACTATAAAAAGGCGATTAGTCATTAAATGTTTCAGCGTTCAATGTTAAATAAAAACGATTTAAAAAATAAATATTTTCGGATTTTATGACCTAATGATATACATGTTAAAAATGGTCATGATGGTGAAATTTAATAATTTGTATAGAGAATTGGTAAATTCACACCCCTTTTCCTTAGATTCACACTATTCTTTCAAATCTTATAAGTACAAGGTACGCCATCGCCGTTGGACAAAGACGAGTACTTTCTTTGCCACTTGGCTTCGTCCGACATCTTGCGCGCTGCTGTAGCTGCTGGCACCGACATAAGCAAAAAGGTCAAAGCTGAGATGGAGTCGGGCGCACTTGTGACCAACGAGATTGTCGTCGGTATCATGAAGGACGCCATCAAGAGTTCGGATTCCGTCGTGGCTTTATTCTTGACGTCTTTTCACGAACGGTCGTGCAGGCCAAAAATGTGGGACTAAGAGGTGATAGAGAAGAGTGTCCAGGTTGCAACGCAGAGGCTGACCATAGTTCCCTCTTTTTGTATGCGTAGTCCTCGCAACTAAATTTGAACCTACTGGCCTTCAATGAAGTCTCTAGCGCTGACTAGGCGTACTTGTTGTACCTAACAGTGACAACGGTCCTTATGGTGCGTGAAGGTGGCGATCTGGACTGGAGCCAAGTGGCACAACTCACGTGGGACGTTGTGCCACTGCCGCTTAAGTAATTCAGACGATGGCCGTAATGGAGATCGTGCACGATAAGATTTAAAAGGAAGGGTGTGATTCTAAGGAAATGGGAGTTAAATTTAGTAATGCCCTTTTGTTTTCCCCGTCTTATACATCAATTAAATATGATATAAAGGACCTGTATTAAATAAATATAAAATTTGTAAGGTTACGGTGAATTCGGCCCCGTGGAAATTCAATCAAATTATAACATGAAATCGTATCTTTCAAAATGATATTTCTATTTAAAATGCGAAATAACGCATCAAACAACCTCATTTGAGCTTAGGAGAAAAGTATGTAGAAAGCGAATAATATAAGCATATCACATACATGATTAAAGAAAAATTACGAATCCAGTTGTACATATTTAACTAAGGCCTCGATAGGTATAAAAGTTATGTTATTCTTTTAATTAAAACATCATATAAAGGACTATAACATTTCCTTTTCAGCTTAACATTGTAGGTAAGATATCGACTAATTCGATAATTTTTTTGTAAATGTATGGATGGGTTTTGTTTGTTCATGACAAAATACTATCTAATGGTAAAAGAATATAATGTCTTAAGGAGCCTTCGAAATGTTTTATTCTAGATTGTTTTGTACTCTACCTGAGGCGACTGTATAAATTAAAAACGTGCATATTCTTATTTATGATGTACAAAACTTATCATGATGTAAGCAGCCATTTTTAAAAAAACTTATGATTTGGAAATATCTAGAAATGTAAGATATCCATCTATCATACAATGCTTTTAAATTTGACTATGAATTACTAAAGACACAAATTAATGATAATAAGTCCATATTAATTGTGAATCAATGACTATCAATACAAGTCGTCGACACGAACCAGCATTTTGCGCCGGTCAACAGTGTAGCATTTGGACGAGGTCTAGTATGATACTGTAAATGTATATTTTAAACCATAAATAATAAATGATACTTAAATTTCTCATATATGATATAATTAGCTTGGTAATGGCTAATATCTCGCGTAATTAGTTCGGAACATGTCTCGATATGTTTTAGCACATTATGTATCAGTTGCCTGTATAAATAATAAAAAGGTTTTAGTAATATCTGATATTTTACATATGGTACGACTATCGAATTTTTACAATTTTTAGGTTTAGATTTAAACTTGATTTTTTGTAACGTTTCCAAACGGCTGACTACGTGGCAAATGCGACTTTTTTAGTATAAATCAATATAAAGCTCGCTACCTTGGTCACATGTTTACTACCATTCTAGTCGTATAAATAGGTATAAGCGCAAAAAAACACGGCATAATTTTTCAAAATATTACATTCCCTTTAAATACTGAAAGCTATCCAGTTTTACAAAAAGACGAAGAACCTTTACACGTGTATCGTTGAATATCCAGTGTACTTATGTCTTAAAAAAGCAAATATTACATTTTATTTAACTCCAAGTTGACATATCAAAACGTAATTTTGTCACTTTGTCGAAGTTTTCCTTTTGTAGTGCGCGTCTTAAAAAAGTAACCAACCTTTGATCTATATCTAAGCCATATTATGACACTTTTCTATATTTTGGAGGACGTGGATGTAGAAGCAACGTAATCCAGCAACACTATGCATGAAGACTTACCAAATGAAGTTTTTTTTATTATTGATTAACGAAGAAGAATTACCTGAAGGGGACAAATAAATCAAAAACCGTAAGCGTAGACACAATCATAATAACGTACATGATGCTGAATAATTTAAACACTATTAGAATATCATGTGCATCCGAGGTTGTCTATGACACATATTATACAAGGGGTATGTATAAGTCTGACTATATGCAGCTGACACAATCGTCGCTACGAAAAACAATTAATGACATACAATTGTCGATAAAAACGCGCTTGAAAAAAAATCATATTATGAGATAATAATTGCTGCCAATTTTACCCAGGTATTTCACATTCGCTAGACATCATCACATATATATTAATTTCTACTAAAAATATTCATCGAAGATTTTCAAAAATTGTCACACAAGCAGTTTCATTAAAAACAAGTCAAGACGTTGCGACTATAGGACCAAAATGTCATTGTTGATGTCGCTCGCTTTAGACGCGACGATGTAGTTGGATGAGGTCAAGACTTTCCATCTCATCGACTCCTAATGCAATGTATTCTTGTATTGCTCTAGGCTAGATTGGATATTGTAGTGACACAATGTTCAATAATCACACGGGATGAATTCGAGGAGTGCATAAAAGTCTTTGGATTCTTCGTATTGTTGATTTTTAACCAACATCTAAATTGAGATGTTGGGAATAAGGTTGTGGTGGTAGCAATCAAACAAAACTAATTAATGCTTATCATTTTAGCAACACAACATAGAAGAAGTCATGTAATGTTTCGATAATTAATTAATACTTAAATTGATCGTGCTGTAAACCAGTCGATTTTTCGAAACAATTGCGCGAAAATGTGCAAAGATTTAATACACACGACCTTAAGTCTTTATATTTCTTTGATATCAATGCGGTTTCGTGATTGTGATTGCAATATTTAATCGTGGCGTTGGGACGCAGGATGGATCAGAGCAGACTGAAAGCCAGAAAACGACTGTTAAACTTATTCGGATTGATCTACTTAACGGTAAAGAAGAAGTATAGTCAAGTGCCGATAATTGACTGATCGTGACCCGCGATCAAGGGCTTGGCCCACCAAATTTTAAGGGCTTGGAACATCAAATTTCAATGACCGGATCACTCAAGCGGTGAACATCAACCGGAGTTTTGAATCGCTAACAGCAATGGTAGATAGATGAATATGGAAGCAAGCTGGAGGAGTAGATCGCCAAGATCATTAAGCATGCGAAAGTCTCAGAAGTGACGGTGATCCGACGGCAGATGCCCGATCGAAGACTTGTATAATTTGATCACGATCCAACCTGGTTGAATAATGCTTGATCGTGTGGACGTATGACTGGCGTGGGTCACATACCGTGATCCACTACATACCGCGATCCACTACATAGCGCGATCCACTATCCGACCGATCTACTACCCTGTTATCCACTACACCGCGACCCACTACACCGCTATCCACTACCCCGCGATCACCTGCACCGCGACCTATCCTGGGTATATACCGCTGGGTGGCGTGAACACATAATTAATATGATTACCACACCGCGATTCACTACAGAGTGTATGCCGTGGACCACATAATGCAAGAGGTGAATGACATAGACAAGAGGTACGCAACAGAGATCTAGCGAGCAGATAGGCATAGTCATAAGATTCGAATTTGGTTAATTGACATTTAACAGAATTGAATATTTATCAAAGGACAGGCGTCGACTTCTTCCAGGCAGGAGACTTAGCCTCCCTTAAAAAAGAGCGACCTGCGTCTATACAAACTTCGACTTTGGGTTGTTTGTCCAGTCGGGACATTAGTTCTTACAATCTCAACTGCGATCAGACGCAGGGAACCTTACAGTTCAGATTCAAGATCGCGATATGAATCAAGTGGCCCGAAGGCTCACGCATCAAGAATAAACCTTGGATATAGGCTACTCTAGGAGAGAGACCAAGTAAACTTGCGATCGAGTATAGAATTACCACTCGATCCATCCCACGTTTGACCGGGTGATTCGTTTCCACCCGATCAACCCCTATCCCCAAAATGGTCAAGTTCAGCTTCAGCTCAAGTCCATAAAGAAAAGCGCAACCCTTTCCACCGAAGGGTACACAAGGTGAGAAAGAAGACAAGCACGGAATCGGGGTACCTCCTCCATTAGTCGATCGTCCGGGCGTCAGTGGAGAGTCGGGATCACAATAAATTTTGTGATCACCACACCATTACAAATCGAATTCGAGGTTACTGGTAGATAGCAAACATAAGACTTGTTACTTTGAGTAGCATCATATAATTTTACATCGATGCATTTAAGATGGCATCTTACGAACGAACGAGAAATAATAGTGGCTAATATTATGCAGTGGAGGGAATGCAGCAGGTCAGAAAAATCGAACACAATGCTTTCATACGCAGCAATATCCTACAGACGCTTTTACCAAATCATGAAAAATATTCCATAGTATCCTTTATGAACTTGAATATAAATAAAACATGTCTTCTTTTTGATACGTAAAACGGAAGGCATAGATAGCTTTTTTTGCTCGTTTCAATGCGCATGTTTGTAAAACTTCATGAAGTATATGTATTACATATTTTAATATAAATCAAAATACCATGAAATTTATGAGCCATTTAAAATATACCATCAATCGATATACAACATAATAAGTCAGATCAATTAAAATATCTAAATCGAGTGAAAAGAGGTGTAACAAAATATATTATTACAAAATTTATGTAAAAGTTACACTATATGCAAATCAAGAGCCACCAATAACTATTTAGCCTTATTTGTGTGTTTTCATTCTCTAATTTCATTTTAACAAATAACTACTTTTTAATTATTTCAAGTTGTGAATCGTGGCTTATGTGTTCATTTATATAGTCAGTGTATTACGCACAATCTACCATGAAAGTGTTTGTAAGAGTAAGATCATTTCTTTTTATAATATTCATGAAAATCCAACGTGTCGAATTCACACCACATCCCCTAATATATGATTGTTTTATTTTAAGAAATTGTTATGCTACATATTTACTTTAGGTTTATACAAGTTTAGGCATTTATTTTGTAAAAGGCACCAAAATTGATATTTATTTGCTTACTGCCTTCTGCTAAAAACATTACAGTTTTAGTTTCTGCCAGAGATAAGTTTCATCACCTTTAGAGATCTAGCTGAATACTGTAATATTAATTGTAGGGGTGGTTCCCTGGAGTAGTGGTGCGTTAGGCTAAATTTATTATAAAGACTACCTGTTCAATACCTTAATGAGCAAATAGAAATTAATGAGGGTGACAATTGCAGTATGGTTATCACAGAATCTATCAGATCCTGCCACAACCTCTTAAATCCTAAATTGGAAAATACCGGATATTGTAGGTTGTTGGCATACCCCAATCTACATCACCAAAACAATGTACTGAAATTCTTTATATTTATTCGTATTACCCATTACCTGATTGTCATCAGATACTATATTTAGCTCGCAGATCATGCCTTCTGAATTTATATATACAGCGACTTTATTCCTTTGCAGGTCATTTAGCACAATCAATCACGACAACACTCATAGATATTAAAGGCGGATTTTGTATATATTAAATTATTACTATCACAAGTGGTAAAATGCTTCTGTAACAATCTTTAATCCTTCTAGTTAATACAAACAATTATTTAATTAGAAATTCCGATGTAAAATTATTAGCTTACAATGATAGCGTATTTCTAAACCATTCAAAATTCGATTGAAAAGGCTCGCCGAATGGACCATCGTTTTCTTAAATTTTACCATTATTTTCTTTAATATGTAAGTTAGTTGCGAAGATATGGCCCTGCCTAAAATGTTTAATATTTTGGAATGGGTAAAGGTTTAGAATAGAGGGAATACATTCAATGCATTTTAGACGCAATTTACAATTACATTTCTGTCAAGTAACGACCTTGATAAGACCTCCATTGACCATCATTCTTTGTGCGCACATATACCTTACACCAATAGCTATGGTCGTACCAGCGGGTACACGAATTTATCATGTATTAAACGGCTATTCTAAAAGTAAAACTTACGATCTGCTTTTGCAGCTTGCTGCATAGTTGAAATATAGAGTTTGTAAATATCAACTCTAACATAAGTGCACCCTCTAAAATAGGATTGCTATAGCTTTATAATTTGAAAACGTTAGAACCTTTACGTCGTCTCGACCCTAAGAACTACACAGATCATTAACGCCGACAAACCTATACTTTTGTCATACGCGTTTTCAAAAAAATCATATATTTCTTCCATATGATGACTTCATGTTGCCCTTAAGATTAGAGATAACGAGGTGTGCTATAAGAAAAAAGAGAATTAAATATTAATTTTGTTTCTCAATTGACGCTTTATCATTTTGTGGTTCCGCTTTTGCACATCACCAATTGAGGCCCGCGCATAATTTGCTAGATAGGCAAATATGCGATCTGATGTGACCCGTTTTTATGCGTTGCCCATTTGATATATGCATACATGTTAAACAAATTACCACTTTACTTGGTTCGAATTGTCTTATATACCCTTACATGATCTCGAATATACGTATTATGATAAAGAACGTTGCAGACATCTATGATAGTTCATTTCTGACATCATTAAGGTGCATTAGTCATTGGTGTATAGAAGGTGACATATCTAAGGCTAATGATGAGATACAATGGGATTTGATACGTGCGAGCGAGTTCAGTCCACAAATTATGATATCACTTAGTATGATTTGATTTAAAATAATAGCCTTTACATGTGTGCGTACGTCCAAAGAATACAGGTAAATATACAGCTTCGTTTGACATAACTCACCACGTATCGCATAGTAAATTGCGATGCATCAATTACTGTTTCTTATTCATTTTGAATATTTATATGATACTTTTTGGTATTGAGTGCTGTTGCTTGTTTAGTCGACCGTCAATTTTAAGGCAAAGCCCAATAATCGTATGAAGTCAGAATACAATGCGTATTCACTTGCGTTCAAGAAGCAGAATGAATTGTTAGGGTTCGACAAAGATAATTGTTATACATCATGAAAATTACCAACGAATTTCCCTAAATTTGATATTCATTGATCGCATTCGACTTCTTCAACAACGGTACACAGTACGCGTTTGTAGATCATATAATGCATGTTGAGTATAATGGGTAATTTAAAAACGCTATCTAAACGGTACCAAACAATTTGATATTACCTTTAATACCCAATACGTATTTAAATATGAAAAGACAAGAAGTAATCAATTCGCTGTAGCGTTGTTACGAGTAAAATATGAATAATGAAACACAACTAAAAAAAGGTTGGATGGATGATTACCGTAGAGGGTGTATTAGCGCCTATTTATTTTTTCAAATTTTTATACTAATACATTCTCTGCATATCCTGCACGATCAGATTTGTGTGTAATCCAATAACACATGAGCGGTAGCATTTGTGTATTATTTTTATTTTTTGCTCAAATTTTTTAAATTTTTAGTATTAGAAGCGGCAAAAGACCGTTAGTTTGGTGGTCGCGTTTAGAATTATTTTCATGTCAGCGGTACTCATGCCCGATCGATTGATTTTAACATTCCGCGCATGAAATATTGTAATGTTCGCTTCTTTTCTTTCAAATTATTACGTGCCACCACGCTCTGGCCGGTATACGAAAACAATTCGCCATAAAGAAGCAGTTTCATACAAAATATACGCGTAATTCATAGAAGCTGTTGATCAAAAAGCACTACGACAGATATGGCTGCCGCAATGTTCCAAGCAACACGCAAATATATTCCATTCTTATCGTACCCATTATGGATTAGAATTTTATGAATACAGGTTTCTTGTAATATAAGTCCCCTTAATTTAATAAATAAACTCTATTATGTACAAAAATATGGAGGATTTCCTACAATGCTAACTTTTTGTGATTTATACAACAATCAAAGACAAGACATTCTGCTGCCTAATACACCTTCTCTGGATATGGACCTTAATTATGTCCTTCATAAGGTGCATAAACAATAAATTTACAATGGTATTACCAGATCTTGCACGTGTACGTCTTATACAGGTACGTTCATCATTAATTAAATATCGGCCAAGGCTGATATCGATACAAATTTTAAAATATATTTCAAATTATATTAAATTTTAAATTTAGTTTATGCTGATTATCTCATATATTAATAAGCATAGATATGATAAATTATGATGCTGTAGAACAGGTGTGTTTTTGATTTTAGTCTGCACGGTCGATCTTATACGCCTCGTCGATATGTTATAGCAGTGAGAAGATCCTATTTCTGAAATCGGCATCGTGTGCAGTCATAAATGCAAATTATACCTAGATTAGGTAACCTATAAAGTTTGAATATAGATTGGTAGTTGCAAGCAATAAGCTAGGAAAAGAGGAGGAAGCGCAAGGCTTCAAGCTCTTATCCAAAGATATTATTGACTTGTACAACCGCGTCACGTATCAGAAGGTTTGCTCGGATACTTGAATTCGGCATGTTTTATTATCATAATTGTAAGCAGCCTGTTGTTAGTGGGTCATAGTGTCGGTGTTTCGACTTATAAAAAAATCAATATAGACTTAGCGGTGATTAATATACGCTTCATTACACAATACCAAGAAGTTTCATGTAGTCAATAGAAAAACGACGCAGAAAGGTAGAAAGAAGGTACGAACAGATCCGGTAAAAATTATTGATTTCTAAAGTAGACGATTGGACTTGTTATAAGTGAGCCATACATAATGACTTCAGAGAATGTTTGTTTAATAATATTGTCATCGGCCGCAATATTAATGGGTATAGATGGATTGACAGGAGCAATGTTATCATATACAGAGGCTGGATTGAACTTGGATAATAGTTTGAGACCCCCTCTCGACGGACTTAATAACGCAAGTGGTAAACAAGATTAATAAAGCGTAGACTTAGATCAAACATTTATTAATGTTAGATGTCAAATCAACCTCGCGATGACTTCTTAAAGATATTCGGCTAGTAATTAGTCTGCGGAGATTAGCTACACGGAAAAAGGAATCTTTGAGACCCCTAACACAAGAATATGATATCTTAGCTTGTCTGGCACATTTATACTTTTCTGTGAAAGACATAAAAACAGGTGAATTTTTTGCAAAAACTTCTGGCTCAGACGTGTTTGCAATGCCACACAGCATAAAATTTAAAATATATCATGTGTGTTATAAGATGCGCCTTAGCTGCTTCTAATATATAGTCACGACAGAAGCTAGACATCAAAATTGATAAACAAATAATTTCTGGCAAAAAGCAACGTCTAAAAGGGCAGAATAAGCAATGCAGAACATTTTCACAACACGAACGCTGAATAAATAACAACACCGACGAGAAGCCATACCCTTAAAGAGTCAGCAATTTTTGCCTCGATTTCGAAGAATTGCAGTCTTTGCGACGCTTTCTGAAATCGACAGAGAAAAGAGAGGAACACGGTCGAATCACGGATCTTGATAACAATTATTGGAGAAATTAAACTTGATTAATTTCTGTTAAAATAAAGGCATAATTCGAGTTTGACTACTTCGGGAATTATAAAATGTCGACTTATAGTTAGCTGTGGAGAGATAGAAATTCAATCTGTGATAAATGAAGAAGAAATCAATTCCATTTTCCCTGCAAAGGCTTTTTAACTCTCACTCATTGTATCATGAAAGGACATCATTCTCACACGATAGCATGTAAGGCGAACTTAACGAGTCTATATGGCATAGGCGACAATGTTTGCAACCTAAATTTTCGGCACTTACTCATGATCTGGTTTCCAATGCAGAAGTGGTCGGCAGTATAATTCTAGCCTCAAAAATATTGAATTAAATCATAACCATCTTCGTTGACGATGCAGTGATTGTGACAAAACCAGATTTTGATATAAGTTTACCTGACTTACCACCTGCTCAAGATGTTCGCCTGACATTAATTTAGATAATGCGTATATATATTAGAAGATAAGATATATAAAAATATATGGAACCACTACTCTTGTCACTTAAGTACTTGCATGATCTACAAAAAATTAATATTATCGACAAAATAGAGAGCAGAGTTATAAGCACGAGCACAATTTTGCATACTTTGCTGTACCAGACGGCATCGGAGACATTCCTGTAATATATAATACATCCGTATGTACTTGTCTGTAGTATATCCAATTTGTGATTGACTGAACAATGGCCAAAGAGACGTATTATTCAGGCTGATAAAGCACTTATAGTGCAGACTGTACCCGAGAAAATTACTGCGAAAATCACATAGTAAAGCGCTCGACTAAAACACAAGGCAAGAAATTATGTCATTTTGCTGATCTCCTAATCCCTGAAATGAAGTATGGCCTACCATTCTCCGCTTTTTCTTTTTTTTGGATGCATGATTACGCTAACCGAAAAAGTCAGTGTCGAATTTTGTACCGAAGGCTTCAGGAACGAGCACATTAGTCATAGAATAAAGTGGAAGAAGGCCAACGCGGTAATGAAATAGTTATTGTTATTTCTTTGTGCATGTGGGCTTATTAATGATTGTTGCGAGGTACAACGGCATTTGTTACGTCAATATCTAACAGACAGGAATTAGTATATTGCAATATGACCAAGGACACCGGGAAATACTTCTGGTTCTGTCTACTTCAAATATATATTATTCAATAAGGCCTAATTAAGGGCGAATAGAATTAGTTAATAATGGAAATTTGCAAAAGTATAAGGCTTGTAAATTTTCGCTTATACGGAGAGTACTTGGGTGGTATCATCTTATTATTTTTCACCTTATAGTGCAATTTTTACAATAAGTCAATGCAAATAAATTTGTTCCCCATGATGCTTTTATATGACCTCAGTGTGGCAGCAAAATCTATTTAAAGGCAGAAAAATAAACCAGCGTAGACACAAGCTGACTTCCGGCGTTGAAACTGCGATTATTTTTCGCATAGTGCAATAACGACAACAAACACGAAAAGCCTTAATCTAATGTTGAGCTGCCGGTACCAACGTCTATCTCAGACACGTTCTTATCTGTGCCCTTACAAACTAATTACCCGTAATAACGTTAAAAAGGCACCTTATAGCTTCCACATAATGGATTCCAAGCTCTCTTCGGTTCTGTGCGCGACATGAACCTGACAGTCGAACACAACGAGACTTTCTCTGCAACAACTTACCACCCAAACTGGCACAATTGACTTACTGCCACAAGAGTTATCGACTCGTACATGACGACCGCAGATCGAGCCGAGGAGCTCAAGCTGCAGGGCAACAAGTACTTTAACAAGGGCAAATTTTGCGCTGCCATTGACATGTACACAGAAGCCATTGTACGTGGACTGTCCCTTCCCCCTCACACACCGCTTACTGTCCATTGTTGCCAACACTTTGCTTTACATCACCGAATGACAGGTTCTGGCTCCAAAACGCTCCACTTATTACTCCAATCGTGCCTTGTGCCACTGTAAGCTTGAGAAGTGGGGCGACTGCCGAGACGACTGCCACGCGGCGCTTCAGTTGGATGCTATGAATGCCAAAGCGAGTTCCATGCTAGGCACAAGTCACATGCACCTGCTGGCCTTTGACATGGCCGTGGATGCGCTGCAAAAGGCACTCAGTAGTGCGAAAAAGGTTGAGAAATATGGCAATTTTCAGGATGATATTGCTGCAGAGTTAAAGCGAGTCAAGAAGCGCCAGTGGTATCACGAGCAGGAGCAGCGGATCGCCCGCCACGCCAAGAGCATGAGCCAATTGCGTCGACTTTTTCAGAACCAGTCGATCGAACATGTGCGAGAAGTAGAAACAAAGATTGATGGGGCAGACGCGTTGATGGCTTACGTGGAGCACATGGCAGAGACATTCGAGAAAGACATGCACCCGGGCGGCGTGCCCGACTATTTCATGTGTCCTATCAGTATGGAAGTCATGTGCGATCCTGTGACAACGCCTAATGGCGTCTCGTACGTAGCTGTTGTGATGGCGTCTGGATGTATACAAGTAACTTGCTGACTCCTTGTCGATGTGTAGATACGAACGACGCTGTTTAGAAAAACATTTGCGCTCGAATGGAGCAGTCGATCCGTTGACACGCGAGCAACTGACACTTGATATGATTCGGCCGAACACGTCGTTACGTGGAGCAATTCAAGATTACCTTGACAAGAATGCGTGGGCGTACGAGTTTTAGTGCCTATCCGGACTGGTGAAGGATCTGCAAAAGCGCGAAAAACTTGTTGTTTGGACATGTCGCCATTGAAATGAATCTAGCCCAGATTGCTTGTATAGCAGAACAATTGTTAAGGAAGTATGATGCTGTAAGCATAGTTGCGATGGGAATCACGAACGATAAAAGTGCCGGCAGCACCATTTAGTCTACCACGTTGCAGCGAGGACACACATATAAAATCAGTCGTATGCTAACATCAATTCATATTTAAAAGCATAGTCTAGCACGTGTGAGGATTAAACAAGACATTGGGTCCACGATGAGATTATTCCATCCATGCTTACGAAAGCCGCGCAAAGATGTCAAGAACACAACGAACACTGCCACTAATTTACATACTGGTTTCGCCGCTTGTCACCCTGCAGCGCCTGAATTGATATAAGTAGCTTTATGGTGCGTCAATTTGCACATCGCAAACTTTTCATCCTACAGCCAAGATGCGCCTCAAAATCTTCTGAGGTACGTCATTGATAACAAAGTGCTGCCATGTAGTAAAATCGCGGCCCCAATTTACTTGGAATATCATTTACTCAGTTATGCACATCAAATAGATTAAAAAGCCATCGGCAACACTCCCAAATGGCGTTGTGCTGGTGACACCGTCCGTTTTGGTCAAATAAACTTCACTCGAGGGCTTCACAGACGCTGTAGTAGATTGTCGCCATTGACTATGTCTTTACGATCATATCTCCAGATTTTTTTGCGACAGTTTTAAAAGACACTTCGCTGTTCCGCTTCGGTAGCAATACACTGTTACTGTATGTGCTCCAATCTTGACTGAAAAGACGCAAACAACTGTAAGGGCAGCGCGACATTGTATCTCAAGTCAAGGCAATTGCTGAGCTACTTGATAACCCATTCTGTGCGTAAACATTTACATGAATGACGCGTTACACTCATGTTTATACAATGCGACATTCCGTTCTGACTTTACTGGCATGCTCCGGCCGTTCCTGCCTCTTCATTGAATGTCTTGACCAAATTCAGCTCCTTTTTTGCAAAAACCTAGGTATGTATTGTTTTTTACGGCAATTCAATCTCGATAATTTGTGTGCTTACTAATTATCGAACGTAGGGTGAGTTTCAATGACATAAGCACCAGCAAGTGGTGCTGTAGAACCTCAAGCAGCCAACTCGAACATACATAAACCACTTCAAGTGTCAAATGAGGCAACCTGGCACCCTTGAAGCTACAATGCCAATTAAATTTCTGTTATGTAACGAATGACGAGCAGGTCGATCGACGAAAGTGCTCGATATTCTTAAGGCAATAAAAGCGTTACATTTTCGTCGTAGCAGCATCTTGCACCTGGCGATTACATTACACGATAGCCAGCAACATAATAGCACATGGCAAATCAGCAATATATTATTGACTTCACGCGCATTCACTAATGCACTTGTACCAACTGCAGTCTCGGCTGCAAAATGTTGTCATCATTTTACAGCTTCGAAGATAGCACAAAGTTGTCCTTTGTTACAAGTTAAGGCATCAAGGCGGCCGTCCATACCGATACACATCAGATTAAAATATGGCGGGACTTCGATCAAAGCTGTAGTCGTGCACGTCATAAAAACTCATGGAATCAGCGCGTACAATAGTTATTGACACAACTAAGGGTCTGGTGAGAAAGTAGCTTGATTCGCTGAAGTGGTACGTACTCATCTTCTCAGGGTTATCGTGCTTGTTCAAAAACGCCTTTATCCGTGCGTAAACACACGCAAGTCCATTCGTACTAACAATCAGGTATCAAAATTAAAATTATTAATCTGCGATCGATCTTCGGAGGTCCACGACTACGTTACAGCGCAAGAAATGTCCGACAACGTGAAAAATACTACGCGGTGTTTGAATGCTAGAACAAGCCTTGGCAAAAACACGGTTGTAGATCGAGGATGGCTTCATTAAATCCCTATTCACAACAAGGAATAGAATACGACGTATGTGCTTGCTGTTACATACTTGATAGAGTTCAACATTTTTATGAAGTCCATGAGGAAGAGACGTCAAAATGTACACGAACCAGGCAAAAGCTTAGGTCCAACATAAACAATATCTCAACTGACGTGTTGATATACCCCATTTAAAAATAATGATGCGTCTGAGTAAAGAGTCCGAGTAAAAGCAGCTGTGTTACACCCTCTTCGTGATCGTATATGTATAGATCAATTCCGTAAATCGTAAACAATCTATTAATTCAGATTTTACTTATGCTTTGCCCATTGTACTATTAACTAAGTACTTCGGTAGTCCATGCAAGCTGTTAGTCAAAGCTCGCAACATTATAGAATGCACGGCAGTTCCTACCCCAATGACAATGCTACGTTTTACGCGTACATCGTCTATCAAAGCACTGCACATATTTGGCTGCATGCTGCACATAGTTGACATGTCCCGTGTCATTTGTTCCGTTGACATTCGTTGTTAAAGTTGTGTGGGGCGCCTAAATCAGAGATGCACGTGTAATCTATTTTGACAGATCCGATACAGTCTTTTTTAACCCACGGAGTTAATATAGAAAGACCCAACGACTTCAAAAACCGTGACATTCATCATATAGAAAGACAGAAGAGTCAAATTTACTTTCATCACCAAAAAACATATATAACTAAATCGATATTTGCACTTATATTCTGCAAAAAAAAACGAATCTTTTAAATACTACGTCAAGTTGTACATACAGTTCGACCAGTGTAGCTATAGGGTCATAGATGACGATCAGTAATCTTTGATAACGATGAGCAATAAAAAAGATTCAGTTTATCATGACCTTAAGGCGGTGATCATGTCACAGTTCTTCCGTTGATGGCAGTCATTGGAGGCATGATAAGTTTGAGCAATAAATTATTGAATGTGCCCACTATAATGTCAAGGGATGGTAAATAATCTTCGTTTGTGAACGTACAACTAATAAGGCCATCCAGTGGAAAACGGGGTATGAGTGGATGACCAAAAATTCGCTTGCTTAAGACTTTCCAATTAACGCTTCGACACTTATATTAAGGCTAGCGCGCACAGGTCATACGTTATAATTTCATTATGTCACTCTACAAGTCGACAAAGATACAAACACATTCATCACAACCTTGTCCCTACAATGTTAAGCAAAAACTAGCGCGGCACAAACCTATGTGATACTTTTTATGTATTTTTCTCATTACCGTAAGTCAAAGATGGAAAGGTAATTCTTTTGGTTAAACGTCTGTAGTTCAGAAAGATCAGCGAGTAGGCAAATCATGTCAGAGCATAAACGTGGTCTGAGTCGTACAATACAATATGGAATAATACCGATTATAATCATCGACCTAGAATAATCGTCTTTTGTGTATCAAAGTTTCTTTCTCCAACTACTGAAGATATATGAAGCAAGGAATTAGGATACAAAATCTGGCTTCATCTTTTTATTTGACGGCAATTATCTTATCCTAGAGCGAATTTTTAGTAATTCTAGTTCGGGATGTTAGTCGAATATAAATACGGGGCGATAACAACGTCTGGTACGCACAAAACTCTTTTGGTATAGACCAGGACCACTTTTAATCGTCTTGACCACACTTAGACGCCATTGAATCTATTGCTTCTTAATGAGGTTACGTATGACCGCTCGAGAAGAAGATTATAGTGCATGAATGAACATATTCGCATTGTTTGGCGCGTAATAGCAGTTAAAAAATTGCGTATCAAATATCTAATTCAACAAGGTCAATAAGACCTACAAAAATACGAAGAGGTTCAGATGAACTTTAATACTTGAGTGTGTCAATCTGGCAATCAATAAATATACGTCAAACCTGCGATACAATGGTATTTTGTCAAAAATTAAAATTCCACGCTACTGCAAAAAATATATCACAAGCACGAAATAGCGTCACACAGCATAATATATTTTTTAAATAGAGTGCTATGCCATGAGGTAAATTCTAATAATTCGTTTTTAATCGACAAAAAATGTAACGTATGACATGTTATAAAGGTCACGTCTGTCCTAAAACTGACCCAAAGAGGGAAATTAACAATGACCAAGGCCAGCGTAAATTTTGTAACGCATATTAAATTCTCGAACACTACGTTTCTGTGCTAGACTCCGCAACTTCTGATAAACAATTGATTAATGCCAGCATATCGAATAACAAAAGAGTCTAATAAATAATGGAACAGCACGATGGGCCCTTAGCAGATCGATAGGTGGTGTTTGTATCGGGATGTAGTGAAGATAGTTTAAAGGTGTTTAAAACAGATGTAGGTACGAGCTTGGACATACCGAATGAAGTTCTCTTTTTACCTGTGAAAACTCGTGTCATCGTGTCTTGATTTGCTTTTTCTGCACGTACATGTACGTTAAAGTTCAAGACTTATACATACATGTCATTTCGGGCCACTATACGACATGCAGTATAAGCTCTCTTGATCCGTCATATCCTCTAGCATTTGGTGGTTTATCTTACGATTACGGGTTCATCCACCATGGAACTAGTAAGTGAGATCAGCGCTTACGACAACGTTTAAATACTTTTCCATAAGGTCGATATTGAAGGGGGTATGGTACAACGAATGAGAACGATCGGGGGTATCCCGGACATAATGTTTTGTAATTTGTCCCAAGAAGACGCGAAACATTCCTCAATCGACAACTTCATGCAGAATACATGACGCGGCTGACGAAATAGTAACTTAGATGTATCAGCAAGTTCGATCAATGGTATGGGCTGTTATGAATGCGAGATATTTATAAAGTTTGCAACCGACGCATATTCGTCAGATTTTCTGGTAGCTTAAGATATCAAATCTACAACCTCAAGATAGTCGATGGAGATTTCTGAATAAGATTACCCATTTAGCTTAACGGCGACATTCAATCGTCGCCATGGAAGATGCGATGGAATCGAAGTTCCACATATCCAATCACGTGCCAAATCCTGGACCTTAGGTATTAGGCTCCACGACGTGTGCGCATTTGTATCATACAATATCTCCAATACAAGACTCCGACAATCGTTCGTATCGCCGCGTGCTAAACGAAGGTTCATGCAAAGTAGTTCTACTCGAAGTACGGTAAGTTTTATAACCGCATACCCGGTCATCACACGATACCTCTTGATTCATATTTTGTGAACGGTCTTGAAGAGGAAGCAAAGATTGCTAGGATCATTAGGAATCATGCGGATCGACCTAATAGTACACGCATGTTTCGGTTGGATGTAGAGGCACCGTACCAATCGATCTTCAGGGTAAAGAAGTTGAATCAAGCCTGAAACTATATAAATTCAATTTAGCTTTCTTGATCGACTGAAACGACAAAAAATCGGACTTCTAATTTTCATGAACTATTCCATGGTGCGAGAGATACCTTTATATTATGGTAAAGCGATCGCAATGGCGCAATCGCAGTCAGAAGGGTAAAAATATGCTTCTGAGCGCAGTTTTCCGCTTCCAAGGTCGTAAAGAGTGATCCGAGAGATCGATCATCCACTAACATGGGACATGGACGAGATTTTACTTAATCGTAATGATATGGAAGCACAAAATCGGAACAAGTCGACATCGCTCGTTGGGTTTCATTACGGATAGTAGGAGCCGTATTAAAGATAACAATGATGAATGCGAAAGCATTTATTTCAGCAAGCCAATATTTATCACCGCTTCCGAATGATATTCGTCAGGGAAAGTTTGATTTTAATGAAACTTTGTAAAGAAAATAAAAAATGCCCCATTTAATCACGAAAATAAAAAAGTGCCCCAGATAATTGGAATACAAAAATCCCCCACGTCCTAGTATTATCAAGTTAATGTGGCACAAATAAAATCAAATGTCCTTAATCATTTTTGTTTTCCTTTCACGGCCGTTACCAACCCCCTCCCGGTTCGGGAATCCGCGGAGAGGTTTCTGTCTCGGACGTGTTGCGCTTGCAGACACCAGTTGCAGAACCCCCTCCGCGGCCCGGCCCTAAACAGGGCGGGGGTTGGTCACGGCCATCACCAGTCGGTCTGTGCTACTGTTGTTGATACTGATGTGATTGCTTTTGTTATTGTTCTTTCAGTAGCTATTGTTGATGTTGTTGCAGCCCTGGTGATGCTAATGCTGTCGCTGCTGCTGTTATTATAAATGCTGCGCTTGAGTATTTTAAAGTGTGGATGCATCATGATTCTCGTCATGAGAGGCACTTTTCAAAAGTAACGTGGTGGGCGCAGGATATTGATGAAGTGAGCTTGGATTTTGTGCTGCTTCGCTACAAGGTTCGTACATCAAATTTAGAGTCAGTATATTCCGGCTCGCGTAATCTACTCAATAGCGTGGCCCCTTACATCATATATCCTTACTAATTAAAAAAAAACATAACGCCTGCGTCGGAGTGGGCAAACGTCACGTAAGGGGTGAATGAGCACTCTGTATCGTCAGACTATTGTCTTCGAAGGCATCGTATACACTGCTAATACCAATCTGCCAATTCGTTTGCCGGTGACGTCGCAGTTATTTTAATGTACATTTTACTTATTGGAATAACAAAGTAAAGCCTGGCAACTAAACTTGTTTTGACCATAAGATGCACCGAAGCTGCAGCGAATGTTTTTCGTTTTTACTATCTTTACGGCCACCTCCTTCGCGGTTAGTAATCGTTTAAGGGACATTCCTGCGTGTTGTTATAGGCAAAAGTACGTGTAGGATGATGGTTATGGCCTTAAGGAGTAAACATCTTCTCCAAAACTAGTGTGCATCGATAGCAGCGGCGTTGACTTGCCCTTGTACTTCGATAGAGGCACGGTATGAGCTGATAACTATTTTGTAAGTCAAATTTGGTATGAAAAGGCCGAAATTGTATATTTAACTCACTTGCTACATCTACTGATACCAACGTCTATCTCACTTGCTACTGTCGAGACTCTCGCGCAGGGTTGCCCACACCAGAAATGGAAAGCGACGAAGTAGAGCACCTATTGTGCAGCTTTTTCAACAAATGAAGCTTCACGAGAAAGTGCGACATTACCCAGGCTGTCATCGAATATAACAGAAGATGCAATCGTCCCTTCCGCATTGTCAAGAGTGATAAACGGCATTATAAAGCCGAGTACACACGAGATGACTGTCTATTTGTTATACAATTTGCGTTTTAGCACAGCTTCAGTAACCCGACGCGATTGTGACAACACTCTTGCCAGGTATCCAAATCTGCAAAAGAATTGTAACGGTGCTCGACAGCAAAACAAATTGCTTCGAATTCTGCAATCAGAGAGATGGCCATGACTTTCGGCCGGATGGTGACTACTGTGATGATTCAAGAAAAGCTGATAAACGAAGGGGTTCTTGCAAGTCACATGGACTGCTGCAGTGCACTCGACAGAAACAAAAATAAAATTGTATGTAAGTGTTTATGAGCAATACATTATACTTCCATTCTAAGTCGCAGAAATGAAGAATAGAACTTACAAAGTTGAGCTTGATATCATGAAAAATGAATTTAGAAGGTGATTTTTCGAGAAGATAATTAAGCGTTTAGGAAATGCCCCGAGCGAACAATATTTTTAAATGGCACTTTCTTGTAGACTTAGGTCGGTGGAATTCTGCTTGTTGCATGCTTTCGAATTGGATCAACGACATTCAAATCATTGGAGGTGGAATCGTAGCGATGGAGAATGAGGGTGACTGAAGCTTTTTTCCACGATTCATACTATCCCATATCAATCCATCTCCACGATGTGTGATTTCAGATATGTACAAAGGACTTATGAAAGCTATGCGGACGACGGAACCATATATTCCACACTTATTTCGCTTTAGGCACCTAATGGGAAATTTTAACAAGAAGCACAAGTCCAATGTACTAAAACATTTAACGTGAAATCTGGCCAGCCTTCGAACGAAACTTATGTACGAGAAGATGTCATATTAAATTGTTCTATTAGATGCAAGTGCGCTCTCGTGGCTTCAGGATGTGGGGCGTGAGAAATTGTCGACAGCATTTGTCGCTATGTCCAAGGTTCAACACTTTGACATCGAATTACGTGGATTCAGCAAATAACGCCTTATGAGAAGTTCTCTGATATTCTCATAAGAATCCGTTTACTGGAGATTGAGCGCTACATAGCTTGCAAGTAGGCTGAAATTTCACAAAAAAGTAAGACGGTGGGAAGTACTGACTCCATATGCATCTCGCAAAGAGGACAAATTGATGGTTTGCGATTATCTAAGTGACAATAATGAATACTCGCAATCATGCTTTATCGTCGCAATTCGAACAGGAGTGAAAAACCTCACAGCAAAGTTTTCGGCCTAAAATTTCGATAAAGTTATGCGATGCTCGTGCGGTTACTTTGACGACGTTGGCTCGCCTTGCGTGTATGCACTATTTGCACTAAATCAATCTTGTAAAATGGCAACCATGATCGAATATTATCACGACTCATAGAAATTGTCGACGTTTATAGATGCTTATTCTAATAAAACCGAAACTAAGATATGACCGATCGTGGTCAAAGTTTTTTTACAACCGGCGTAGCCATGCTACATCGTCAAGAAACGAGGGCGTTTTAAAGAATAAAACGAATTCTTCGCAACAAGCGACAGAGAATATCGACAAGCGTTAAACCAGAAAAATGTGGTATTTGCAACCGATTTGGCAATATCCGCTGAACTTATACGACGAATTGAGCACTATTCACTGTCTTAGTGTCCTAACTGCATAAAGTATACAGAACAGAAGTTTTTCGTCCCATACAGAATTGTCTTCTCTATATATATAAGAATTTCATTTCAATGCATACTCATTATGGCATAATCTTACTGTGGCGTAAACCTATGCCAATATGCTGAAGTGATTCTGCACTTAGACCTAATTAAATGTATTCTAAGTCTTGTCATTCCATTTTAAATTCTGCGTGCAACTTGTTGTAATTTTAAGTTATTATCGATAAGCACCGTTGAATCCTCATATCAGCGCTGGCGTTATTATCATCAGCACTGTATACGCCAATATATCCGGTTGTAGTATTGATATAAAGACAACTTTGTCTTGTAAAAAGATTTGAGCGTGCAGCAAGTTCAGATAGCACATCCAATTTTTATAATCCGAGCAAACGATATTGATTTGACAAATTTACATACCCTGCCAAACCACAAAAACATGCCAAAAACTTATCTAAACCCGTCGTCGTTCAATTAACACACAAAAAATTTAGACGAATGCACTTACGGCATCATCGTACGTTTCCTCCCTGAAAAATGCAGGCATACGAAGAAGTCTGCAGACATTGAAGTCATTAATAAGATATAAAGAAATACTAAATTCATTATGTTTTATTTATAAAATGACGAGGTTGAAGGTACTAATATTTAGAAGCTGAAATGAAAAATGAAATCCTACATGTCAAAAACATCAACAGCAACCCCAGCACCTTCAATATCAGCAGCAGCGACAGCATTAGCATCACCAGGGCTGCAACAACATCAACAATAGCTACTGAAAGAACAATAACAAAAGCAATCACATCAGTATCAACAACAGTAGCACAGACCGACTGGTGATGGCCGTGACCAACCCCCGCCCTGTTTAGGGCCGGGCCGCGGAGGGGGTTCTGCAACTGGTGTCTGCAAGCGCAACACGTCCGAGACAGAAACCTCTCCGCGGATTCCCGAACCGGGAGGGGGTTGGTAACGGCCGTGAAAGGAAAACAAAAATGATTAAGGACATTTGATTTTATTTGTGCCACATTAACTTGATAATACTAGGACGTGGGGGATTTTTGTATTCCAATTATCTGGGGCACTTTTTTATTTTCGTGATTAAATGGGGCATTTTTTATTTTCTTTACAAAGTTTCATTAAAATCAAACTTTCCCTGACGAATATCATTCGGAAGCGGTGATAAATATTGGCTTGCTGAAATAAATGCTTTCGCATTCATCATTGTTATCTTTAATACGGCTCCTACTATCCGTAATGAAACCCAACGAGCGATGTCGACTTGTTCCGATTTTGTGCTTCCATATCATTACGATTAAGTAAAATCTCGTCCATGTCCCATGTTAGTGGATGATCGATCTCTCGGATCACTCTTTACGACCTTGGAAGCGGAAAACTGCGCTCAGAAGCATATTTTTACCCTTCTGACTGCGATTGCGCCATTGCGATCGCTTTACCATAATATAAAGGTATCTCTCGCACCATGGAATAGTTCATGAAAATTAGAAGTCCGATTTTTTGTCGTTTCAGTCGATCGAGAAAGCTAAATTGAATTTATATAGTTTCAGGCTTGATTCAACTTCTTTACCCTGAAGATCGATTGGTACGGTGCCTCTACATCCAACCGAAACATGCGTGTACTATTAGGTCGATCCGCATGATTCCTAATGATCCTAGCAATCTTTGCTTCCTCTTCAAGACCGTTCACAAAATATGAATCAAGAGGTATCGTGTGATGACCGGGTATGCGGTTATAAAACTTACCGTACTTCGAGTAGAACTACTTTGCATGAACCTTCGTTTAGCACGCGGCGATACGAACGATTGTCGGAGTCTTGTATTGGAGATATTGTATGATACAAATGCGCACACGTCGTGGAGCCTAATACCTAAGGTCCAGGATTTGGCACGTGATTGGATATGTGGAACTTCGATTCCATCGCATCTTCCATGGCGACGATTGAATGTCGCCGTTAAGCTAAATGGGTAATCTTATTCAGAAATCTCCATCGACTATCTTGAGGTTGTGGATTTGATATCTTAAGCTACCAGAAAATCTGACGAATATGCGTCGGTTGCAAACTTTATAAATATCTCGCATTCATAACAGCCCATACCATTGATCGAACTTGCTGATACATCTAAGTTACTATTGCGTCAGCCGCGTCATGTATTCTGCATGAAGTTGTCGATTGAGGAATGTTTCGCGTCTTCTTGGGACAAATTACAAAACATTATGTCCGGGATACCCCCGATCGTTCTCATTCGTTGTACCATACCCCCTTCAATATCGACCTTATGGAAAAGTATTTAAACGTTGTCGTAAGCGCTGATCTCACTTACTAGTTCCATGGTGGATGAACCCGTAATCGTAAGATAAACCACCAAATGCTAGAGGATATGACGGATCGAGAGAGCTTATACTGCATGTCGTATAGTGGCCCGAAATGACATGTATGTATAAGTCTTGAACTTTAACGTACATGTACGTGCAGAAAAAGCAAATCAAGACACGATGACACGAGTTTTCACAGGTAAAAAGAGAACTTCATTCGGTATGTCCAAGCTCGTACCTACATCTGTTTTAAACACCTTTAAACTATCTTCACTACATCCCGATACAAACACCACCTATCGATCTGCTAAGGGCCCATCGTGCTGTTCCATTATTTATTAGACTCTTTTGTTATTCGATATGCTGGCATTAATCAATTGTTTATCAGAAGTTGCGGAGTCTAGCACAGAAACGTAGTGTTCGAGAATTTAATAAGCCGAAGTTATATTGACATAAATAAATCTTATGTTGATGTAGATTATGGCCTAATCCGTTTTTAGAATCCATTATGGCTAGGCATGTTGCATGTCCATTAATGATTATAAAAAAATTTCTTAACATTAATATAAATTTGTGTGTATCTTCATATGTCTCCTCTTAAAGAGATTGTTGCCTATTATCATCACGATTCCAGCGTCAGTGAAAAAGCGATAGCTTCTGTCCATTAAGCCTTTTTATCCGATAAGTTTTCACTCGATAAGTTATAATCTCTAGTAGTTTATCGATTTCCGCGTTCACGGCCCTCGTTTTATGGCCTCTAAGTTATAAGTTTTAAGGTATGATCAAATAGGGCAATATAACCGTAAAATGAGCACTCCTTTATATATTATACAGGGAAATTACTACTTAAACCACATGTCGAGGGTGGTTCGGGTTGTGGGAGTGTTGCGAAGATTAGATTGAGGGCTGAGTTGACTTCATAACAGCTTGGCGACCTTTCTGAAATGCGTCGAGCAGGGAGCAGGCATCACAAAAGAGGTTAATCTTCTCGGGGCTGGTAAATGTTTCTGCGACAAGTGCTGCATCTTCACTGTTTTCCTCATCATCATCTGCTTCTAAAATCTTTTATAGAATATTGTTGTCGGTTAGCTTAGGCTGATCAGTCTAATCCTCCTCGATGGAATCGAGAAGCTCCGAAATCTTCATGGGATCTCGGACACGCAGCTTCTTGAGCTGTGCCATCAGATCTTGCTCTAGCTCCCTTTATTTCTCCTCTTCCTCCGTTGCGACAACTATACGCCTATTTACCTCCACTTCACTTGAAATGGCAAATTAAGTAGAAAAAGATTCGTGTGGCTGAAGCAGTTGGCAATGGTAGTGCTTGAAATCTCGTTCCAGGCAGCCACCGACTAGCGCATGGCAGTGAGTTGGTCGACTTGTAGATGTCAAATCCCTTCCTACGCTCGTCACAGTCGACCGCATTCTGCATATGGTAACGGCGATACCGCCCCTTTAACGCTGCGATGACGCCAGCATCCATAGTCTGATTCATGGAGGTCGCACGTGGCAAAAGGAGATAAACTTGACTAAAGTAAACGCAGGATCATTTGTAATATGCGACAGAGCATTGCCAATCAATAGAAGGGTACTTCTACTGTTGATCTATAACAATACGATATTGGAATAATAAGTTTTCCTTTTCAAATGGCTATGCACCTTCATTGTTTTGTCCAGATTTCCAAGTCATACCTGGAAGCACTTGCCCGTCATCTAAGCCTTTGTGTTGTTGCGATATCGACATCCATTGGCTTGACAAAATTTCTTTTTGAAGCAGCGGGGATTCTTAACTTCCTCGATCAAGAAAAGCTGCAGCTTGTCAGAGCCATCAGCATTTGCAGTGAGCAATATTGGAATCCGCGACTGCATAGGATGTTGGTTGGTTGGTTGATTTGGTGAGGTATTCTCGGGTACGCGAACGACCCACTATACCCGGTATATTCCAAAAATGATTTTTGAGCGGGAGTGGCAGGTTTTTTCAGCTACTGTGGGATTCGTACTGCGATTGTCACCCTCAGGGATTATTGTACACAGTGGGGGGATTGAACCGGCAGTCATCATCTTATAGATTAGCCTACTGCACCACAACCCCAGGGAACCACCCCTTCGACTGCATAGGATGTCAGTGCATACCCCTGTGTAATTTTATGGCAACAAGCATTCTGCAATATACGCGCCTTGTCTTTTTTGTGTCCTTCAATTTCTTGCTGTGCAACAGTCCTGTCAAATGTCATGCTGCAGTATAGTCGTGCAAATTAGTTTTGTCAGACTCGTTCCAATTAGAATATAACAAACAAACTTTACCGGTTTCATCCATGTTGTAAACACCACACAGCGCGTACTCTACGATGACCTTCTTTACACTAGGCAGGGATTTATTCATATATTCCACGCCCACAGAGCCGCTTACATTCTAAATCGTGATAGCGTGGAGCTTGTGACGTTGCTGGTATTTATACAGCCATCCGTGCGAGAATGTGATGACGTCGTCAGGAAAACCAAGCAATTGAGAAAGCCGATGAGCCTTCGCACAGATGATATCCCCGGTGATGATCACTCCGCGGTGTTGACATTGCAGGACATAAAGATGCACAGCTTCTTTCAGTATGTAATGTTAAACCAGTCGCTGTCGCTTTGCATTGAAGCTGCTTGAATCCATATTCTCCAGAGTAGACCGTTATCGAAAAATCTTGCTGATTGATGCCTGTCACAGCGTTTTGACTAGGATCAACTCCACCGTAGCCCAAATTTCCAGTGCCATCTGAGATAAATCTGGGTTCTCATCCTTGTGTATGCATATTTGCAGACATTGTCCACTGTTTAGACGTATCTGCGACATTTTATACTGCTCAGATTTCACACCAACAGGTAAGATATGAAGAAAACGCTTTTTTGTATGGTATTACCTGTGTAGCAATAGTTAGCTTTGACAAAATAAGCTATGGGTGCGTCTCAGGCCGTAAATAAGGTAGCAAACTAGCCAAAAGCCTGAGAATTTTGTTTCTTCGCAGCAGTGAGAGCCTGAGGTATGGATTTTGGTTTTGACTTAATTAAAGTGGGGGGGGGCTGGTTCGGGTGACCAGCTCCGCTTTTTTGATCGCTCAATTTATTATTTCTCCTTGTGTATGATGCACAAAATTTTATAAGTCATAACATCTGCTAATTATATGGTGATTGTGGTCCACCAAACCCATAACTTATTGAAGGGACTACTGTATTTGTACCTTCAGCTATAATTGATCGCACAGTAGCTATACCGATAGTATGATGAACAAGAAAAAGAGCTTCATATAAACTATAGAACTCTGTCGCATACTTAAAAAGCGTGCAACTCCATGCGTTACCAGTGTCTAGTCTCAGCCTGTCTAATCGACTGCGAGCCGTTCGACGCGCGTCTAATAGATAAAATTAGGCTACCGGCTGATCCGTAATCGTTTGTATTGACGGCCTCTAGCCACGCTATGGATCATCAAGAATGGATCTCGAATAAGACTGTATGTAACAAGGAGCGTTCGTTTTTCACGATCTTGCCAGCGATGTGGAGTTGTCCAGTCGCTATATAGCTGCAGCGCCAATTTGACCACTCTTTGTGGGCGTTGGGTAGCGGATCTACACAGCTCCCTAAGTCAGAGTAAAAGTTAACGATCTACGAGCAACTTTGTTATTGAACCCTACTCGAAGAGTTAACAGCTCAGAGAGCTAAGGTTTGGTTTAAAGAACCCGACTCAAAGAGTCAACAAGCTCAGAGAGGTTACGGTCCCTGTTCCAGGGGGACCAAACGATTCAGAGAATTGACGCACAGAGTGCACAAGAAGTAGCTGCCTTAACAAGGCGTTTTTATCTCCTCCACGATCACAAGACGCCATAAAGAGGCACGTGTCTATCGGATCAAAATGGGGAGCAAATCCCGAAACCAGCAGTAGATTTGCGCAAAAGTCTTGAATCAGCACTAGTTCTGAGACGAGCCAACATAGAGCACAGTTGATGTGGACCACACCATTCATAACTGCCTCAGTTATTGAAACTGCGTGGTTGGTAACGAGGCTTTCCATTTTTAAGAAATTGTTGGTTTGATCTCATTGGGCAGACTTTATTTGGCAAACGGACGACTCATTGTTTATTTTGCGACCCACGAGCGCCTGCGAATAAGGTCAAAGGCCTCTGCGCTGCTTACTATTGCAATATCATCCTTGCTGGAAGCAAGCCATGCGCTGAGAAGGTACTAAATAGTAATTCATCTGCACGTTCTATTAGAAGAGGTTGCTGAGTTTATGTTTGTTTCTATGCACGTGACAGAGGAGGGGACGCAGCGCGTGATCAGCAGACTGTAGACAACCCACCAGACTGTGCGTAGGTACGAAGGTCGACGATCTCCGCAATTATATTCGTTTAACCACAATTTGATGTGCTGTTTATTGCTGTTTGTTCCATGCCTACAACGTGTAATAGGTTGGACGTTGTCAAGATCGTTAAACTCTCATTTGATACTTTGCAGGTCGATCACGATCAGTCGGCGCCAGTCCGGATGTACGTTTGACGTGGTACCGACGTCGTTGCTCTTTTTTTGCCACTAGGTATCGGATAGAAGGGCTGATCAAGTCGCGAAACAAGGGGAAGGCGTTTAAATTACTTAATGACGGCGCAATAAGTGAGCACCGAGCTCAGACGGAAGGGTCGATCCGCAATGTACGTGCTAAAACGTCTAAGATGCTCATGATTAAAGCAAGGGATACCCGCTAGTGAATAAAGAGGGAAGTGTCATTGTACAGCCGGTATTTTGCACTCGTGATGTTTTAAGTATGTTTTCCCTGTACATGAAAGCGATGATGGTCAACAAATTAAGATATTTAGCAAGCATTTTTGAAGCAACGTCACGGCAATTTTTGTTGTTGTATTCATTCATTACAAAAGCAATGCATAGCATGTTTAATTGAGTATGAATGCAATCGACCCACGCGAGTGGCATTCGTCTATAGCTTTGTCGGACATCACTGTATTCATCACAAATGCTGACGCCCCACGGGCACCCGTCTTGTGGGCACACATACGTTTTGGTTCACCACTACACCTCTTGACCTTGCACTGTCGATTTTCATTATTACAGTTGTCCTGTATAAACACAGTTGAAGCAGCGCCCGTCTGGAAAATGTGTCCCTTCGACAATACATTGGTACCGTATTCTCTTTCATATCAATCATCGTCATTTTATTAGAAACCGTAGTGTATTAATTTATGTTTCTACATAATTCTTACTTTACCAGTACACCACACAAATAAATTGAGTGGTCCTCAATATTAAATAGTGTGATCACATCAATTGTGTTCTATGTTGGCTCGTCTCAGAACTGGTGCTGGTTTCAGGACTTTTGCACAAATCTACTGCTGGTTTCTGGATTTGATTTAAAATGGGAGATGAATTTTATTTCTTCTTTTTAGCTAACTGAACACCTTAGAACAACGTAATTACCTACTCGCTATTGTCTCAAATAAACCTCATAAAAGATCTCGTAATCAATAATTGACAGACATCGGTCTTCAACAATTGATACTGTGTTCGAATATCAATTTAAAAGGGACCCATATCTTGTGTGCACCACACCTATTGTAGACTATCAGGCGACGTGTAACCCCGTTACACGTTGTACAGGTAGTGGAGTCGTGTATAAAAAAACTGCACATGCTCTATCCTGTCTGTAAGCTGCGTGCGTGCTACAAGCGAAGCTGCACGACGTGAGCTGGGCTACAGTCTTGCGGTCATCGACGCCACTTCACCTTCCTCAGTCTGGGCCAAGACGAACTACATCTCACTTTCCGTGCAATTGAATCGTTGCACACTGCGCTCAAAAGGAGATGTCGGACTTTACAAGTCGAGAAGATGCCGTGATTAAAAGTAGAAGTGGTATCGTTTAAAGTCCTAGAAACAATGTTTTTACGCTCAATTTTATCCACTTTTTATTTAAACCGACTGTGGCTAAACCACCAGCCGAGAGTGGTCGGCCAACTTTTAACGCACTCTCCCCATCTTGCGTAACAGCACAATAACAAGCACAGGCGACGAAGCTCAGCAGTGCATCCAAACGAAACGTCTCTGCTGCTGCCACGTCACGAATCGCCTTTTGGCTCGAGGTTTCGGACTTTGTCCCGAAGAGCGACCACCCGACGCAACGCGAGCGTTTGTGGTCGCGTAATTACCTTTTTACGCCGCGCCCGACCCGACGCCGCGGCTCGAGATCCATTCGCCGGCGACAGACGACGCACTGCCAGAGCTCCTCCCATGACGGCCCTCCAGACGCTCTCACTGCTGGCGCTGTGCGTCTCCGCGCTGGCGCTCGTCGCGCAGCCCACAGACGTGCCCCAGATCACCCACCAGGTGTACTTTGACGTCGAGATCGACGGTGAGCTCGTCGGGCGCCTCGTCATGGGACTCTACGGCGACGTCGTGCCCAAGACGGCGGAGAACTTTCGGGCGCTGTGCACGGGCGAGAAGGGCGTCGGCGAGCGCGGGAAGCCGCTCCACTACAAAGGCAGTGTCTTCCACCGCATCATCCCGCAGTTTATGGTGCAGGGCGGCGACTTTACGCACTCGAGCGGCGTCGGGGGCGAGAGCATCTACGGCAACAAGTTCGACGACGAGAACTTTACTCTGTACGTCCTTTTGTGGCTTGTACTACTACTACTACTACTACTACTACTGTTCTGTGAATCGGTGCACGCGTTGGTGGACGGGGGCTCACGGGTGCCATTGTGTGGCTGGCAGGAAACACACGGGCAAGGGCACGCTCAGCATGGCGAACTCGGGCAGAAACACGAACGGCAGCCAGTTCTTCATCTGCACGGTCAAGACCTCGTGGCTCGACGACCGCCACGTCGTGTTTGGACGCGTCATCAAGGGCATGAACGTGCTGGATGCCATGGAGGCCGCGGGCTCGGCCGACGGCACCCCCGTGAAGGAGGTGGTCATCGCGGACAGCGGCGAGTTGGATTCCGACGACTTTGTCCAGATCAAGTGAGATGGTCGTCTCCTCGACGGCTACTTGACGTCAAGCAGCTTATGCTGGCAATATAGCGAACAATGGTACCTGACTTTGGTTTTCTCGAGCTATTCTCGATTCGATCAGCAGGTTCCATCATCGTCGCAGTGCTGGAAGTCGTTGGTCTGCAGACGTCCTAGTCATTCAAGCCCGTCTGCGAATGCAGAAGCCGACAGACTCTCTAAAACTTGCCTTCCATCGCCACACGAACCAGCACCCCTCGTTTGCGGCAATCAAAGGTGCCGTAAATAAATGTGCGATTGTGTGTGCTGCGTCCGTCCGAACTGGACGCTACTGCGCAGCCAGCAGTAACCATAACAAACGACCGTTGTTCAAACGGTTGTAGTAACTACTGCTTCGCCATCTACGCACCGTCCGATAAAGCAGAACGCATCCGCGTCACGTTTTGAGTGATGGGGGGGGTCCGAAGATGCCAGCAGGGTCGCCCACAATGGCTGAAAAACGAAGCCCCGACCAGTGACACTACGATGGTAGTGCGTCTAGACATCGCAACAAACTGTGTGGTGTCACGAGATAGAACCACCCCTCCTCGAGCTGATGAAAGCTTTCGACAGAAAACAAAACACAGAGCTACGATGCTTCTGGGTGACGCTTCGGCGCCGCCGTCGCTGTGTTTCGTCCGTCGATACATCGATATACTTCGCTTCGGCGACGCTGAAAACACCTGCTTGCGTTACGGAAGTGATACAGTGTGATGGCTATGACAGCTTTTCATCAGCGAGTAAAATGAGTTGCCGAGTCAACGACCGGACAAGCGCAAGGCTCAAAATTTGGAGCTCACAGAGTTGTCTTTACGGACTACTTCGGTGGTAATGATAGCAGCAGCTGCTGCTGGTGGTACGAACTCTACAACGGAATCAGCTGTTTGTCCTGTAAATTTTGCAACGGTACAAGTAGAATCACATGTGCATTTATAGCGTATTCGCGTAACAGTCGATGCCTACTACGCTGTCTTCCCAATGCATCTGCGAAGAACCAAGTATACCACACGCACGTCCATTCGATGTGAGCAGCGGACAGCAGTGAACAGCAAACGAAGAAACGCACGTCAACAGGAAAATGTTCGGCCAAGATACTGAGCGCGCTCTTCAGCCTGCCAGCCGGTCCACAGTCAGTCCCCTGACGCAAGGAACAGTCCACACAGCTATAGCGCTATTTCGCCCTTGAAGGATGATGGCTTCTTTCGAAAAACACGGAGTGAGGCCGTCAAGGAGCGCGTCCGCCGGTACCGGACACACCTCTCATCTCTTACAGATTTGGCACAGTGCACGAGTTGTTCACCTTTACGACAGCAGCTGCCATGCCATCAACAAAACCAGCAAGGGGATTCGAACTCGCAGCAAGGGGTTCGAACTCACAGCAAACGGGTGCGCGCCATGCGTTTTCGGTCGCAAGACCGACTCGTCAAGATCAACGTATTCTTGCGTCGTGTACTTCGTTTCCTCCAGCTTGCATGCACCTGTTCACAAACCTGCACGTATTCGGTCCGATAATGTGAACCGCCGCTTGGCAATCGCAGCGGCTGCTGCATCTACAACTGACGACACGGCATGTAGAATAAAAAGGCATCGAGCCAATCTGCCTTCGCAAACATTGAATCAGTGATTACAATTCAGCTTCGAGCGCACAGCGTGTATACGTATGCTACATGACGGACCAGGAAATATAGAGCTGACATCCCATGCAATATTCATGACCGAGCGGAACGAAAAGTACAGCATTTTCATTCTGTCGCATCTCAAAGTGCGTCTGAGTGCCTACGCATCACGATCTGGCAGTATGCACGGTATTGTGGTCTATCCTTGTGGACTGCCTACATTTGATAGGATCTATCTACACGCAAGTAAAAACGGGCAAGTAAAAAACACGTAAGTTCCGCAATATCCATCATGCGGTCTACATGTTCGTTCAGCTGGTCGACCTGTACTACAGCGTACAGGTGAGAGTATGTGTAGTCCACAACTACACAAATGTCCATACAATCGATTGCGCGAAGTAAAACGTACGTACATGCTGGTTTCGTTCAGCTTTTGCCCGAGTTGGAAGGCGTTTGTTTGCCGATGACCACGAACCCGGATTCATGGATGTTGACCATATTTGGAGAAAACCGCATGGACGGGAACCATACATCGCGAACCGGTCAAGGTGAGTTACAATCAAGACGCATGTATGACCAGACCTCACGAACCTCTGTCGAGCTACTTTCGAGTCGAGCAACTCCGATCGTGCACATTATTCCGCGGGACACGCCACACACTGCTCATTCCCGCATTTACTGCCTTGAGCTTCATTCACTCGAGCCAAAAAAGACAGTCACAGCGCACGCTCTTTCTTTCCTCTATTGACTCGGCCGAGCTTCCTCTACAGCAAAAAATTCCAACCATGTTCGACATCACCAAGATCTTTGCTGTGTACGCTGTCATCATGGCCGTTTTCGACAAAGGCGCGCATGCCGAGAAAGAAGTCGCCGAGACGTTTGGATTGGTCGGTGGCCACTCTTTGGGTGCAGGCGTTGGCCTCGGAGGCGTCGGTGCAGGAGTCGGCCTTGGCGGTGTCGGTGTAGGTGTTGGAGCCGGCTTGAACACTGGTGTCGGCTATCCTGGTGTCGCCGGGTATCCCGCTGCGGGTGGCGTTGTGTACCCTGGTGTTGTTGACGTGACCGGCAACCCTGTAGTCAGTGGCCAAGATGTCAACGTTCGTACCGGCGGTGGCAACGGCAACTCGGTCAAGACATCGACTGTGACGACTGTCGACGGTACTAGCTCTGGAACGGCGTCCACTGGCACGAGCACAGGCGGCGGATCGGCAAACACTGCTGCACATGCGAATGCAAGTGCGAATGCGAATGCCTACGCAAGTGCGAATGCGAATGCTGGGGCAAAGACCGGAACCAACGTTGGTGAGACAATGACTGGAACCAGCGATACTTCTCAAAACGTGTACCGCAAGCTTCGCTCGGAGAAGTGAACGGACTCAGTGGACTTGGCGGGCTTCTGAGTCGGATTGAAGAAAGATAGATGAGTTTCTCGGTCATCTTTTGCATCCGGTTAGTTTCTCGAAGATCCTAGGAGGTGTTGCATGTAGTAGCGTAATGACTGTTCGTGAGTATACAAATGCTGTTTTCAAACAAACATACCAGAGTGCTGCTTGCCAATGGATTTGCTCGATAGCATTTCCTCGCCGTCGCTGTTGTTGATACGTCCTTGGATCGATAAGCAAGTCGACATTGTCTCCTTCATCTGCGTCTGCTCTCGACAATAGCTAATAAAAACAAGCAAACGCTCAAAACATGATGTGGCAAAGTGGTGGCGCACAAGCAAAAAACAACAGGCGTCTTTCTATTCAGTGCAACAATAGAAAGAAAGCTCGGATCTCCGGATCAACACACCCCTCGTTTGCGGCAATCAAAGGTGCTGTAAATAAATGTGCGATTGTGTGTGCTGCGTCCGTCCGAACTGGACGCTACTGCGCAGCCAGCAGTAACCATAACAAACGACCGTTGTTCAAACGGTTGTAGTAACTACTGCTTCGCCATCTACGCACCGTCCGATAAAGCAGAACGCATCCGCGTCACGTTTTGAGTGATGGGGGGGGTCCGAAGATGCCAGCAGGGTCGCCCACAATGGCTGAAAAAACGAAGCCCCGACCAGTGACACTACGATGGTAGTGCGTCTAGACATCGCAACAAACTGTGTGGTGTCACGAGATAGAACCACCCCTCCTCGAGCTGATGAAAGCTTTCGACAGAAAACAAAACACAGAGCTACGATGCTTCTGGGTGACGCTTCGGCGCCGCCGTCGCTGTGTTTCGTCCGTCGATACATCGATATACTTCGCTTCGGCGACGCTGAAAACACCTGCTTGCGTTACGGAAGTGATACAGTGTGATGGCTATGACAGCTTTTCATCAGCGAGTGAAATGAGTTGCCGAGTCAACGACCGGACAAGCGCAAGGCTCAAAATTTGGAGCTCACAGAGTTGTCTTTACGGACTACTTCGGTGGTAATGATAGCAGCAGCTGCTGCTGGTGGTACGAACTCTACAACGGAATCAGCTGTTTGTCCTGTAAATTTTGCAACGGTACAAGTAGAATCACATGTGCATTTATAGCGTATTCGCGTAACAGTCGATGCCTACTACGCTGTCTTCCCAATGCATCTGCGAAGAACCAAGTATACCACACGCACGTCCATTCGATGTGAGCAGCGGACAGCAGTGAACAGCAAACGAAGAAACGCACGTCAACAGGAAAATGTTCGGCCAAGATACTGGGTGCGCTCTTCAGCCTGCCAGCCGGTCCACAGGACCTCAAAGAAACTGAGCGCGCTCTTCAGCCTGCCAGTCGGTCCACAGTCAGTCCCCTGACGCAAGGAACAGTCCACACAGCTATAGCGCTATTTCGCCCTTGAAGGATGATGGCTTCTTTCGAAAAACACGGAGTGAGGCCGTCAAGGAGCGCGTCCGCCGGTACCGGACACACCTCTCATCTCTTACAGATTTGGCACAGTGCACGAGTTGTTCACCTTTACGACAGCAGCTGCCATGCCATCAACAAAACCAGCAAGGGGATTCGAACTCGCAGCAAACGGGTGCGCGCCATGCGTTTTCGGTCGCAAGACCGACTCGTCAAGATCAACGTATTCTTGCGTCGTGTACTTCGTTTCCTCCAGCTTGCATGCACCTGTTCACAAACCTGCACGTATTCGGTCCGATAATGTGAACCGCCGCTTGGCAATCGCAGCGGCTGCTGCATCTACAACTGACGACACGGCATGTAGAATAAAAAGGCATCGAGCCAATCTGCCTTCGCAAACATTGAATCAGTGATTACAATTCAGCTTCGAGCGCACAGCGTGTATACGTATGCTACATGACGGACCAGGAAATATAGAGCTGACATCCCATGCAATATTCATGACCGAGCGGAACGAAAAGTACAGCATTTTCATTCTGTCGCATCTCAAAGTGCGTCTGAGTGCCTACGCATCACGATCTGGCAGTATGCACGGTATTGTGGTCTATCCTTGTGGACTGCCTACATTTGATAGGATCTATCTACACGCAAGTAAAAACGGGCAAGTAAAAAACACGTAAGTTCCGCAATATCCATCATGCGGTCTACATGTTCGTTCAGCTGGTCGACCTGTACTACAGCGTACAGGTGAGAGTATGTGTAGTCCACAACTACACAAATGTCCATACAATCGATTGCGCGAAGTAAAACGTACGTACATGCTGGTTTCGTTCAGCTTTTGCCCGAGTTGGAAGGCGTTTGTTTGCCGATGACCACGAACCCGGATTCATGGATGTTGACCATATTTGGAGAAAACCGCATGGACGGGAACCATACATCGCGAACCGGTCAAGGTGAGTTACAATCAAGACGCATGTATGACCAGACCTCACGAACCTCTGTCGAGCTACTTTCGAGTCGAGCAACTCCGATCGTGCACATTATTCCGCGGGACACGCCACACACTGCTCATTCCCGCATTTACTGCCTTGAGCTTCATTCACTCGAGCCAAAAAAGACAGTCACAGCGCACGCTCTTTCTTTCCTCTATTGACTCGGCCGAGCTTCCTCTACAGCAAAAAATTCCAACCATGTTCGACATCACCAAGATCTTTGCTGTGTACGCTGTCATCATGGCCGTTTTCGACAAAGGCGCGCATGCCGAGAAAGAAGTCGCCGAGACGTTTGGATTGGTCGGTGGCCACTCTTTGGGTGCAGGCGTTGGCCTCGGAGGCGTCGGTGCAGGAGTCGGCCTTGGCGGTGTCGGTGTAGGTGTTGGAGCCGGCTTGAACACTGGTGTCGGCTATCCTGGTGTCGCCGGGTATCCCGCTGCGGGTGGCGTTGTGTACCCTGGTGTTGTTGACGTGACCGGCAACCCTGTAGTCAGTGGCCAAGATGTCAACGTTCGTACCGGCGGTGGCAACGGCAACTCGGTCAAGACATCGACTGTGACGACTGTCGACGGTACTAGCTCTGGAACGGCGTCCACTGGCACGAGCACAGGCGGCGGATCGGCAAACACTGCTGCACATGCGAATGCAAGTGCGAATGCGAATGCCTACGCAAGTGCGAATGCGAATGCTGGGGCAAAGACCGGAACCAACGTTGGTGAGACAATGACTGGAACCAGCGATACTTCTCAAAACGTGTACCGCAAGCTTCGCTCGGAGAAGTGAACGGACTCAGTGGACTTGGCGGGCTTCTGAGTCGGATTGAAGAAAGATAGATGAGTTTCTCGGTCATCTTTTGCATCCGGTTAGTTTCTCGAAGATCCTAGGAGGTGTTGCATGTAGTAGCGTAATGACTGTTCGTGAGTATACAAATGCTGTTTTCAAACAAACATACCAGAGTGCTGCTTGCCAATGGATTTGCTCGATAGCATTTCCTCGCCGTCGCTGTTGTTGATACGTCCTTGGATCGATAAGCAAGTCGACATTGTCTCCTTCATCTGCGTCTGCTCTCGACAATAGCTAATAAAAACAAGCAAACGCTCAAAACATGATGTGGCAAAGTGGTGGCGCACAAGCAAAAAACAACAGGCGTCTTTCTATTCAGTGCAACAATAGAAAGAAAGCTCGGATCTCCGGATCAACACACCCCTCGTTTGCGGCAATCAAAGGTGCTGTAAATAAATGTGCGATTGTGTGTGCTGCGTCCGTCCGAACTGGACGCTACTGCGCAGCCAGCAGTAACCATAACAAACGACCGTTGTTCAAACGGTTGTAGTAACTACTGCTTCGCCATCTACGCACCGTCCGATAAAGCAGAACGCATCCGCGTCACGTTTTGAGTGATGGGGGGGGGGTCCGAAGATGCCAGCAGGGTCGCCCACAATGGCTGAAAAAACGAAGCCACGACCAATGACATGACGATGGTAGTGCGTCTAGACATCGCAACAAACTGTGTGGTGTCACGAGATAGAACCACCCCTCCTCGAGCTGATGAAAGCTTTCGACAGAAAACAAAACACAGAGCTACGATGCTTCTGGGTGACGCTTCGGCGCCGCCGTCGCTGTGTTTCGTCCGTCGATACATCGATATACTTCGCTTCGGCGACGCTGAAAACACCTGCTTGCGTTACGGAAGTGATACAGTGTGATGGCTATGACAGCTTTTCATCAGCGAGTGAAATGAGTTGCCGAGTCAACGACCGGACAAGCGCAAGGCTCAAAATTTGGAGCTCACAGAGTTGTCTTTACGGACTACTTCGGTGGTAATGATAGCAGCAGCTGCTGCTGGTGGTACGAACTCTACAACGGAATCAGCTGTTTGTCCTGTAAATTTTGCAACGGTACAAGTAGAATCACATGTGCATTTATAGCGTATTCGCGTAACAGTCGATGCCTACTACGCTGTCTTCCCAATGCATCTGCGAAGAACCAAGTATACCACACGCACGTCCATTCGATGTGAGCAGCGGACAGCAGTGAACAGCAAACGAAGAAACGCACGTCAACAGGAAAATGTTCGGCCAAGATACTGGGTGCGCTCTTCAGCCTGCCAGCCGGTCCACAGGACCTCAAAGAAACTGAGCGCGCTCTTCAGCCTGCCAGTCGGTCCACAGTCAGTCCCCTGACGCAAGGAACAGTCCACACAGCTATAGCGCTATTTCGCCCTTGAAGGATGATGGCTTCTTTCGAAAAACACGGAGTGAGGCCGTCAAGGAGCGCGTCCGCCGGTACCGGACACACCTCTCATCTCTTACAGATTTGGCACAGTGCACGAGTTGTTCACCTTTACGACAGCAGCTGCCATGCCATCAACAAAACCAGCAAGGGGATTCGAACTCGCAGCAAACGGGTGCGCGCCATGCGTTTTCGGTCGCAAGACCGACTCGTCAAGATCAACGTATTCTTGCGTCGTGTACTTCGTTTCCTCCAGCTTGCATGCACCTGTTCACAAACCTGCACGTATTCGGTCCGATAATGTGAACCGCCGCTTGGCAATCGCAGCGGCTGCTGCATCTACAACTGACGACACGGCATGTAGAATAAAAAGGCATCGAGCCAATCTGCCTTCGCAAACATTGAATCAGTGATTACAATTCAGCTTCGAGCGCACAGCGTGTATACGTATGCTACATGACGGACCAGGAAATATAGAGCTGACATCCCATGCAATATTCATGACCGAGCGGAACGAAAAGTACAGCATTTTCATTCTGTCGCATCTCAAAGTGCGTCTGAGTGCCTACGCATCACGATCTGGCAGTATGCACGGTATTGTGGTCTATCCTTGTGGACTGCCTACATTTGATAGGATCTATCTACACGCAAGTAAAAACGGGCAAGTAAAAAACACGTAAGTTCCGCAATATCCATCATGCGGTCTACATGTTCGTTCAGCTGGTCGACCTGTACTACAGCGTACAGGTGAGAGTATGTGTAGTCCACAACTACACAAATGTCCATACAATCGATTGCGCGAAGTAAAACGTACGTACATGCTGGTTTCGTTCAGCTTTTGCCCGAGTTGGAAGGCGTTTGTTTGCCGATGACCACGAACCCGGATTCATGGATGTTGACCATATTTGGAGAAAACCGCATGGACGGGAACCATACATCGCGAACCGGTCAAGGTGAGTTACAATCAAGACGCATGTATGACCAGACCTCACGAACCTCTGTCGAGCTACTTTCGAGTCGAGCAACTCCGATCGTGCACATTATTCCGCGGGACACGCCACACACTGCTCATTCCCGCATTTACTGCCTTGAGCTTCATTCACTCGAGCCAAAAAAGACAGTCACAGCGCACGCTCTTTCTTTCCTCTATTGACTCGGCCGAGCTTCCTCTACAGCAAAAAATTCCAACCATGTTCGACATCACCAAGATCTTTGCTGTGTACGCTGTCATCATGGCCGTTTTCGACAAAGGCGCGCATGCCGAGAAAGAAGTCGCCGAGACGTTTGGATTGGTCGGTGGCCACTCTTTGGGTGCAGGCGTTGGCCTCGGAGGCGTCGGTGCAGGAGTCGGCCTTGGCGGTGTCGGTGTAGGTGTTGGAGCCGGCTTGAACACTGGTGTCGGCTATCCTGGTGTCGCCGGGTATCCCGCTGCGGGTGGCGTTGTGTACCCTGGTGTTGTTGACGTGACCGGCAACCCTGTAGTCAGTGGCCAAGATGTCAACGTTCGTACCGGCGGTGGCAACGGCAACTCGGTCAAGACATCGACTGTGACGACTGTCGACGGTACTAGCTCTGGAACGGCGTCCACTGGCACGAGCACAGGCGGCGGATCGGCAAACACTGCTGCACATGCGAATGCAAGTGCGAATGCGAATGCCTACGCAAGTGCGAATGCGAATGCTGGGGCAAAGACCGGAACCAACGTTGGTGAGACAATGACTGGAACCAGCGATACTTCTCAAAACGTGTACCGCAAGCTTCGCTCGGAGAAGTGAACGGACTCAGTGGACTTGGCGGGCTTCCGAGTCGGATTGAAGAAAGATAGATGAGTTTCTCGGTCATCTTTTGCATCCGGTTAGTTTCTCGAAGATCCTAGGAGGTGTTGCATGTAGTAGCGTAATGACTGTTCGTGAGTATACAAATGCTGTTTTCAAACAAACATACCAGAGTGCTGCTTGCCAATGGATTTGCTCGATAGCATTTCCTCGCCGTCGCTGTTGTTGATACGTCCTTGGATCGATAAGCAAGTCGACATTGTCTCCTTCATCTGCGTCTGCTCTCGACAATAGCTAATAAAAACAAGCAAACGCTCAAAACATGATGTGGCAAAGTGGTGGCGCACAAGCAAAAAACAACAGGCGTCTTTCTATTCAGTGCAACAATAGAAAGAAAGCTCGGATCTCCGGATCAACACACCCCTCGTTTGCGGCAATCAAAGGTGCTGTAAATAAATGTGCGATTGTGTGTGCTGCGTCCGTCCGAACTGGACGCTACTGCGCAGCCAGCAGTAACCATAACAAACGACCGTTGTTCAAACGGTTGTAGTAACTACTGCTTCGCCATCTACGCACCGTCCGATAAAGCAGAACGCATCCGCGTCACGTTTTGAGTGATGGGGGGGGGTCCGAAGATGCCAGCAGGGTCGCCCACAATGGCTGAAAAAACGAAGCCACGACCAATGACATGACGATGGTAGTGCGTCTAGACATCGCAACAAACTGTGTGGTGTCACGAGATAGAACCACCCCTCCTCGAGCTGATGAAAGCTTTCGACAGAAAACAAAACACAGAGCTACGATGCTTCTGGGTGACGCTTCGGCGCCGCCGTCGCTGTGTTTCGTCCGTCGATACATCGATATACTTCGCTTCGGCGACGCTGAAAACACCTGCTTGCGTTACGGAAGTGATACAGTGTGATGGCTATGACAGCTTTTATCAGCGAGTAAAATGAGTTGCCGAGTCAACGACCGGACAAGCGCAAGGCTCAAAATTTGGAGCTCACAGAGTTGTCTTTACGGACTACTTCGGTGGTAATGATAGCAGCAGCTGCTGCTGGTGGTACGAACTCTACAACGGAATCAGCTGTTTGTCCTGTAAATTTTGCAACGGTACAAGTAGAATCACATGTGCATTTATAGCGTATTCGCGTAACAGTCGATGCCTACTACGCTGTCTTCCCAATGCATCTGCGAAGAACCAAGTATATCACACGCACGTCCATTCGATGTGAGCAGCGGACAGCAGTGAACAGCAAACGAAGAAACGCACGTCAACAGGAAAATGTTCGGCCAAGATACTGGGTGCGCTCTTCAGCCTGCCAGCCGGTCCACAGGACCTCAAAAAACTGACCTCTTCAGCCTGCCAGTCGTCCACAGTCAGTCCCCTGACGCAAGGAACAGTCCACACAGCTATAGCGCTATTTCGCCCTTGAAGGATGATGGCTTCTTTCGAAAAACACGGAGTGAGGCCGTCAAGGAGCGCGTCCACCGGTACCGGACACACCTCTCATCTCTTACAGATTTGGCACAGTGCACGAGTTGTTCACCTTTACGACAGCAGCTGCCATGCCATCAACAAAACCAGCAAGGGGATTCGAACTCGCAGCAAACGGGTGCGCGCCATGCGTTTTCGGTCGCAAGACCGACTCGTCAAGATCAACGTATTCTTGCGTCGTGTACTTCGTTTCCTCCAGCTTGCATGCACCTGTTCACAAACCTGCACGTATTCGGTCCGATAATGTGAACCGCCGCTTGGCAATCGCAGCGGCTGCTGCATCTACAACTGACGACACGGCATGTAGAATAAAAAGGCATCGAGCCAATCTGCCTTCGCAAACATTGAATCAGTGATTACAATTCAGCTTCGAGCGCACAGCGTGTATACGTATGCTACATGACGGACCAGGAAATATAGAGCTGACATCCCATGCAATATTCATGACCGAGCGGAACGAAAAGTACAGCATTTTCATTCTGTCGCATCTCAAAGTGCGTCTGAGTGCCTACGCATCACGATCTGGCAGTATGCACGGTATTGTGGTCTATCCTTGTGGACTGCCTACATTTGATAGGATCTATCTACACGCAAGTAAAAACGGGCAAGTAAAAAACACGTAAGTTCCGCAATATCCATCATGCGGTCTACATGTTCGTTCAGCTGGTCGACCTGTACTACAGCGTACAGGTGAGAGTATGTGTAGTCCACAACTACACAAATGTCCATACAATCGATTGCGCGAAGTAAAACGTACGTACATGCTGGTTTCGTTCAGCTTTTGCCCGAGTTGGAAGGCGTTTGTTTGCCGATGACCACGAACCCGGATTCATGGATGTTGACCATATTTGGAGAAAACCGCATGGACGGGAACCATACATCGCGAACCGGTCAAGGTGAGTTACAATCAAGACGCATGTATGACCAGACCTCACGAACCTCTGTCGAGCTACTTTCGAGTCGAGCAACTCCGATCGTGCACATTATTCCGCGGGACATGCCACACACTGCTCATTCCCGCATTTACTGCCTTGAGCTTCATTCACTCGAGCCAAAAAAGACAGTCACAGCGCACGCTCTTTCTTTCCTCTATTGACTCGGCCGAGCTTCCTCTACAGCAAAAAATTCCAACCATGTTCGACATCACCAAGATCTTTGCTGTGTACGCTGTCATCATGGCCGTTTTCGACAAAGGCGCGCATGCCGAGAAAGAAGTCGCCGAGACGTTTGGATTGGTCGGTGGCCACTCTTTGGGTGCAGGCGTTGGCCTCGGAGGCGTCGGTGCAGGAGTCGGCCTTGGCGGTGTCGGTGTAGGTGTTGGAGCCGGCTTGAACACTGGTGTCGGCTATCCTGGTGTCGCCGGGTATCCCGCTGCGGGTGGCGTTGTGTACCCTGGTGTTGTTGACGTGACCGGCAACCCTGTAGTCAGTGGCCAAGATGTCAACGTTCGTACCGGCGGTGGCAACGGCAACTCGGTCAAGACATCGACTGTGACGACTGTCGACGGTACTAGCTCTGGAACGGCGTCCACTGGCACGAGCACAGGCGGCGGATCGGCAAACACTGCTGCACATGCGAATGCAAGTGCGAATGCGAATGCCTACGCAAGTGCGAATGCGAATGCTGGGGCAAAGACCGGAACCAACGTTGGTGAGACAATGACTGGAACCAGCGATACTTCTCAAAACGTGTACCGCAAGCTTCGCTCGGAGAAGTGAACGGACTCAGTGGACTTGGCGGGCTTCCGAGTCAGATTGAAGAAAGATAGATGAGTTTCTCGATCATCTTTTGCATCCGGTTAGTTTCTCGAAGATCCTAGGAGGTGTTGCATGTAGTAGCGTAATGACTGTTCGTGAGTATACAAATGCTGTTTTCAAACAAACATACCAGAGTGCTGCTTGCCAATGGATTTGCTCGATAGCATTTCCTCGCCGTCGCTGTTGTTGATACGTCCTTGGATCGATAAGCAAGTCGACATTGTCTCCTTCATCTGCGTCTGCTCTCGACAATAGCTAATAAAAACAAGCAAACGCTCAAAACATGATGTGGCAAAGTGGTGGCGCACAAGCAAAAAACAACAGGCGTCTTTCTATTCAGTGCAACAATAGAAAGAAAGCTCGGATCTCTGGATCAACACACCCCTCGTTTGCGGCAATCAAAGGTGCTGTAAATAAATGTGCGATTGTGTGTGCTGCGTCCGTCCGAACTGGACGCTACTGCGCAGCCAGCAGTAACCATAACAAACGACCGTTGTTCAAACGGTTGTAGTAACTACTGCTTCGCCATCTACGCACCGTCCGATAAAGCAGAACGCATCCGCGTCACGTTTTGAGTGATGGGGGGGGTCCGAAGATGCCAGCAGGGTCGCCCACAATGGCTGAAAAAACGAAGCCACGACCAATGACATGACGATGGTAGTGCGTCTAGACATCGCAACAAACTGTGTGGTGTCACGAGATAGAACCACCCCTCCTCGAGCTGATGAAAGCTTTCGACAGAAAACAAAACACAGAGCTACGATGCTTCTGGGTGACGCTTCGGCGCCGCCGTCGCTGTGTTTCGTCCGTCGATACATCGATATACTTCGCTTCGGCGACGCTGAAAACACCTGCTTGCGTTACGGAAGTGATACAGTGTGATGGCTATGACAGCTTTCATCAGCGAGTGAAATGAGTTGCCGAGTCAACGACCGGACAAGCGCAAGGCTCAAAATTTGGAGCTCACAGAGTTGTCTTTACGGACTACTTCGGTGGTAATGATAGCAGCAGCTGCTGCTGGTGGTACGAACTCTACAACGGAATCAGCTGTTTGTCCTGTAAATTTTGCAACGGTACAAGTAGAATCACATGTGCATTTATAGCGTATTCGCGTAACAGTCGATGCCTACTACGCTGTCTTCCCAATGCATCTGCGAAGAACCAAGTGTACCGCACGCACGTCCATTCGATGTGAGCAGCGGACAGCAGTGAACAGCAAACGAAGAAACGCACGTCAACAGGAAAATGTTCGGCCAAGATACTGGGTGCGCTCTTCAGCCTGCCAGCCGGTCCACAGGACCTCAAAGAAACTGAGCGCGCTCTTCAGCCTGCCAGTCGGTCCACAGTCAGTCCCCTGACGCAAGGAACAGTCCACACAGCTATAGCGCTATTTCGCCCTTGAAGGATGATGGCTTCTTTCGAAAAACACGGAGTGAGGCCGTCAAAGAGCGCGTCCGCCGGTACCGGACACACCTCTCATCTCTTACAGATTTGGCACAGTGCACGAGTTGTTCACCTTTACGACAGCAGCTGCCATGCCATCAACAAAACCAGCAAGGGGATTCGAACTCGCAGCAAACGGGTGCGCGCCATGCGTTTTCGGTCGCAAGACCGACTCGTCAAGATCAACGTATTCTTGCGTCGTGTACTTCGTTTCCTCCAGCTTGCATGCACCTGTTCACAAACCTGCACGTATTCGGTCCGATAATGTGAACCGCCGCTTGGCAATCGCAGCGGCTGCTGCATCTACAACTGACGACACGGCATGTAGAATAAAAAGGCATCGAGCCAATCTGCCTTCGCAAACATTGAATCAGTGATTACAATTCAGCTTCGAGCGCACAGCGTGTATACGTATGCTACATGACGGACCAGGAAATATAGAGCTGACATCCCATGCAATATTCATGACCGAGCGGAACGAAAAGTACAGCATTTTCATTCTGTCGCATCTCAAAGTGCGTCTGAGTGCCTACGCATTGTTGATGGGTGCACTGTCAATGCACGGTCAACAAAGCAAACTGTGATTTGCTACGCACAAGTGACAAGACAGCGATGATACGACAGGGTGTAAACGGTTCACGTGCAGTCTGATGATTCTAGAACTACCTTGAGTGTATGTTCTAGAATCCATCAAGATCAGGGAAAGCTACAAGGTAGAAGAAGATAACACGACGAGTAAGTTCATAGGAAAACTAATTCAATACACTTTCCAATTTTCCTTCGACATAACAGGTTATGAGCCCAAGAGCTTAAGGACCCCTGCCAGAAGCCAGTACGATGAAGAAACCCGATGACCTGCTTGGAACAGACAACTACTTCTATTGGGAATTCAATATGAAGATGACACTTGCGAGGAAGGGCCTGCTAGAGCACATCTTGGAAGTGAAGTCGGAGCAGGAGATGACGGAGGATTGGAAGGTCAAGGACATGAAGGCGTTTGCTATTATTGCTCAAGGGATCGAAGTAAAGCATCAGACGAAGATCCGACATGCTCGCACTGCGAAGGAAGCATGGGAAACACTACGCGACTACTACAACAAGACAAACCTTCAAAATCGAGTGGCACTGACACGTCGATTGCACGAATTTCGTATGGATGAGGGAGGCGACATGGTGAGCCACCTCGACCGTTTCGATGAACTTGTTTTGAGTATGGAGGCGGTGGGCGATACCATGGACGACGCACGCCAGATGACAGTTCTGCTGAGTAGCTTACCGGCAGAGTACGAGATGATTGTGTCCATCATTGAGAATTCCATGGGTGTGACGATGGTGGATGTGAAAGAAAAGATGTTGAAGGAACACAAGAAGAAGCAGCAGCAAGAGGTCTCCGAAGGAGCTTTCCGCGTTGGTCGTGGAGGCCATAAACAGGATCGTGGTCGTGGAATGCGCAAACAACGTGGTGCAGAAGAGAGCTGGAAGAAGAAACAGCCGTTTTGTGGGAAGTGTCACCGCTGTAACAAGATCGGACACAAGCAGTTTGAGTGCCGATCTGCCACCAAGAATGATGGAAATGAAATGGCATTCACGGCCACAAACGGATTAAAAAAAGGATGGTTGTTGGACAGCGGCGCCTCGTCACATATGACCCCAGCCGAAGAAGATTTCTTTGAGTACGAGAAATTGAGAGAAGCCATTCAAGTTCGCGTTGCCGATGGTGCGGTCATGAATGCAATTGGACGAGGAAGCATTCGATTTCGCTGTACGAATGGTACAGCAGTGACTGTGAATGAAGTATTGCACATTCCAACGCTGGACAGACGACTACTAGCGGTACCCAAGATCGTCCAGCGTGGGTACAACGTTCGATTCGGTGAAAAATACTGCGGTATCTACAAGGATAATGTGTTGATGATTTCTGCGAAGCGCATGAGAAGCGTGTACACTCTTGATGTGGAGTATGAGCACGCGATGTTGGTAGAACATGAAGACGCTGGTAACAAGTGGGAGCTGTGGCATGCACGAATGGGTCACATTAGCCACAACAAGTTTAAAAAGACAAAGGAGGCTACGGAAGGACTACCGAATGTAGTACCTGACACGAACAAGAATTTGTGTGGAGGGTGTCTACAAGGGAAACTGTGTGTCGCGAGTTTTCCACAAGAGTCGAAGACAAAGACAACGCAGCCACTGCAGCTTATTCACTCTGACGTCATGGGCCCTATGAAGAACCCAACTCCTGGTGGGTCACGATACGTATTGTCTCTCGTGGACGATTTTTCAAGATTAGTGACTGTATATTTTCTGAAGTCCAAGAGTGAAGTACTGTCGAAGTTCATTGAATTTCGGACCGAGATGGAGCAGCAGTGTGGATTTCGTATTAAGGCCATACGTACTGACAATGGCGGTGAATACAAAAACAAGAGGTTTGCTTCGTACTGCAAGAAACACGGCATCATCCATCAGAAGACAGTACCCTACAGTCCTCAACAAAACGGTGTTGCTGAACGGATGAACCGTACGATTGTTGAGACGGCCAGAAGCATGATGCATTACAAGCGGGTGGCAAAGAAGTGGTGGGCCGAAGCTGTGAATACGGCGGTGTATTTACTTAACAGAACCACGAACTGCAATCACGAGGAGAAGACTCCTTTTGAACTGTGCTTTAAGACGAAGCCCGAAATTTCTCACCTACGTGTATTTGGTTCACTTGGATACGCACATATCGATGACTCAAAGCGCACGAAATTCGACGCGAAAGGGTTTCGCTGCATGCTGTTAGGATATGCAAGACACACCAAGGGTTACAGGGTGCTTGATCTGGAGACTGGTACGATCAAGATCAGTCGTTCGATCGCGTTAGATGAACGTGAAGTTAGTAACATTTACGAAGACAATCCGGTTGTACCACACCCGAAGATGATAATAATACGACAAGATGACGATGATGGAGATCAACCAAGTAACTTGCAACAAGATGGTGATGAAGATGTTGAAATGGAAGAGCACGAAATTGTCGAAGATGTGGAGATGGAAGTACCGAGTTCTGACAATGACATCAGTAACACACCTTCGAGTGAGACAAGCAATCATTATCTTGCAAGAAATATGAACAACGAACAACATCAACACACTTCCCAAGTAATTCAACAAGGACCTCGTCACCAAGAACTCGAATTACACAATCCGCACGACTCTGGAGCGATGGTGTTCCGTCCACAACTTAAGCGTCGTTCCGGTCGCGAGCATCAGTATCGTGTTCTTACTGACGATGCCAGTGGGAGAAGTGAATCCGGACCACGAGGAGGTGTTGATGAAATGCTACCAATTGAGCAACCTGTTCAGCTCTTGTTGGAAGACAATAACACTAGTACCACAACAGAAAACAGCATTGTGCCATACAATGAAAACCATGAAGCCAGTGGGAGTGAAGATGACGAACCTCCTTCCAAGCGATCGCGAATAAACAGCGATGTGGCATTGATAGCAGAAGTTTCCATGATAGCTCGTGATTTACCTGGCTCTAATGCGGAGGCAGTGAATGGACCTGACAGATACCAATGGATTAAAGCTATTGAGAATGAATTTGCGGCTCATGAGCGCAACAAGACGTGGACACCAATTGTACGCAAGCCTGGAATGAAACCAATTGGATCGAAGTGGGTATGGGCTAAAAAGAGTGATGGTCGATACAAAGCACGACTTGTGGCGCTCGGATTCCTGCAACAATATGGTATCAACTTTTTCGAGACGTACGCGGCTGTCGCCAGTATGAACTCCATCAGGATGCTATTGTCGATTTGCTGCGCAGCAGGATATGTGATCGACCAGCTTGATGTTGATACGGCCTACCTGAATGCCGACCTACAAGAAGAAGTATACTTGTTACCACCCAAAGGGATGAAAATTGGCAGCGAGTTTGTACTTAAATTGAATCGCGCGCTTTACGGACTTAAGCAGGCTGCAAATGCCTGGAATAAGACGATTCACAATGCATTACTGGAGATGGGATTTGTCGCGTGCGGTGCTGATCGATGCATATACAAGATAAAGGATGGTGAAGGCTGGGCGTACGTGTGCTTATACGTTGATGATATGATTGTGGCTGCAAAAGAAGCAACCACGGTACGCAAGGTGGAAGAACAAATCTCTCAGCGGTTTCAAACCAAAGACCTTGGTCCAGTGAAGCACTTGCTTGGAATGGAAGTTATGTACGACCGAAAGAAGCGTGAGATGTTTATTTCGCAACAAAGATACATCGAGGAGACTGCAGACATGTTTGGACAGACTCAAGCCCGACCAACTGGTAACCCATGTGATCAGAGCATGAAACTGTCCAGCGCAAACAGTCCAAAGTCCGATGTCGAAAGACAAGCCATGAGTCGTACACCGTACCGCCAATTGCTGGGACGACTGCTGTTTATAGTGACCACGACCAGACCAGACGCAGCATTTCCTGTGAGCCAACTTGGACGATTTGCAGAAAACCCTGGCTCACAACACTGGAAGGCACTGATCAAAGTGCTAAGATACCTCCGCTCGACGAGTGGTTTTGGATTACACTACAGTGTTGACAAACTACAGCAACAACTAACAGCGTATAGTGACGCCGATTGGGGAAACAGCTTGGACGACCGTCGATCGGTATCTGGTGTTTTGCTGGTGCTTAATGGAGGCCCTGTTATATTTAAGTCTAAGTACCAACGCACCGTTGCATTGAGTACTTCTGAGGCTGAATACATGGCGCTAAGCATGTGCACTCAAGACATACTATGGGCAAGGATGTTAATGGCTGACCTCGGATTCGAGCAGAAGAATCCTACTGTCATCTACGAGGATAATCAAGGAGCCATTGCTCTCGCAACAAACCCAGGATACCATGCGCGGACTAAACACGTAGACATACGTCACCACTTTGTCCGAGAGAAAGTTCTGGCCGGTGATATAAAGGTGATCTACAAGGAGACGGAACATCAACTTGCCGACATACTAACGAAGGCACTCGGCACCAAGCGATTCCAGTACCTCCGTGCCGGAATGGACATCAAGGTACGTGATGGACCCGAGCATCAACAGTGAGTGGGAGTGTTGATGTGTGCACTGTCAATGCACGGTCAACAAAGCCAACTGTGATTTGCTACGCACAAGTGACAAGACAGCGATGATACGACAGGGTGTAAACGGTTCACGTGCAGTCTGATGATTCTAGAACTACCTTGAGTGTATGTTCTAGAATCCATCAAGATCAGGGAAAGCTACAAGGTAGAAGAAGATAACACGACGAGTAAGTTCATAGGAAAACTAATTCAATACACTTTCCAATTTTCCTTCGACATAACACGCATCACGATCTGGCAGTATGCACGGTATTGTGGTCTATCCTTGTGGACTGCCTACATTTGATAGGATCTATCTACACGCAAGTAAAAACGGGCAAGTAAAAAACACGTAAGTTCCGCAATATCCATCATGCGGTCTACATGTTCGTTCAGCTGGTCGACCTGTACTACAGCGTACAGGTGAGAGTATGTGTAGTCCACAACTACACAAATGTCCATACAATCGATTGCGCGAAGTAAAACGTACGTACATGCTGGTTTCGTTCAGCTTTTGCCCGAGTTGGAAGGCGTTTGTTTGCCGATGACCACGAACCCGGATTCATGGATGTTGACCATATTTGGAGAAAACCGCATGGACGGGAACCATACATCGCGAACCGGTCAAGGTGAGTTACAATCAAGACGCATGTATGACCAGACCTCACGAACCTCTGTCGAGCTACTTTCGAGTCGAGCAACTCTGATCGTGCACATTATTCCGCGGGACACGCCACACACTGCTCATTCCCGCATTTACTGCCTTGAGCTTCATTCACTCGAGCCAAAAAAGACAGTCACAGCGCACGCTCTTTCTTTCCTCTATTGACTCGGCCGAGCTTCCTCTACAGCAAAAAATTCCAACCATGTTCGACATCACCAAGATCTTTGCTGTGTACGCTGTCATCATGGCCGTTTTCGACAAAGGCGCGCATGCCGAGAAAGAAGTCGCCGAGACGTTTGGATTGGTCGGTGGCCACTCTTTGGGTGCAGGCGTTGGCCTCGGAGGCGTCGGTGCAGGAGTCGGCCTTGGCGGTGTCGGTGTAGGTGTTGGAGCCGGCTTGAACACTGGTGTCGGCTATCCTGGTGTCGCCGGGTATCCCGCTGCGGGTGGCGTTGTGTACCCTGGTGTTGTTGACGTGACCGGCAATCCTGTAGTCAGTGGCCAAGATGTCAACGTTCGTACCGGCGGTGGCAACGGCAACTCGGTCAAGACATCGACTGTGACGACTGTCGACGGTACTAGCTCTGGAACGGCGTCCACTGGCACGAGCACAGGCGGCGGATCGGCAAACACTGCTGCACATGCGAATGCAAGTGCGAATGCGAATGCCTACGCAAGTGCGAATGCGAATGCTGGGGCAAAGACCGGAACCAACGTTGGTGAGACAATGACTGGAACCAGCGATACTTCTCAAAACGTGTACCGCAAGCTTCGCTCGGAGAAGTGAACGGACTCAGTGGACTTGGCGGGCTTCCGAGTCGGATTGAAGAAAGATAGATGAGTTTCTCGGTCATCTTTTGCATCCGGTTAGTTTCTCGAAGATCCTAGGAGGTGTTGCATGTAGTAGCGTAATGACTGTTCGTGAGTATACAAATGCTGTTTTCAAACAAACATACCAGAGTGCTGCTTGCCAATGGATTTGCTCGATAGCATTTCCTCGCCGTCGCTGTTGTTGATACGTCCTTGGATCGATAAGCAAGTCGACATTGTCTCCTTCATCTGCGTCTGCTCTCGACAATAGCTAATAAAAACAAGCAAACGCTCAAAACATGATGTGGCAAAGTGGTGGCGCACAAGCAAAAAACAACAGGCGTCTTTCTATTCAGTGCAACAATAGAAAGAAAGCTCGGATCTCTGGATCAACACACCCCTCGTTTGCGGCAATCAAAGGTGCGTTTGGATTGGTCGGTGGCCACTCTTTGGGTGCAGGCGTTGGCCTCGGAGGCGTCGGTGCAGGAGTCGGCCTTGGCGGTGTCGGTGTAGGTGTTGGAGCCGGCTTGAACACTGGTGTCGGCTATCCTGGTGTCGCCGGGTATCCCGCTGCGGGTGGCGTTGTGTACCCTGGTGTTGTTGACGTGACCGGCAATCCTGTAGTCAGTGGCCAAGATGTCAACGTTCGTACCGGCGGTGGCAACGGCAACTCGGTCAAGACATCGACTGTGACGACTGTCGACGGTACTAGCTCTGGAACGGCGTCCACTGGCACGAGCACAGGCGGCGGATCGGCAAACACTGCTGCACATGCGAATGCAAGTGCGAATGCGAATGCCTACGCAAGTGCGAATGCGAATGCTGGGGCAAAGACCGGAACCAACGTTGGTGAGACAATGACTGGAACCAGCGATACTTCTCAAAACGTGTACCGCAAGCTTCGCTCGGAGAAGTGAACGGACTCAGTGGACTTGGCGGGCTTCCGAGTCGGATTGAAGAAAGATAGATGAGTTTTTCGGTCATCTTTTGCATCCGGTTAGTTTCTCGAAGATCCTAGGAGGTGTTGCATGTAGTAGCGTAATGACTGTTCGTGAGTATACAAATGCTGTTTTCAAACAAACATACCAGAGTGCTGCTTGCCAATGGATTTGCTCGATAGCATTTCCTCGCCGTCGCTGTTGTTGATACGTCCTTGGATCGATAAGCAAGTCGACATTGTCTCCTTCATCTGCGTCTGCTCTCGACAATAGCTAATAAAAACAAGCAAACGCTCAAAACATGATGTGGCAAAGTGGTGGCGCACAAGCAAAAAACAACAGGCGTCTTTCTATTCAGTGCAACAATAGAAAGAAAGCTCGGATCTCTGGATCAACACACCCCTCGTTTGCGGCAA